>ONZH01010084.1:322500-437950 GCA_900303285.1 Rhinella marina | reverse complement strand
TCCTCAAAGCGAAAGAGAGTGCATGTGCGGTCAACCTCCATTCACTCTTATGGAAATGCCGAAAATAGCAAAGCGGCTCACTCGCCTATTTTCAGAAGTCCCATTGAAATGAATGGGAAGTGCACTGCACATGCGCGGCCATTGCTCCACTCACTTCTATGGGGCTGACAGAAATAGCTAAGCCAGCGCTCCCATAGGAATTAATGGAGGGTGGTCATGCATGTGCAATGTGTCCTCCTTCACTTTGCAGGCTCCGTTATAAAGATAGGTGGACCCCCACCTATCAGACATTGGAGGCATATCCTAGCAATAGGAGGTGAGACAACCCTTTTAAGGATCAGGCTTGGGCTGTGATGCCTGTGTGGACAGGAAGTCTAATTCTCTATGCGTTCCTATGGGAGCCTCACTTTCAGTCTCATAGAAATGAATAGAGCAGTAACTGGTTTCCTGTCCTGGGTCAGTTGGAGGTCAGCAAGTTGGTCACATGACCCAGCTACAATAAGAAGAGAGGTGGTAAGAATAAGAATATTACATTCACTACAGATTATATCATGCACCTTTCTAACAGGTCAGAGAATAAAATTTTTTGCGTGAGTTCTTCTTTAAGAATTCCAACTCCTAATGAAACCAACTGAATACAATTTTTCAACTTGCTAGAAAAACAGACTGTAATTCACAGCACAACCACTAGGTGGCCACATATTGACTCATATAAAATAGACATTTTACAAAATGATGTGTTTTATTTTACTTCTTTTAAGCTGGTCATGTCCCACTACACATCTTAGGATAGGCTGAGTGAAAAACAAGTAAGTATCAAAACAGAATCCTAATGGATACTAATGGATTCTATTCTATTTCCAAATTTTACCATGCTCCAAGGCTCTCTGCTCATATAAGATAATGTCTTAACCCCTTAAGCACGGGGCCCATTTTTGGTTTTGCATTTTCATTTTTTCCTCACCATGTTTCAATAGTTATACCTTTTACCTTTTTTTTTTTTTTTTTGCAGGACAAGATGCATTTTTTTTATAGCACCATTTAATTTTCCATGTCTGTTATTGGAAAAAAAAATCTTTGTGGGGTTAAATTGAAAAAAAAAACCCCACAATTCTGCCAAGTTTTTTTAGGGTTTTGACATCACGGCGTTCACTGTGTGCTAAAACTGACATAACATCCTTATTCTGCGGCTCAGTGTGAATATGGTGATACCAAACAAATTAATTCTGTAGCATAACAATAACCCTACAGTCATGGCCAAAAGTTTTGAGAATGATACAAATATTAATTTTTACAAAGTCTACTGCTTCAGTTTTTATAATGGCAATTTGCATATACTCCAGAATGTTATAAAGAGTGATCAGCTTAACAGCAATTACTTGCAAAGTCAATATTTGCCTAGAAAATGAACTTTATCCCCCAAAACACATTTCAACATCATTGCAGCCCTGCCTTAAAAGGACCAGCTAACATCGTTTCAGTGATTGCTTCATTAACACAGGTGTGGGTGTTGATGAGGACAGGGCTGGAGATCAATCTGTCATGATTAAGTAAGAATGACACCACTGGACACTTTAAAAGGAGGCTGGTGCTTGTCATCATTGTTTCTCTTCTGTTAACCATGGTTATCTCTAAAGAAACACGTGCAGTCATCATTGCACTGCACAAAAATGGCCTAACAGGGAAAAGTATTGCAGCTAAAAAGATTGCACCTCAGTCAACAATCTATCGCATCATCAAGAACTTCAAGTAGAGAGGTTCCATTGTTGCCAAAAAGGCTCCAGGGCGCCCAAGAAAGACCAGCAAGCGCCAGGACCGTCTCTTAAAAGTGTTTCAGCTGCGGGATCGGGCTACCAGTAGTGCAGAGCTTGCTCAGGAATGGCAGCAGGCAGGTGTGAGTGCATCTGCACGCACTATGAGGCGGAGACTCTTGGATCAAGGCCTGGTCTCAAGGAGGGCAGCAAAGAAGCCACTTCTCTCCAGAAAAAACATCAGGGACAGACTGATATTCTGCAAAAGGTACCACCAGTCTTGTCTCATGCCAACTGTAAAGCATCCTGAAACCATTCATGTGTGGGGTTGCTTCTCAGCCAAGGAATCGGCTCTCTCACAGTCTTGCCTAAAAACACAGCCATGAATAAAGAATGGTACCAGAATGTCCTCCGAGAGCAACTTCTCCCAACCGTCCAAGAGCAGTTTGGTGATCAACAATGCCTTTTCCAGCATGATGGAGCACCTTGCCATAAAGTAAAGGTGATAACTAAATGGCTCAGGGAACAAAACATAGAGATTTTGGGTCCATGGCCTGGAAACTCCCCAGATCTTAATCCCATTGAGAACTTGTGGTCAATCATCAAGAGACGAGTGGACAAACAAAAACCTACAAATTCTGACAAAATGCAAGCATTTATTGTGCAAGAATGGACTGCTATCAGTCAGGATTTGGTCCAGAAGTTGATTGAGAGCATGCCAGGGAGAATTGCAGAGGTCCTGAAGAAGAAGGGTCAACACTGCAAATATTGACTTGCTGCATTAACTCATTCTAACTGTCAATATAAGCTTTTGTTACACATAATATGATTGCAATTATATTTCTGTATGTGATAAAAACATCTGACAAACACACATAAAAACCAGAGGGCAGCAGATCATGTGAAAATATAATATTTGTGTCATTCTCAAAACTTTTGGCCATGACTGTAGACACACAGCCAATGTCACCGAGAATTATCTTCAGTGTAAAGAAGAACAAGGAGCCCTGGAAGTGATCATATGACCTCCACAGAGTCCTGATCTCTTTATCACCAAGTCTGTCTGGACTTACATAAGGAGACACAAAGATCTGAGCAAGCCTACATCTAGTGTTGAGCGATGCATCCAAAGTGGAATTCAATCTGAAGTTTGGGAAAAATTAGATTTACCAAGTATCTGAATTTCCTTGCATTTCGTGGGAACTAATCAGTTGTTCCTCAAATTGCTCTTGCACATGTTACCAAGTGAAAGTAAGAAGCCCGGGAATGTGATATGACCCATAATTGTGTTCAGCCAGCCAATCTGCTGTTAGCCACCTTTCTGTGATGTCACAGTCCTATAAAAGCCTCATCCCGTGCGGTCTCCACCATTTCACTGTGAACTGAGCACAGGGAGAGACGTTACAAGCTCTAGGGACAGTGTTGCTGAAAATTGGTTTAAAAAGGAATATTGGATAGGGAGAGTACAGGGAGACTGTTTTGAGACTGTAGGGAGACTGCAGGTTAAGTGTATTGTCGTGTGCATGACGCTCTACTGCACCCAAATTAAGAGTTAATCTGTTATTTTACTCTGTTAGTGGGGGAGATTTATCTAAACTGGTGTAAAGGAAAAACAGCTTAGTTACCAATAACAACTAATCATATTCCATTTTTCATTTTGCATTCTAATATCACAGCCTATGGATATCTGACCATCCTCAAACCATACGATGCTGGTTGGCGTGGGAATCTCCAGTTTGTGCAATCATCTCATGTAGCCATGGGATATTAATGCAGGAAAGCATCTCTGATAAAGAACCTCTCTGTCTGTGGAGACGTCAACTGTCCTTCAATGTGTCCACAGCTAATCACCTCACATTACTGATGCAAATTTATCTTCATTTACGTCCGACTGGCGGAGGATGCCTCTGATTTATGATGAAGCCTGCACCTCGTCATAAATTAGGTGCATCTTCCAGCAGCGTAATAGACAAGTGTAAATGCTAGTCTATGATAAATTCCCCCCACCCAATGCCTTGTAGGGTTAGTTCGGCTGAAAATAACAAACTCTTTCACTTAGAGATATGTTGCTTCATTCTGGAGAAAAAAGCAAATAAGCAGTTAAGTGCACCAAGGGCGGACCCAAGCCACTATGTGCACCTTGCTGCTCCTGTTTCCTCTGCCAGGCCTTCCTGAGAGGGTAAGGTTGCTGCTAAGTCACCTTGCCTGGTCCTATTAAAAAGGAGAGGGAGGGGCTGGCAGAGGAAGCAGGAGGAGCAAGGGGGAACAGAGTGCCTTAAGCCCGCCCACCAGGCACTTAACTGTTTACTTGCATATGGATTAAAAGTCCTTTTTTTTCCAGAATGAAGTAACGGATGGCTAAGTGAAAAGTATCATTACATTCAGTTGAGCAAGCCCATCGTGCCTGGTGAAATTCCTGGTGATAGCCTCCCTTTAAGTGGTTCCATAATGAGCCACATAGTCTGAGGAAAAGTAAAATGTATGGCTCTTAGAATGCAGGGATAAAAAAAAGCAATAATGAAAAAAAGCAAAAAAATTGTTATGACGGGAAGGGGTTAATGTATGAGTAGAAGTTCACTTAGGTTCACCAAAGGTGAAGATTCAGCTTCATTGCTCCGTAGACAGTGAGTTTCTTGATGTTCAGTTTCTAGAATCATCGGGGAGTCTTTTAACGACTCATCATCCCGCTGTTCAAAGAGTTCAAGTGACCTGTGAATTTCCAGCCATTGAACTTCTTGTTCTTCCAGACTTGCTGGAGGGTCATTCTGTTGATTGAATTATTCATTGAAAGTCGTAAGATTGACACATAAGACCCAACGCAGCCTCATGGTGTGAAAAATGGGATTCATCTACTGTAGATGTGGCCATGCTCTTCACCTAAGGAAGACTTCAGGCAATTGTTTAAGTGACCTGGGAACTGATAGCTGATGAACACCAAGTGGCTTCATGTTGACCGGAGGGTTATTCCCTTGATTAAAAATCTGTGAAACCAGAACCTTCTTAGATCAAGGCCAAACATGCCACTCGGTTTGGGGAAAAGGGGGCATATTCATGCAGAGGTGTTCTTGTACACTTTGGCTCTTGTTACAGTATCTTAAGAAAAGTGGCACAAGATGTCCGGCTTGGAAAAACAAACCTTTTTTTACTCAGAATGCCTTACTACCTGTAGGCCAGATCTGTGTTAGCAGTCTACAAGACTTCATACATAACTTCAGAGGTGTCCCTCTTACTGGCTCTTGCTTTCACAATGACCAGCTCAAAGGGGTTCTCCAAGCTTTTGTACAAAATCCCAGAGTCTTCTCACCGGTGGACTAAAGATTTTTTTTCCTAGTTACTTACCTATCTGTGACACTGGCAATGCCACCATCTGAGGTTCCTTCTAGGTTCCTGACCGGATGTGTTCCCAAGTCTTCCAGTTCAGCTGCATATACATTATGTGTAGCTGAACAGGGAGACTCAGGAGCATATCCAGTTGGGACTTGAGCAGAAGAGCCCACAGTCAGTCTCAACGGCGTTGGCATCAAGAGAGATGAGGAAGTACTGAGGAAACAATATTCCGTCTACAGGTGAAAAGACTCCAGGATTTTGTTAATGAAAGCCCACAAACCCCTTTAAAAAAAATAAAAAACTTTTGTGTTACTCACAATTGCTGACAGAGCAATGACACATATAAACACATATAGCATAAACAACTCCCAAAAGAATATCTAAAAAAATAATGGTAACCAAACGTCTAGGGATATCTTGAACCAAGGTAAGGAAGGACACATCTGTAATGGTAGTCTAGAAGACTTCAGAAGTAACTCTGTAAGTGACCATGCAAATACGTATAAGACAAGCAACAACTAGATATCAAACTATCTTTTTTTAGTCCTTCTAAAAAAGGATCATTCTTGCCATTTAGGACCAGTGCAAATGTTCTAGGAAATTGAACCATTTTTACTATTCCTGAACCACCCTTGTATCTTAGCTCAGCCTGGAGTCCTTGTCTTGTTTCAAAGTATCTCTCCCTCATGCTTCCAGCGGAAGCTCTGCTTGTTCATATTGACTCTTTTAAGGAAAACACAAGCCCACCTCAAGCTCAGCAACTAAATCTCCATCGGAGATAAGAAGATCATCAGATGGCTGAAACACGTACAGGGAGATCATGGCATTTCACACTTTCAGCTCTGCTGCATCAATATATTCTTGTGGAAACCTCTGATTCATGTGCCATGGGTGTACTGTAAATGCACCAACATGCCTGGACTTAATAATATTATACAGCAATCACAAATGTGCTATAGCCCTCTACTGCCAGTCATGTTTTGTCATGATCCTAAGTGCCCATCACGAAAGGTGATATGATTAGTGGAGATTGATTAAACCTTCCAGCACTACAATATACAACTCATATTACATATATAGGAACAGATATAGACAGAACTGGACCACCGCCTAGACATCTGCCATGCCACCAATGGAGCTCACATTGAACATTGGAAGTTCACACATAAGACGTGGACAGATAATGCGTCTTCTCGTTAATACATTTCTGTTACTTTCTTTCTGTTATGAATATGGAGGCTTGAATTGTGCACCCTTCTCTGACATTAATATTGTCAGTAAGGCCTTCCCTGTAATACCCTATAAAAGAGTTGTTAAGACCACTGGGCTTTTTTTTCCTTTTTTAATATCATGGTCCATTTTAATATTAGGAGATCCCTTATAAGCTCACACCACCTATGGGAATGTTGCGGAAGAGCCCCCTCTCCTTCCCATAGACCAGTGATGGCTAACCTCCAGCACTCTAGCTGTGGCGAAACTACGACTCCCAGCATACTCCATTCATTTCTATGGAGTTCTGAGAACAGCCAAGCAAGTGTGCATCTTGGGAGTCAGAGTTTCACCACAGCTGGAGAGCCAGAGGTTAGCCATGACAGCCATAGACCACATAGCTACCCTTGTAGTCAAGATCTATTGGTATTTTGGAAGTAAAGCTACATCCACTCAACAACTGTGCTTCCAATTCCTGTATTCTGTTCCGGCATAGAACAGAATACTGTAATCACCATATCCATGTATGCCGGACACCACCAGCACCTGAGGTACCCTATTCACTATAATGGGATCTGCTGGACGTCCAGCATGCATACTGCCATTCGGCTGGACAAAATACCAGCAGAGATGCCCAGTATTCCGAAATGGCAATTCTGATATCCTGTTCCAATGCCAGAAAAGGATATTGGAATAGCAAGCCAGATGTGGATATAGCCTACGTACAAAATCTGTAGAAATAATGGTAAAATATTTACAAATGTATAAAATATATAAAAATAAATAATGCATGTAGATATGTTAATACAATTATATCATATAAAATGATAAGAAGAGTAAAAAGAAAAAGTATTATTATTTCAAATTATATAAAAAAACCCATTTTCAGTGGCACTAAAAATATAAAACTTTAATAATAATAATAATAATAATAATAATAATAATAACAACTAGGCTTCAGCGATTCGACCATTGGGTCGTACAGCATTAAGATGTATTGGCTCGGTGGAGCCAAACTTTGTCTCACCCAAAGTCACACACTGTATTCCTATCAGTGTATTTAAAAACATTTTAAAATAGGAATCCAAAGTGGGTCTTGGTTCTGGCTGGTACCAAAGCCCACTTCGGTTTCCTATTTTAAAATGTAAATACACTGATAGTAATTCACCGAAGTCTCCAGTGAATTTGGGTGAGAAGAACTTTGGCTCCACCGAGTCCATCCATCTTAAAGGGTTTTTTTCAGAATTTTACTACTGATGATCTTTCCTCAGGATAGGTCATCAGTATCTGATTGGTGGGGTCTGACACCCAAGACCCCCACCGATCAGCTGTTTGAGAAGGTACCGGCGCTCCTATGAGCGCTGCTACCTTCTTGCAGCTTACCAAGCATAGCGTCGTACTTGAATGGGGCTGAGCCGCTCCTAGGCCACATGACCGTTGAATGTGACGTCACTGGCCTAGGAAAAGCTAAGAGAAGGCTGCGGCGCTCACGGGAGTACCTTTGCCTTCTCAAGCAGCTGATCAGTGGAGGTCCCGGGTGTCGGACCCCAACCGATCAGATACTGATGACCTATCCTGAGGACAGGTCATCAGTAGTAAAATTCCAGAAAACCCCTTAAATGCTGTACGGAAACAGCATTAACACCGAGGTTGTTGAACAAATCAACTTCAAATCTATGATCCGAAGGTCGATTTGCTGAAGCTTAATAACAACAATGACATAAATACATTTTAACTTAATCTACTAAAGAGATAAAAAAAATAAAGAATTGATATAATAGAAATATAAATAAATAATGTATAATACTAAAAAAGAAATCCAATCATTCTCATAATCATAATAAATAAGTTAAAAGCATTTAGATGTAATTTAATAAATGGATAACAGAGAAAATACAGCGGCTCTAGAAACATATCTCATTATGAAAGGGAAGCCCACATCTTTAGAAAATGTGTGGATTATTGGAAGGGTGTCGCACTGATCATTTTGTGCAGAAATCCACCTGCTCCCAATTCATCTCTATTAACGTCAGCCTCTATTTCCCATCATACAACGCTGAGAGTATAAAGGGGGAGAAAAAACTCCATACCAAATCAAAATGCAGTTTAACCAAAAGACATTATAATCTAATCACCGAGGCCAGCCTGGGACTAACATTAGCCGCATTATGTTCCAGCATTATTCCTGATTCCGTGCTCTCTTATAGAGATTGTCATCCCTGCTCTCCTTGCTTCCTGGCTGACCCCGGGCGTCACTCCCCTCCGTTGGCTTTGAGCCAAGACTGCAGTTTTCAGTCTTGCAGGATCAGAGCAGTGCTCATGCATGGCATTGTAACCTTTGTGTTGAACCTGTCTAATCTCATGGGAGCGCAAAGCGTTACTATTCCCTTTACAAATTCCTACAGTACATGCCTCATCTCACACTGCAAAGCTCACAGCTATATCTGCCTTAATAGTGACACAAATGAGGGCAAACAGATAGCATGTTGGGAGATCAGCGCACCGCTGTACAAAAGCACGCGGCAGCTTAGTGATAGTTACCACTGGGGAAAATGATTGTGTCTGACAGATCCCGGTGGGAGCCACGCAAGCCAGAACTATGGTAAAAAAAATTGCATTTTGATTAATTGAGACTCAGCGTGGGACAAAAATAAATTACCCCGTGTTGGGTCTCAGAAGATCAGACTCTCAAATGTCAAAGGTAGCGCTTTAAGGGGGCTAATTGGGTTGTGTCTTTTGGAAAAAGGTTGAAAACCAAATTTAATACATTCTAACACTCAATGTTTCATCATGTACTCAAGAGACCTATGCCTATGAAAGTCCCTAATGAGCTTGCAGAAAGCTCCGGGGGACTTGGTATGTGATGTTCATCTGGTTGTCACCAGAATCGGTCCTGGGCTGGTCAATCGAAGAGTTTCAGAATCATAAGATGTTAAAATCCCAAAATGTGAGTTTAATGTGAGGGAATCTCTCAGCAGTTTTAATCATATTAAAGAGGTTTTCCAGGAGTTAACTACTGATGACCTATCCTCAGGATAGGTCATCAGTATCTGATCAGTGGTGGTCCGACACCCGGGACCCCCGCTGATCAGCTGTTTGAGAAGGTACCGGCGCTCCTGTGAGTGCCACTGTCTTCTCTCAGCTCACCAAGCACAGTGCCGTACATTGTACAGCAGCTGTGCTTGGTATCGTGCTCAGCCCCATTTACTTGAATGGAGCTGAGCCGCTCCTAGGCCACGTGACCGATGAACGTGACGTTACTGGCCTAGAAAAAGCTGAGAGAAGGCCGTGGGAAAACCCCTTTAAACTGCTAACAGCACTAGGTAGGGGCTGGTGAGAGTAGGACACACTTGTCTTTTGTGGAGTTTTAATTATCAGGAGTGATGTGAATATGAACTTTTATTCTACCAGGTTTTGCTTTGAAAGTGCCCAGGTGGTGAAGCTTCCTTCTGCACTGAGTGGCAGTTTTAGCGGTCTCCTGGTTGGATGCTACAGCTGTCACTCAGAGCAGAGGGGAGGGGCTGAGAAGAAGTTCAATGCAGAGAGCATGTCCCAATGTAGGAGCAGAGTCTGGCATAATAAAACTTCATATTCACACTACTCCTGATGATAAAAAAACAAAATGAATAAATATGATTGTGCTGCTCTCTCCAGCACCTGTACCTACCTCATGCTGTCAGCAGTTTTTCATGGTCAAAACTTCTGACAGTTTCCCTTTAAAGGGAACTTGTCAGTAGATTGCTGATACCCTAATCACAGGCAGCAAAAAATACTAACAGGCTTCTACATCTTCAAGAACTACATTTACTGTGCAATTTTAAATACAGCTGGGCAAGTGCCTGCTGGGTCATGCTCCTGATTGCCAGGTATCTCTTGCATATACAGGGAGACCTATCAATCAAGTGTAGTACCGGAGACCTGGGCGTACTACAAATTGTTTATTGTTATGCATTTTATTTCACTGTGTGTTTCCTGGATGTTACTACCTGCAAGGAATAGCGAAGGTTGGCAGGAACAAGGTTAATGGGCTGATCCTGATAGGAATGGGCTGGTCTTTCTTCCTACCAGGAGGGGAGGTCCTGGCTACAGAGTGGAGAGGGCTCAGACTGCAGTGCTCCTGATCCTACTGAAGATTTTCCAGAGAAAACTATCATTAGATTGCCTTGAGAGGATAAAGACAGCAGAGTGAACTGATGTATTCAGCGTCTACAGACACTGCTGCAAGGTAAGAAACACAGTCAAGCCACCTATCACCAAACAACTACTAGGCCAGTATCACCTAAGTGCAGAATTACCACCAACCAACCTGCCTCAATATCCTTGGTGGTGTCAAAGAAGATTTGCACTAAAGCCTTCTATAACTGTTTGTATCTCATGTTCTATGTTGCTCTTAGTAAAACAATACCTTGTTACCTTTAACTCTGACCTCATTCTTCAGTGCTACAACTTTCACTGCAACGGACCCCAGGGAGTGACTGTTCGAAGAGGCCTGGATGCTTCCTGATTTCTTAGGCTTCTTCCTAAGCCAGTAACGTCCCTGTTCATCAGTCACGTGGCCTAGAAGCAGATCACTCCCATTCATGTCAATGGGCCTGAGCTGTAACACCAAGCATTGCCATTATACAAGGTAAGGCGCTGTGCTTGCTAAGTTGTGAGAAGGCTAGAGTGCTCACCAGAGCTCCCGAGGATAGACCATAATTATCAAATTCCTGGAGAACCCTTTTAATAATGTCTGAATTACAGACATCAAAAACCTAGGGAAAGATGGTAGAAGATGGACCAAATATGCCATAGAGGTGTCCACTGTGTGATAGATTGGTTAGATGCTTTCTCTTCTTCATACCACCTTCTGACTTACTTACTGTACTCCAGAATTTTGCACCAAAAGTATGGTGCTCAGCACCAATAATATTTTGCACATTTTTGGCACATTTTACAAGTCTATTTAGCAATGCCTCCTTTTCTAGACCCTTTTGGAAAATGTCTAGTGAAGTGCAAAAACTGCCTAAAACAAGTAGTCTTGATGGGAATTGTACTAGCACCACTTCCTTATCTGAGACATGGCACTGCCACAATTTAAAGGAGTTGTTTAGGATTTTAAGATTTAGCTGTTATTTTTTTATTTTCTATTATTTCCTGTTTATATGCCATTTTTCTAAAATCCCAATCAACACTTTAAAAAAAAAAACATTAGGTTGCATTTTAGACAACCGAAGAGATTTTTTGAAGCTCACAAATTTTCATGAATCACCAACGTTGTTATTTCTCTAAAGGGGTTATCTGGTTTACAAAAACCTAATTCCCAATGCCCTATTAGGGTGGAGGAGGTCCTGTTTTAAATCTTCATTTCTTAGTGAAGAACATCTCCTATGAGCTTCTCCCTCTGGAGGACCTGGCACGTGCATGCTTTATGTAGACTGCCCCAATGACTTCATTAGACAATTTGCAATGGTTAATTTCATCTGTTGATGGTGCTGTAGACAATGTGAGCACCTGCATAATGATTCCTTCACAGATTACTGCTGATTGAGGTTGCAAGAGCAAAGGAACCCAAAATAGGTTTGTCCAAAGCAGACAACCCTTTATGGTTGGATTCTTTGGGCATTGATTCCTAATAGTATGAATTGGTTTTATAGACCTTGATTAAAATAAGCTAATCTTTTGATGAATTCCTCTTACACCACTGAACTGAAATTCAAAAAGTTGCGTGACTTCCTTCAAGCACATCTTCACAAGGTTCACTTTGGGTCACATACCCCCCTACTGAGTTAAAAGTCAGCCTTTAAGGGCCATCTTGGATGTAGACTCCATTCATTTCCTGTTTAATGCCATCGGGAGGATGAAAAGTGCTGACACACAAGGGAGAGAAGTGTAACATGGTGCTGTTAGATTCTACACATCTCTCTAATCTTCCTTTAGAGACCTGGGGTTGCTTTTACTCAAGGAAATTTAAAAAAAAAGCCTCCAAGGACGTCGGTTAAATTCCAGGCTCCATAGAGCATTCAAAAGAGAGAAGGATAATTGTATTAATCATGGCTTTCTGATCTCAACACGTTGCTCCTACTCACCCTTAGGAAAGGTGCTAACCTTACAACATTATAGTTACATGTTTCTGACTCATTCGGCTGGCAGGAAACGCTGTCCCCTAGAAGCCTTGTCTTGACAGTGCACGTAATGTGGCAGTGCATAATCCATACTGACTCACAGGGAGCCATTGGCGACTTGGCAGCTTGTTGACAGTGGAGGAGACGCGAATGTTAACGCGCAGCAGTAAGCAAGAATTAGCCCTTCTGGACCTTTTGGCTAGAGTTAGTTCAGTAAAATCGGTCGTCTTAGGCAATGCAAATCTTAACAGACAAGACAGCCTGTCAATCACGTGGCGAGGTCGAGAACAGCGGCTTTGATGGGTCGCTGCCTGTTTTTATGCAGCAAGTAGGAGAATAAATTGTGAAAGTGTTACATTCCTACACTGATGAACTAAAATGTATCCATACATTAAATAATTTTAAATCATTTTTATCTTTTTTTTTTATTGCTTTTGAGCTTTTATTATTTTGTTTAACGTAAGGAGGCGCTGTCACCTCCCCTGACTTGCCTGTTTTACTAATACTTGTAATAATTTTAGAGCCTTTTTTTAATATAACTGAGCCATTCCCTGTTACTGCTACTAAACGGTCATGAATGAATTGCCCGCAATCTGCAATAAAGGTCCAGATGGGTGCCATCGTTTGGGGGTGTGTCCCTGCACAGCCGTGCAAGCAATATAAATGATTGGATAGTCTCAGAATATGCAGGAACCTACCCCCATCTGGTAACACCCAGTTAGACCTTTCTTGCAAAGTGCTAGCAGTTGATTTAGAAACTTTTAATAGGAATGAGAGAGGAATAGCACAACATAAAGTTATATGAAATGATAAACCATAATTGGTATCAACAGAGAGGTAAGGGGTCTTCTTTAAAGGATTGTTACATCAAGACAATGCCTTCTGCCTAATGAAGCAACTTAGTGATCAGTTGAATGATATGGGTTCAGCATCTGAAGCCTCTGACCAGTGGCGTACTTAGAGAAGTAAGGGCCCCATAGCAAGGATCAGACCAGGCCCCCCACACAGGACAGAAGGGTTTCCACCTAATTCCCTTTCCATGACCCTTGGGCCATTTTTCCACTGCCTCGTTTGCTAAAAGCTGTTCCTATAGAGGGTAGACTCCTGACCAAGTTTTCACCTCCAGTAGAAGAGGAGATGATCCCAACTAAGACTGGGCCCCCTCTTGCCCCGGGCCCCATAGCAGTCGCATGGTCTGCCGCTATGGTAGGTATGCCCCTGCCTCTGACCATTAGATGGCATCACCAATGAGGTTGCAGCTGATGAAAACAGGATTTGGTGATACTCTGTTGGGAGATATCTACATTATATGTCTATGTGAGGCCACCTAGTGGTTGTGATGTGAACTGCAGTTTGTTAAAAGTTTTGCTAACATTTTGCAAAATTGTATTTTGAGGTATTTGAGTCATTAGTACAATTTATGAAAAGCCAATGGTGGACACATCTGTATGTCCTCGTTGTGAATCCAATATAGTGGGTGTCTAACACATATAGGTGATATATATATATATATATATATATATATATATATATATATATATATATATATTTTTTTTTTTTTAATTTATTTATTGATTTATTTTTTCAATAGAAGGAATGGATCCCCTGAGAGGACATCTTTGGCGAACCTAACAGCCCTAACATTGACTCGTTGTTATTAAGAAATACACCCCTTCACCAAGCAGACGGCTTGGACTCCGTGCCATGTTCTCAGTCCTTGCACCTCCCAAGACCTGCATCCACCGCACAACACAGAGAAGATGCTTCTGTCACCATGGAGACTTCATCATTTTCTCCTTGAGTAACTGAGCAAATAGTCCAATAAAAGCCATTGAGACCTGTCTGCATAGAGAACCCCTCGCCTTCCCTCATGTTCAAAACCTATTAACACGTTAACTCCTTCAAGATCCTGCCAGCTGTGAGAGGGTTAAAATCCCGACGCCAGCTTCTATACGGTCTATTTTGAGGCAGGCAGAAGCCTCTATTGCTAATATAATACCGCATGATGCACCCTGGGTAGTTGTACAGGAGCCAAGCGGCTGAGCTGCACAAGCGAATGCGTCCTGCAAGGAGTGTGTGATTTACGCTGGGTATCCATGGTGCTGGAGTAAAACGCAATATCCTCTGTCTCTATACGTGTAGTTAAAAATGAGCAGCATACAGGGAGCTCCCATATGTCTTGTTTTTCCGGAACAGTCCTGGTATGTGCCAGAAAGGACTTGGAATTTACAATGAATCATCCAGCAATTTCAATAAGAGAGGTGATACCAATATTGTACACAGGTTGGAAATTTATATATATTTCTCTCTCTATATATATATATATATATATATAGAGAGAGAGAGAGACAGGCAGAGATATATAGATAGTAGATAGAAAGATAGATATTTAGTTAGGTAGGAGATAGATAGAAAGATAGATAGATAGATAGATAGATAGATAGATAGATAGATAGATAGATAGATAGATAGATAGATAGATAGATAATAGAAAGATAATAGATAGATATGAGATAGATAGATAATAGATAGATATGATATAGATAGATATAAATATAGATAGATAGGAGATGGATAGATAATAGATAGATAGATAGATAGATAGATAGATAGATAGATAGATAATAAGTATAGATAAATAGGAAGCAGCACTATCCAAAGCAGGGTGCAAAGTCCTTCTGAGACCTGGGACCAAGGCCTGTGATACTATAAACACGATAAAGGAAGGCAGCACTCCAAATACCAAAAAAGCAGCAAGTGGTTTATTCACCCATCCAGCTGCTGGATGGGTGAATAAACCACTTGCTGCTTTTTTGGAATTTGGAGTGCTGCCTTCCTTTATTGTGTTGATAGATAGATAGATAGATAGATAGATAGATAGATAGATAGATAGATAGATAGATAGATAGATAGGAGATAGATATAGTGCATTATGTTTTCCCAACAGCTGGCGGTCCATAGACCCCTGTTCTCTTCTAATGCCATGTACATTTATATTTATACATTATTGGGGTCATTTATTATATTGAAATACACCTAAATTAGTTGGTGGCGCAAAGGTTAGTTGCGCCGCTATCTGCAACTTCACCCCGCTCAAGCCAGGTCTAAAATTGCATATGTGGCATGGGCAGGGAAGGGGACAGCCTGGCAGGTGCGTCTCGTGTACCAGTTTTTGACGCCCGTTTTAATAAATGTGCCCCTATGTATTTCAATACCTTTCAGATGTACTAATACAGAAACGTTGTATATTGAGCCGACTACAATGATACTAAGTAATGTTACCAAGGAGATTGAATGTATAGTCTGATATCAGTGATTACGGGCAGTTATTTGCCATGGAGACAATGGCTTGTATACAATACAGATGACAAAGGATACAAATCATTCAGATTGTGATTGTTCTCCTGTGAATTACCATCCGCCGCTCACATGTAAATTCCACTAATATCTATTCATTTGTTCACGTTGGGCCGCACTCGCAGTCCTCTTGGAGCTGTCAGTCACCCAGGAACCTACATTTCAAGTTAATTCATATTAATAATGGCCATGTCCATTTATCCCTCTATATAACCCTTAACTAACACGTAGACTCTCAGATAAAAAATTCAAAAATGTCTTAATATGTTTTTGTGAAGTCCTTATAGATCTAGCCTCAAGATATCTCACAATTTTTGATTAAATTTTTCAAAATTGTGGCAAGAATTGCAATACTACTCCAAAGTGGGAATGCACTGCTTAGTGACCACACACAGGATTAGTTGGGTGGTGCGGAGGTAGTAGTTGTCCTGAAGAAGCTCAATCACCTCAACTATTATTAATGACTCATGCTAGGAACTTGGGCGGAGGGGATAGAGATTCTACATTAGTGTTCAGGAGCTTCCATACATTACCGTCTCCACCATGCACCATTTACCCCAAATGTGGGGCTGTTTAGCATCTGTGACATTTGACAGGAATCAGGGACTTAATTTTTATTTTTTCTTATTGTTTCAAAAATGTTTTCAACAATTTTAGCTACCATTTTTCCAGTAGAAAAAAAAAATAATAATCAAAATATAATGAGATTGCTACTCTGGCTTAAAGGTGTTGTGCGGGCTGCCTGGGTGAATTGAAGGGTATGTCCAGGTTCAGCTCTGAACCCGGACAACCCGTTTAAGCTACAATGATTCCTTTCTTTACATATCCCACCCTATATTGTACTATCACCAAAAACACTAGGTTATTATCCTGATACAGTGTTCTCTATTAGACAATTTCTCCATGGACCTTGGAAGGACCAATTCAGATTTTAGATGTTATCACTAAGGGACCCTGGACTGAAATCAAAATATAGTACATTACGAGAAATTATAGTCTAGTCAAGGTGCTCTTAAGATAGAAAAAAAAATACAAACTAAGCCAAAGAAATAATGACTTGATTAGGTTCTTACTTAGGCCCAGTATTTGGACTATATGAGAACATTTATGCAAATAAAATAATTGGTTACTTGCTATTGAAGTAATCAATTTAATACTGTATCAGTTTACTGTCACATTACTATACCATGGGATCCAAAGGGTGGCAATCATATAAAAAACACTTGAGCCCAAATAGTCAAATACTCAGCAATGAACTGAACATCTAAGGACAGATCAGAACTGAAAAACATCAGGTTACCTAAAAATGAAATGTGACTTTGTGACTCAGATGACACTCTTCATAGTTCGGTGACTCTTTCAAAATGTTACAGGCTGTCTACGTAACCTTTGTCTGGAGTAACAGATGGTCTTCGATGTTGATTATAAAATCAATGAAAGAAGATACTGAAGGCTTCAAAAAGTGTGCGGAACTTCTACCAGAGACGTTCTTAAGATTATGTATTTATTGAAGGAAGACATAATACCAAAATGTATTTGGGTTAAATAAATTCAAGAAGTTCTCCAACTCAGAGGGGTTCTATGAGACTTGAACATTGATAGACCATCAATGTTTGGCCTGATGGGCTCTTAACTCTGGGATCTGGAAAATTTTAAAGTGTAACTTTTTTTGGTACTATGGTAAATTCTAATATGAGAGGATTTTGGTTTGGTGTTTTTGTAGTCACCTTTCCATAGTAAATTTCACAGTAAGATGGTTTTAGTTTGATGTTCTTTGTGGTCTTTGTCTTTCTAGAGTAAATTAAACTGTGAGATGGTATTGATTTGTTATGCTTTGTGGTGGATGTTTTTCTAGAGTGAATTCCACTGTGATATGGTTTGGGTTTGAGTTCCTCGTGGTTGTTATCTTTCTAGAGTGAATACCACTGTGATATGGTTTGGGTTTTGAGTTCTTTGTGGTTGTTATCTTTCTAGAGTGAATTCCACTGTGATATGGTTTGGGTTTTGAGTTATTCATGGTAGTTATCTTTCTAGAGTGAATTCCAATGTGAGATGGTTTTGGTTTTGAGTTCTTCATGGTTTTTATCTGTCTAGAGTGAATTCCACTGTGAGATGATTTGGGGTTTGAGTTCTTCATGGTTGTTGTCTTTCTAGGGTGAAGTCCACTGTGAGATAGTTTGGGGTTTGAGTTCTTCATGGTTGTTATCTTTCTAGAGTGAACTCCACTGTGAGATGGTTTGGGTTTTGAGTTTTTCGTGGTTGTTATCTTTCTAGAGTAAATTCTACTGTGAGATAGTTTGGGGTTTGAGTTCTTCATGGTTGTTATCTTTCTAGAGTGAACTCCACTGTGAGATGGTTTGGGTTTTGAGTTCTTTGTGGTTGTTATCTTTCTAGAGTGAATTCCACTGTGAGATGGTTTGGGTTTTGAGTTTTTCGTGGTTGTTATCTTTCTAGAGTAAATTCTACTGTGAGATAGTTTGGGTTTTGAGTTTTTCGTGGTTGTTGTCTTTCTAGAGTGAATTTTAATGTGAGATAGTTTTGGATTTGAGTTGTTTTTGGTTGTTATCTTTCTAGAGTGAATTCCACTGTGAGATGGTTTTGGTTTTGAGTTCTTCGTGGTTGTTATCTTTCTAGAGTGAATTCCAATGTGAGATAGTTTTGGATTTGTGTTCTTTTTGGTTGTTGCCTTTCAAATGTAAATTTCATTATTCAAAACAGATAAAAAGTGACAGTAAAGTTACTAGCTGATGGTCTTCAGTGGGTGTATGGTCACTTCATAATGTGTCAGTATGGAAAGTCCTTACATAGTTACATAGTTGGTACAGTTGAAAATAGACAAATGCCAATTGCCACAAATTGCCCTGACCAACCAATAACGTGTTGACTCCAAACTCCTGATATGAATCGAGTCTAAATCACATTTTAGACCCGGTTTTAATGGAAGCCACAAATGTTGTGCCAGATCTGTCACAATGGGGACTTCCAGCGCCCACCAAATCCTGTTGTTTTCTAAACTTGGACAATATCCATATGTAAAAAATTACCTGCATGAAACCATTCTGATGAAAGAACTTATGGAGGATGCATGAGAACAGATTTCTCCATGCAGTTTCTGAGCTGTGCTTCCCAGCTTAGAGGGAACAGCTTTGACAAGGGGATTTCTGGGCATTCCTCACCCTTGCACTAATAAGACATACCTATATAGATGTTTGATGTCTGCCTATAAAGCACATCCTCAAGGCTGGAAGTGGCTCCTGGACTACCCTACAAGGACTTACTATGCTCCGCCATCCTGGGACACACATTTTGAAAGGAGATTTCTGACCGGCTGGTGTTAATCATAGTCTTCCACCAGCAAACCAATTTATCTGCAAGTCTCAAATGTGTCGAAAAGGTTCCTTCATCACAGGTAATAAAATAACAGTATCAGACACCAAATCCCTTATTAACATGTGGATGAGATTCGCTTTCACATAAACCAGCCAAAGTTCAATTTACTATCCATTTCCCAGCAGCAGAAACCTGCAAAGTTCTTTGCGAAGTCAGTGAAGGGGTTAATCAATCAGTAGTAAAACATGGCAGACTGGCAGCAATTTCATTCTCTCCCCCGATATAATTTATTTGCAGTAAGTGAAACGCCGGTCCGGGCTTGATGTTTCCTTGTATTGCAAGTGTCACAGAACTGCCCACTCTAGTCTGGGAAATCGTCAGACTTATTCCACCGAATGGATTGGAAACACCGAAAGTCTCTCCATTATAATTTCACCTAAATGCTTTCAATGTCTGATCGGAATATAAAGAAATAAAATGTTCTACGGCTCTGGAAATAAAATGTATCTCTATGCGCTTTTCATCAGGCTGGGACACCATTAAGACCCAGTTTGGTCACATTTACTAAGTTTTATGAAACAGCCTGGAAAGCAATTTGTTTGAAAAGTTAGTGATATCATAGGCAAGCGCATTAACCTGATTGAAAGCTGCGGAGGGTACTTTATCTTGAGACATAATTTCTTTTTCCTGTAAATGTGGTGCATTGAAAGCTACGATTACAAAGAATCTTAGCTGCTAAGGAAACCGACGGGTACATAGAAGAAGCATGCTCTCTTTGTATTGTACGGAGACGTAGCTAGACATTTCTTAACCTGCTCCTTTTGCACCAAGTTTCTCTACTTTATTATTTTTTATATAGTTTATTATTTTTTTTAGGCTACTTTTAGACTAACATTTCTATTTTCCGGTATTGAGATCCATCATAGGGGCTCAATATCGGAGAAAAATGCCTCCGTTTTGTCCCCATTCACTGTCAATCGGGACAAAATGTAAATGAACATAACGGAGCGCTCCAGAATACATTCCCTTCCGTTTGGTTGCATTCCCATACCGCAGCATGCTACTGTTTTCTTTCCATCATGGGATGTGGGGCAAAATGAATCCGTCATGACCCACAATGCAAGTCAACAGGGACGGATCCGTTTTCTCTGACACAATCTGACATAATCAAAAATGGATCCGTCCCCCATTGACTTTCAATTGAGTTTATGACGGATCCGTCTTGGCTATGTTAAAGATAATACAACCGGATCCGTTCATAACGGATGCAGACGGTTGTATTATCGTGACAGAAGCATTTTTGCTGAGACCTGCCAGATTCAGCAAAAACACGAGTGTGAAAGTAGCCTTACATATTCCAAAGCACTGTTCAGAGCCTGGTTGAACTAGCCTGTGTGTTTTTGGAGCAAACCCACACAAACATGAGGAGAACATACTCCATGTAGATTTTGCATTTGTTTGGGTCCAAACCTACGACATCAGTGATGCAAGGCAACAGCGCTAACCATTGCGCCAACATGTATATTTGGTCAATTGATGGCATTTTGCTAGGATACAACATCACTTGTTGACAGGGGCGTAACTACCATTGCGGCAGACCATGCGACTGCTATGGGTCCAAGAGCAAGAGGGGCCCAGTCTTAGTTGGGATTATCTCCTCTTCTACTGGAGGTGAAAACTTGGTCAGGACTCTAACCTCTAAAGGTACAACTTTTAGCAAATGAGGCAGTGGAAAAATGGCCCAAGGGTCATTGAAAAGGGTTTAGACAGAAACCCTTCTGTCCTGTGTGGGGGTCCTGGTTTGATCCTTGCTATGGGGCCCATCTCTATGTATGCCACCGCTTGTTGATGTATGCACAGCACAGCAAACAATGCTGCAAAAGTAATTATGTTTTCAAAAACAGAAGTGTTAATAGTTTAAAATCATTATGCAGCAGGACAACTACTCCAAACATGCAGCCAGCACCATTAAGAACTATCTTCAGCTTAAAGAAAAACAAGGAGTCCTGGAAGTGATGATACAGCCCCACACTGCCATGATCTCAGCATCATCAAGTCTGTCAGGAACTAAATGAAGAGACAGAAGGATCTGACCAAGCCTACATCAACATAAGATCTGTGGTTAGTTCTCCAAGATGTTTGGAGTAACTTCCCTGACAACTTCCTGCAAAAACTGTCTGCAAGTGTACCTAGAAGAACGCGAAGGGCGGTCACACCGAGTATTGATTGGATTTAGATTTTTCTTTCTTCATTCACTTTGCATTTTATTAATGGATAAAATTAAATTATTAACACTTCTATTTTTGAACGCATTCTTACTTTGCAGCATTTTTCCCAACACTTTTGTACAGTACTTTAAATACTGGTATGTCCTTTTCTCTTGGCTCAAGATATCCCAAGATGAGCTGTACAAGATGTTGAGCTTTGCAAAGCAGAAGCCAAGAACTTTTGTGTTACTCAAAATGCAGACATTTGTTTTTCTTTTCAAAGTTTGACAATGTGTTTTAGGCGATAAGATGAGAAAGGATGGACAAAATTGTAAGACAGATGTAACATCAGTAATGAAGGGGCACGGGTCCTTCAAGTTTATCTTTGCTCAATGGGTAGCTAGAAGTGCCACTGTACAGGGGGAACAAGCTGAAGGAGCTTTACTGGATTGGTAAGGGTCCTAGTAGACTGAGCCTCACTGATCCTCAAGTTATGGCGTATCTTAGTAATGTGCCATAATATTCTGTGATGATACTACCCCTTTAAATAACTTGAAAAAGGTAGAATTGCTTCCCGGTTCCCACATCTCTGCCACTATTATTCGGTGGACATGCCCTTCCAGCCCTCCCCTAGTTATGCCCACCCAAGAGGAAAGGCGGGGATTCTGCTATAGATAAAATCAATGATTTCTGCAAACTTTTCTGCAAGTTTTCTATACAAGAAAAATCTGCAACTTTTCTATACAAGAAAACTGAGAAGGACTTTCATACATTTCCCCCATAAATGTCTTCTTAATAAATCTGTCTAAGGCTGGTTTCACACGAGCAAGTGTCACGCTCCAGACTCACAGTGCAGCACCCGTCCTGAACTTCCAGCACTTCCGGGGTCACATAGCATTATATTCATTTATGATACAATGTAACCCTTATAGGTCTGGAATGTGCTTGATAACACTGACATAATGATGTCAATGTTATCCAATACATTCCAGAACTCTAATGGAGGAAACATCACATGGAGGTGATTGGCAGCCATCTTATGGACAGGACCTCTGTGTGGACCGCACAAAAACTTCATAAACAAGGGGGCATACCTTATAAAATCTAAGAAATGGTACAGAATTTCAAGAAAGGCTATACTAGTAAGTGTCATATAATCATCATAGAAACAAATTGGTCAAAAGTAACCAGAAAGTGGCCAACCACTTTAAGAGCTGCAATACCAGACACGGCCTATGAGCTTCAGTGCTGCTGTTTTGGAATAAAAAGGAATCTACTAGCGGTCCTCATTTTTTCAGGCTCATACTACCGTTATCAATAAGCACAAACCAATACTTTTCAATGGCAAATTCTGCTTATTCGAAGCAAAAAATATTTGTTCCCAATTTTCCTTGTTGCTCGGCTCCTCTCATCCCTTTCTATCTCATTGCTCTACAAGAAACATTCTTCATTTCTAATTAAACCAGCAAATGATATCCGTCCAATGGATGAAAGACTCTTGGAAATATTGAGCAGGGACTGAAGTCTCTCCAAAGTCTTACAGTCTGAGACGACTGTCTCCATATCTTCCACTCTCTCTAAGTTGTTGATGAGCCTCAGACATTAGAAGTGAGGCAAAGGCTTCAGTCGATGGATTTGCCAATTTTCTAAAGGAGATACTTCAGCCTGGCATTTCATTCAGCAGCTAGATGAACGAAGGACTTGGATATCAGCCTCGAATTGATTGCAACACAGATGGTCCCTCTATGCGCTCACTAGTCAGATTAGTGCTCTTCTTTTCACCTTCAAATAACCCTGGATAGTGGGCAGAAGGATTGGAGGGCATTGTGTCCTCAAGCAGAAGGTAGGGAAGAGCAATTGAAGACCTGTTGACGGCGCAGAAGTGTTTATATTCCTCATCTTCTACGAACAAAGTCAATGAAGAAATGTCCCCAGGACTTGGCAGCCATAGACCTGCTCAAGAAGGGCAATAAATCAAAGAAGACAACAACTCTACCATATTGAGGTTGGGATGTTTAATGGAAAATCTATTGCACTTTCACCCTTTGGACTCCGCTCATTATTAATCACACTACCGCAAGAACGTTTTACATGAGAGAGGAAGTGTTTTGGCTCAGAGTTACTTCGGGACACCTCTGGACTTGGTGCCGCTCATTTGCACGGCTTGCACTTAGTAGTCCGGATGTTCACTGGACAGAATGACCCTGTTATCCTTATCCCTCCGACCGTGATGAGATGTGCAAAATCAATGATCTGTGTCAGTTTAATGGAAAAGAAAATAATTTGTAGCGGAAAAAAAATAACACTTGCTCTGTTGACTTGGAATATTGTGATTTAAAAAAAAGAAAAAGCATTGGGTTGTAGTATTATATTGATGATGATGATAATGATTATTATTATTATTATTATTATATTCATATTATGAACATTTGCAGGTCAAGTAATGAGATGCAACCATAAGTCAAAGCAAAAATCCTCTAAAAATTATTTTGAATCTGGACTACCCCTTTTAAGGATTGATCAAAGGGGGCTGTCCAGCTTCAATATATTTCTGTTGCCCTCCAATCACCCCCCCCCAACTTCGTCATTTGACCTATGATGGAAAAGATATTAACCATCTTCCCACCAGTTGGCTCTGGGTTTGTTGGTCCACTGCTCTTCGGGTCCCAGCTTGTCAACATCTGGAATGGATGGGGGCCAGATATGCTGTTGAAGCCAATGACTTGCACTTGCCACTTGGGGGGCATGTCACTGCTGTAGCCAGTCATTGGCTGCAGCAGCACATGTGGCACCATCCATTGTGGAAGTTAACAATCAGGAAACCAGAGTGTGGTGAACCAACAAAGCTGAAGCCCAGCAGCAGGGAACAGGCATGTATCCTTTCCTCCGCAGTTTCGGAGATGAAGGGGGGTTCCAGTGAAAACTGTTTTAAATCTGGACAACCCCTTTAAAGGAGTTTTCTAGTATTTATATATTTTGACGGCCTACTCGCAGGATAGGTCACCAATATCAGATTGGTGGGGGTCCTATACCTATCATCCCCACTGATGATGACATTTCAGGTACTGGACAATGTTTAAAGCACAAGGTTCTGTCCACTGTGTAGGGGCCATGCCAGGGGTACAGCTCTCATTCACGTGAATGTAGTATGCCAGTGCCAGAAACTACATACTGGATGGAACCTTCATTTCATTGTATAGCTTTCGGCACTAGTGATTGCTCAAAACAGCTGCTTGGTTGAGAGGAATCATCAGACCACCACTGATCTGATATTGATGACCTATCCCAAAAAAATTTAACTTAAAAGGTTAAATTTAATGTATAAACATTATGCATTCATCTCCTAAGCTCCCTCTAGTGGTGGCTACAGGAAATTAGAATTTATCATCTTAATGCCTATGTTTTTTAAGCGATGTACGAGAAACAGGAAGCTATAGAAGTATTTTATAAGATAATTAGCAAAATGTGTTGGGTCCATTAAGGAAAAAAGTGAGGGAACAAAAGATCTTTTGAGAATTAATTGTTGAATGAAAAATAAGCCCTGTAGGCACCTACAGATCCCCAATACAGATGTGCATACAGTATACACTATAATTATGGCTCCCTATTTCAGGGCCTTGGAAATGGTACAGATATTGAATGTCTCTTTGGATTTCAATGACACCTATGAAAAATGATAGTGTTCTTATTTTTTTCCTGGGCTTCACAATAAATTGTGTGAGTTAAATTCTGTCAATATACAAAATATCCCTGAACGTGCCATCATTTTTGGGTAAAAACTGGCCGTATAAGAGCAATGTAGAAGAAAGGCTAATTTGTCACTTTGTAACTAATATGTATCTGGGGGGAAGATGGATCTTTGCACAGGGTGTCGTCAATTATTGCAGAGCTAGCAAATGAACAGGTGTCAGCTCTGTCCCGTCCTTTGTCATGCGGCTGATAATGGGACCTTGGGTATGTAAAAGGAATTTATCATGGCAGCAGAAACTGTGTACACATTCCTAAGATGCATTACTCAGGAGGACTTTTAATACAATGTTTCTGTGACTCGGGGGGTTACCGCTTTTTTTCCAGGCAGATCAATAGAAGACAGATGAGTATAGTCTCCAGACAGGTGCAGGCAATGGAGCCAAGGCTATGTAGAATAAGGCTACAGCTACATTTGGTTTCATAGTATTGATGTGAATATGGCCAACCTTCCAAATTTCATAAAATGTACTCTTGTGCGTGCTACCATAAAATGTTTTCCCCAATTATTTCCATTAAAGCAGCCCATTCACATAAGAGCTTTAAGGGCCAAATGCAGCCGATCAATCCTCAATGGAGTCATACCTTAGAAAAATCCCACCAGCAACATGCAAGACTAAACTGGTCGATGAAACTCACTTAAAGGGAAACAAGAAACCATGAAATTCTAGCTTAATGTTACTTAGTGATCCATTATTTCCTTCTTGAGAAAAAAAGACTATTTTTAATCCATATGCAAATGAGCAGTTAAGTGCACCAAGGGTAGACCAAAGCCACTGTGTGCACCCTTGTTCCTCACCGTTCCTCTGCAAGACCTTCCCTCTCATTCTTGATAGAGAAGACCAGGTTCCTTCATAGTCATCTCAATCAAGAAGGAGGGACTGGCAGAGGAAGTAGGAGGAGCAAAGGTCCACCTCCAGTGCACTAAACTGCTCATTTTCATTTGGATCAAAGGTTATTTTTCTCCATAATTAATCAATGGATCTTTAAGTGAAAGGTATCATTACACTCAGCTGGACTAGCCCTTCAAGACAGCGTGCCTGGTGAATTTCTTGGTTATAGGTTACGACAAAGATCGGCAATATTTACATGTAATTTAAGCCCACCACAGTCAAAATTTTCCAACCTGACAGATCACATTTTCAGCAGTAGGTTGCCATCAAACAATGCAAATGATTGCATATATATTTTTTACACAGAGGTGGGTCTGACAACTTTTCTCTTATGTCCTTAACAGATTCCATATAAGTTATCAGCCTTCTTCCTTCCCTTTCTACCCTTTTGCAAAGAGCATTAACCCAGCCATACAGACAAGATAACAGTCGGCCAAACATACATGAGTTATGATCAGAAAAGGGTAGATAACTGCTACTGGACATCTTTGATGGTGGACTTCAAAAAATTCATCATCCCAACCATTCGATCCCCCATCAAGGAAGGGTCAGGAGACCTTTATTCAAATTACATGGTGGTTGCTCCCACAAAGATTGTCAGTCTTGACCAATGCACATCTAGCATATATGGCCAGCTATTCTCAACAGGGGACAATGATGAGCAAAGAAGAAAGCTCCAGCCACTGTTAGAAGAATCTAAAAGTCTAATAATTAATTATTGTCTACTTATGTGCTGAATTATAAGATGATCACTGGGGAAATCCTTGGGATGAGGTGTTGGGGGGTACAAGCATCCAGGTTCAAGCTATTTATATTCCAGTAAGGATAATTAGAGTGAACTGTGTCAAGTTTATTAATCACTTAAAGGGGTTGGCTCATGTCATAGATTGATGGCATATCACTAGAATATGTCATCAATGTCAGATAGGTGGAGGTTCCCCCGGTGGGAAATAGCTGTCCCCTAGCAAAGTCCCATAACAGTGAATGGAGTGGTGGCCGTGTTTGCTTCATGCGTCCTACATTGACTACTATAGGACTTAAGACCTAAACTAGCCAAGCAAGCTTGCTCTGCTATCTTCACGGTTCCCTTGAAGATGAATGGTGTGCATGCCGTGCTTGTGCGGTGTGGTACCCTTCACTTTGGGGGTCCAGTCTAGAGACAGGAGCAAGAGGAACAAGAAGACTTTTTTTATTACACAAATACAGAAGATTGAAGCGTCTTTCCTTAAATACACGTCTCTTAATGCACCTATTACTCCTGACTCTCCCACTTCCAGGGGAAATTGTGTCTTTCTAAGCTGGAAATAATGGAAAGAAACTGGGAAAAAATATTAGTTATCTAGAACTGGCCTGCGAACGTCCAATTACAAGAGCGCAATTTATAGAGACGAATCAACGAGTTTATATGAATAGAGCCGGTAATAATCAGCCCCTGCGGGTCTATAACGTGTAATGAGAATAACGCATGAGCCTAGCATGGATGCAATATCAAAAGTAATTCATAGATTTCCAACTAATCTTGCTCTTGGGTACTTTTCCGCAATCTCCTAACGAGGGAATTAAAATGTGCGGCACTCTTAAAAATCACTTAGAAATAATGAAACCTGACAGTGGAATTGCATATCTGTAGGTAATTCAAGGCTGCCATCTACCCAGTCTTTCTTAAGACCACCCTTAATTGCTCCTCTTCCCCTAAGGCCAAGCACTGGAGAGGCAAAAAGTTGACAAAGTCTCAACCATAGGAAAAAAAGTGGTTGACTCTGAAATTGCAAATCTGAACTTTTCAAAGAAGTAACTGGGCAGAAATGGTTACATTTTAGAGGTTTCTAGTAAAGTGTTGTATAAGAACGTTGCCATGTAATGTACACTATTCATAGATGCAAGTTTTTGGGTCATCATCAGGGGTTATTCTGGTGAGATGGATTGAAGACTGGCTAGAAAATCTTCCTCTTGAAGCATCTGCCATACTAAGTCCCCAATAATGGACATGCATCCAGATGTGTACCAGTCATGTGCTGCAAAGCTGGCGTGGATGAGCAAGATGAAATAACCTATCACCGGTGGTTTTTTAGGGTTTTTTGGCTTTTGCTAAAGGCTGCATATTCTGACATTGACTATTGATGTCCTCACCTTGTACAGGAGTAGAAAAACATGGTTGCCTTTTTACCAAAATTTGTATCATGCCTGTCCTTGGGCTGCATCTGGTATTGCAGCTCCATTAAAGTACCCGAGGTTGATCTACAATATCACACACAAACTGTAGATAGATGTTTTTGGGAGGTAGAAGTCATGTTTTTCTAATCGGATCCAATCCATTTAACGTTCGCCAAGGACACCAGTTTCTAATGACATAAAATAGATACAACCTTGCTCCATCTAGTAAAAAAAATATGGTCTAAATGTGTACATAAGTTATGAGTCAATGGGGGACAGATGGCATCTGTAGGAGGCATCCATCCCAGCCATCCAATTAAACAATATATATGTTAGATGTATATATTGTTTTTTTTTTAGTTGGGAGCTTATGATGATGATGGATGACGGATGGAAGGCAGCTATAAGATGGATCTGCCAGATGTATGTTTTTTTTTTTTATCTCTTGCCACACATCTCAGAAGATGTCAAGTTATAAAAAGGGCCAACCAAGAGGTTCCTGGAAAAAAAAGCAAGCAGAACCAACAGGAGGCAATGTGGCACAGTGCTTTCCCGGTACTTGTTTCTAGCAAATGATGGGCCACACCAGAGAGATGTCCTCCAATTGGTCTGTTATGATTAGGAGTCTGGAGTAAGCACCATGGCTAGCATCCTGTTTCCCTGGTTACCAGGGGCTCCAAAGCCCCAACTGATATGTTCAGCATTCTGAAGACACACAGATGATCAGGGATATCCCATGTGACCTGTAAAAGCAGTCTATATGACCAGCCAACTGCTAGCCACAGTTGGCTTTGACTAAGGTCTTCGGTACCTCACTAGTCTGCAAAAAGTGACTGTCCTTTTCTGGTTCTTGGATCTTGGATTTTCCCTGACAAACCTTGGCTTGGATTTGGATCTGCTTTCGTCAGAAATTTTTGACTCTGACGTTGGCTCTCGTGTTTGACTTTGTCTTGGTGTTGTACTACTCTTTGATCTGATTTGATTTGATCTTTACTCTTTGACCATCAAACTTCATGTTTATTCTAGTTTTGAATATTTCTGTCTGTCACTTCATTCATTATTTTCTTCTTGTCTTCTCCCTTAGGTCCCATCACCTAGTCAGGAATGGACGGTTGTCCAGTTGTGTGCCGTCACCTAGGACACATCATGCAATAAGGCAAGGAAAGTGGTGCATTCACACCTGTGACATGGGCATTAATAATCTGTTGTAGTGATAAATAATCAGTGTCTCAATGTCTGTGTGTTATGTGAAAATGGCTATGTGCAGAAAGACATGAGATCCAAGCTGTCAATCAAACTACACTTTATTTAATGAGCTACAGTATGGCGGTAACTACCACAGAAGAATGAATTAAAGATGTGTCCTTCCTTAGCTTTTCTCTTAGCTAATCATATATAGGAATGTGTGGTTCAAAATGGCCAGTTTTTACAAAAAAACATGATTTTGAGATTTTGTGATGCTCTGTCGGGAGATGTCTATGTTTTGTGTCTATGTGTCTGTATGTGGCCACCCAGTGGTTGTGACGTGCATTGAAATCTCTCAATAGTTTCATGAGACACTGAATTGGTTACATGAAGCACTGGAGTCCTTAAAGGAGTTTTCACTCCGGGGACATTTTCTAAAGACCCACTTGCGTGCCTGGACCTTAAGAGGTAATAATACTTACCTAATTCCTGATGTTGGTTCCCAGCTCCACCACCCGGTATCCACACATCAGTATCCATTTTGACCCGGGTCATGCGACCACAGCATTCAATAACTGGCCACAAAGGTGATGTGTCACCCTTCCATCATGTCAGATATCAGTTGATGCAAGGGTGACATGTGAGCGCTACAGCCAGTCATTGACCCGCGTTAAAGTGGATGTTGATGTTGGGAGACCTGAGACCTGTAGGGCTTCTGGGCCAGCAATGGAGCTGAAACCCAGCACTGAGGGAGGTTAATTTCCAGGAAATTTGTAGGAAATTTCCAAGGGGTGAACAACTTCTTTAACCAAATTTGAGACTGTAGATACATCTGTACATCAGATGGCAGAATACAGTATATTCATATCTGCTTAACCCTTATAACTCTTTTTGGTTGCATTATTTGTTCAAATCAGCTCTAGAACATTTATAGCTCAAACACAGTCATGCCTATTCCCCTTGTATCTGGATTTAAACAGTTGACCAGGCAAACAAGGCTGCCATCTTCCAGCCAGCTATTAATCTCCAGTCTGGATCACAGCTACAAAGGGAATGTGGGAATAAAGAGACACTAGAAGCACCCTCCAAAGCTGATATTAATACACTCCTTGCACGTATTGAATCAGATAGGGAAGATTTAACGGTTTAACATGCGTATGTTTTTCGAAATGCTGTAACATTAATTCCACAGTCTAGGTGATTAAATGCCAAGTCAATGCTGAAAAGCTGTAAAGAATCTTCGGAAATGGATGGAGACCCGGCTCTGTCTCCTGAAGTATAAAAGCAACACAGCATTTCTGCAAGCACCACATAAAACAAGCGCCGAGGTATAGTACTCACATTAATCTCATAAGCCTAACACTAGGATATGGGGCGGGTGGACACGAATATTTATGACTCCCCCAGAAATAGAAACCGCATCAATACAACCAGTTTTCCGGCTAACCAGAGCAAAGTGCAAAGTAACGTTCAGCTATGGACATCAGTAGCCATTTTAAAAAGTCAAACAATTCATCAATTTCCATTTGCCGAGTAAGATATGGTATGAACCATTGCCACACAATCTTTTTCATTTTGCTATTGCCCTATCCCCCAACCAGGACTGTACTGGCCCACCCAAGGATCTTCTTATGGATCAGCAGAAGGTGATGGTGATGGAGATGGAGATAACTTTGGAGCCAACCACTTGCCACTAGAGTCTACTTTTTATAGGATGATCACAAATACCCTAAATCTTATCAATGAATCATTTGAGAATAATAATAATAATAATGTAACTAAATGTGAATGCATACATGTTATGTATATAATATATCCTATCTTGGAAAACTCCTTTAAATTGATTATCCAGTTTAGAAAATCCATTTTGAGTTAATTTTAATTTTATTAAGACTCCAATTTTGTTACATACACATTCAAGACATTATCGCTAAGTACTCACAAATGTCTCAACACGCTGCAATTCCCATGGTAGCCACCGGGTGACCACCCATAGATATATACAGCAAAAGCAACGCCCAACAAAATATCTGAAAATGATTTTTCTTTCTTTTTTAAAGCTGGTCATCTCACACAACCTCTCAGAATATGTACATGTCAAAGAAAAAGGAAACATGAGGAATAACACATCTAGTGGTCTTGTTGGGGTACTGCAAGTGAATGGGAGCTAAGCTGCTGTATGCTGGTGCTGACAACTACACAGTGGAAGAGCCTTCCATCAACAGTATAGTTTACAGCACTGGTGGCACCCCAACAAAAAGCTAATTAGTAAGGGTTCTGGGCGTGACAAACTGCCACCACTATTGATGACTAGAGATGAGTGAATTGATTCGTAACTAATCAGATTCAACTCAAATTTGGTAAAAATTGGAGATGCACCCACATTGTTTGGTGATTTGAGAGACAGAAAAAAATATATATTTTTTTAATGGATGTGAGTTCTAGGAGACCTCAGAATTTCATACACAAAATTTACTTTTTGATTCGAGTAGAATAGATTCTGACCCAAGCTGAATTGGTCAGCTGATTCAAATTTTGGGCAATAGATTCTATTGATGAGCTATCCTGAGGATAGGCCATCAATACCTAAGTACCAGAAAACCCATTTAAGGTAGACAAGCTTTCTAAAGTAACAATAAAAAAATCAAAAAATAAAAAAGTATAAAAAATTCTAGTATATGTGTACAACCTCCATTGGCTCGAGGAAGCAACACACATAAAACTTGATAACAGCGAGTCTATAATCTTCCTATTTAAGCAGTTCTCTAAATTATTTTCCACTGAAGGTTCGAATGCCCTTGTGGATAGTTCAGTGTCTCACCGGTTTAGGAGTTAATGCCTTGCTGTATGTGCGCCAGTCAGAATCCATTAGCCTCAAGTTAAAATTCCGACAGTAAGCCCGTACCCATTATTCAGAGCTGGGTGGTCCTGAAAGATACCTGACAAACGCCAGCGCCGAGGATAGATTTTAAGCAAGTCTAAATACTATCTGAGCTGCTTTTGCACTCTGTAAATTCTGTCTATAGTTCCCTCAGCTCTTTAGACAGATTGAGCCATCTCATTGTACGTTCGGCAAACTCGGGATGACATCTCAGAATTGATTGGAAGATCTCAGCTTCTGTGGAGCGCGGAGCACATGAAAAGATGAGGGAAACCTGCTGGCGAATCAAAACGGAGAACCTTAAACGCTGAAGATCCAGAAAGAGACTTGTCATTAGGTGTCAGTACTAATAGCAAGATGATATCGCTGAAATATTCCTTAATTTTTGTACATTTTGCTGCTAGATGATAATTTTACATGGATATTACAATATTGAGGTCGCTTTGTGACCATCTTTCAAGTTAATTTCCATACAAATTAAAGTTAATCTGTCACTGAGAAATTTTCCCTTAAAGGGGTTTTCTGGGAGTTTATTACTGATGACCTGTCCTCAGGATCAGCATCAGTATCTGATGGGTGGGTGTCTGACACCCGGGACTCATAGCATAGCCACTGTACAATGTATGGCGCTGTGCTTGGTAAGTTGCGAGAAGGCCTTGGTGGTTTCAGGAGAGCTGGTACCTTCTCAAACAGCTAATTGGCAGGGGTCGTGGGTGTCGGACCCTACCGATCAGATACTGATGACCTATCCTGAGGATAGGTCATCAGTAGTTAACTCCTGGAAAACCCCTTTTAAGCATCATAAAAGCATGGCTGCTTTCTTTCAAGTGCTGGTCCACAAGTTGTGTGTAGTACAGGATTGTAGTCAATGGAGCTGAGCTGCAATGCTAGACATGAGCTGTGGCGTGGCACTGTTTCTAGAAGAAAACAGCCATGTTTTTTCTGATCCTGGCCAACCCCTTTAAATAAGGCTTTGTAGGGTTAACTCTAATGATACCTTCTATGTAGCAATCTGTTGCTTCGTTCTAGAGAAAAAAAGGGACTCTTAATCCATATGCAGATGAGCAGTTAAGTGCACAGAGGGTGGGCCCAAAGCACTATGTGGACCCTTGCTCTGCTTGCTTCCTTTGCAACCCCTCCCTCACCTTCTTGGTCCTGTCAATCAAAAAGGAGACAGAGGAGGGGAGCAAGGGTGCACAGAGTGGCTTGGGCCCACCATCAGTGCACTTAGTTGCTCATTTGCAGGAAGGCATATGCCATACATATGTCATAGATACTGGTCCTATAGATGCTGGGCTGTGTTTGGAAATCTTATAGAAGTCAATGAAGAGAACCACGAATGCACAGCCACCTCTCCATTTACAATGGCTGTGTCACCAAGTAGGATCGGAGATAAGTGCTTCTCCTGAAGGTGGGACCTACATCTATCCGGACCATGGCAAAAAATTGGATGTGGATAGCATTCATTGGTTTATTCGTCTATGGAGACAATTATAATCTACGGCTAATGATGTTATATTTACACAACTTCCTTCCATGATACTTGGAATAAAATAAATTCCCTAGTTATTCAAGAACAAATAGAGGGAAATTGCCAAGGACAGCCGCCTTATTATTAATTACCGTATGCTGGAATAATTGAATAAGATTCAATTTTAAAACTAAACAAGCAATTAAAACCTCATCTAATTATTGAGTGAGACAAAGCACAGATACCTGGAATAATATCTAGGGGGTAAAAAAAGATTAAAAAAAAAACCCTAATTCACAGACTGTCTATACCTGATGCTCTCCCTGAATCTCAAAAAGATAAGATATGATGTTCTACAGATGTGTCCACCCTTAACTTCCCGACAATTTGGCTTAAGAGGATATACAACAATTAAAGAGGACCTCTACCCCCTCCTGACATGCCTGTTTTTATAGCTACATACATTCCCCATGTAATCACAATTCTGGAACATCTATTCTTATGTCTCTATGTTGTGCCATTCCTTTATTATCTCTACTAGAAGTTATGAATGAATTGCTAGCAGTCTGCAGTAAGGGTACAGATAGGTGTTACCAGTTGGGGATGTTTACTTGCACAGCCTGAAAATGGCAGCACTAATTGGATAGAGTCAGACTGTGCATGTACACGCCCCCAACTGGTTACCTCCCCTCTGTACCCTTACTGCAGACTGCTAGCAATTCATTCATAAGTTCTAGTAGAAATAACAAAGGAATGGCACAACATACAGACATAAAGGAATGCATAAAGCTATTAAACAGGCATGTCAGGAGAGGAAAGAGGTCCTCTTTAAATGGTATGTTAACATAATTCATCATGAAGAACGAGTTTCATTTGTAATTTACTTTCTGTTACACAACATGTTTCAGTTTTGAGCTACCCATTAACTTATTTACAATAGTGCTCCCTGGTGTTCAATCTGTATAGTAAGGTGCATGTCCACCTACTAAGGTGGTCACATATTCCCAGTTCCATCTTTTAATTGCCACCAGTCGTATCTCCTCTTAGGACCTCATTTTATTCATTCATTTTGCTTTCCCTTTTTCTGTCCATCATAACTTTTTATTTTTATTGTCACATCACTTTATTTTTCAAGTGTAACTGAAAAATAATTTACACTTGTGCTTATTACTCTATTTATTTATTTTTTATTTATTTATTTTCTGTACTTATATAGTAACATAGTAACATAGTTTATAAGGCTGAAAAAAGCCCTCTGTCCATCCAGTTCAGCCTGTTATCCTGCAAGTTGATCCAGAGGAAGGCAAAAAACAAACCCCTGTGAGGTAGAAGCCAATGTTCCTCAATTTAGGGGAAAAAAATTCCTTCCCGACTCCAATAAGGCATCAGAATACCTCCCTGGATCAATGACCCATCTCTAGTAACTATAACCTGTAATATTATTACCTCCAGAAATACATCCAGGCCCCTCCTGATCTCTTATAGTGAATTTACCATCACCACCTCCTCAGGCAGAAAGTTCCATAGTCTCACTGCTCTTACCATAAAGAATCCTCTTCTATGTTTGTGTACAAACCTTCTTTCCTCCAGACACAGAGGATGTCCCCTCGTCACAGTCACAGTCCTGGGGATAACTAGATGATGGGAGAGATCTCTGTACTGACCCCTAATATATTTATACATAGTTTTTAGATCTCCCCACAGTGCTACTATATTCCGCAGTGCTTTACAGACATTAGCATCCATCTGTCCCCAATGGGGTTCACAATCTAAGATCCCTATCAGTATGTCTTTGGAGTGTGAGAAGAAACCAGAGACCCCGGAGGAAACAACCGCAAACACAGGGAGGACCTTCAAACTCCATGCAGATGTTGTCCTTGGTCGGATTCGAACCTAGGACCCCAGTGCTGCAAGAGGCACCCTTCTTTATCTTTACCTTTGGCAACCAGGGCATAGTATGGGTTAAAAGTTATAGGTTCCCCCCATTAAAGGGGTAGCATGGCGATAAATAGCGGCCACACTTCTGCCCCTGGTTACAATGTTGTGCCGTATTAGTGTTTTTCATGGATCTCGCTCTCACCAGCGACATTGTGTGCTCCTGTTACATTGTTAGAAGTTAATATATTTCTGTACTTCAAATTCAAATTTTTTTTGAAAAATCTAGACTTTTTTATTATTATTATAAATCAAAATGCAGACAAAAAAAGGCAGTTATTACTATTTGCACTGGAATCCAATAACTTGACTAGTGGTGCACTGGCTCGTTCTTCATTTCTTGTCTCATTCTCCTCACATCATTCAATCTGTTCCTTTCACTGTTGGCTAACCATAGACCTTATCTGCAGGCTCCAGTCTTATGCACAGGGGTTTAATTAAACAATTCAGTTCACAGAGTCTTAATGTAGCAGCTACAATTTTTAATAGCAAAGACTTTTCGGTATTTACAGTTTAACGAGGGAAGACGCTTACTTCATTGTTTTGCAGTTTTACGCAGTCACCTATTTCGCACATTTTATGCTATTGACCCTTATTAGTCAGTACTAGAACCTTCTTTTATGGACCTTAACATAATTACCAAGAATGACAAGTTTGCATAAAGTGAAAAATAAGCTTTGCCAACATCTTCAGGAATATGGCGCCAAAGAAGCAAATCAAAGGGCAAGGAGGACAGAGGTCACAGTTATACTTGGGACCTAGTGCCTAAAAAACCAAGGAGTACACCTCTGTAGTAAGATATACTGTAGTACACTTTTAGAGTTAAAAGCGGCAAGTATATAGTGAAAGGGTATGTTAATAAACTGTACTGCTGTATATTAGTCTACTAGCTGCTATATAATAGATTTTACATAATGTACATACTACCCCTATGTACAAGAATTTAACTACTATAATACTGCTCCTATGTACAGGAATATAACTACTATAATACTGCTTCTATGTACAATAATATAACTACTACAATACTGCTCCTATGTACAAGAATATAACTACTATAATACTGCTCCTATGTACAATAATATAACTACTACAATACTGCTCCTATGTACAAGAATATAACTACTATAATACTGCTCCTATGTACAAGAATATAACTACTATAATACTGCTCCTATGTACAAGAATATAACTACTATAATACTGCTCCTATGTACAAGAATATAACTACTATAATACTGCTCCTATGTACAAGTATATAACTACTATAATACTGCTCCTATGTACAAGAATATAACTACTTTAATACTGCCTCCTATGTACAAGAATATAACTACTATAATACTGCCTCCTATGTACAAGAATATAACTACTATAATACTGCTCCTATGTACAAGTATATAACTACTATAATACTGTTTTCTATGTACATATATAGTTCATGTTCATATCTCACTTTAGTTACTCTCTAAATCCTTGTGTATTTGTGTGAAAACAATCCTAGAGCAGTCCCAGTGAATAAGATATTTCTTCCCTTATCTTAATCGCCATCTTTATCCGTTAGAGAGACTGCACATTTATCTAAGGTCTTTAATTCCATAGAAATGTTCAGCTGGAGGAATAAACAGCTCAAGAGCCGCGATTTACCAGAGCATCATCTGTGATATAAGATTGGCTGAAATGGACTTAAAGCTTCATCTAATATTATCTGATTTATGAACAAATATTATTTCTAAACCTCTTCCTTCGATGGAATATATCAGCACATAAAGCCATAGGCAGGGAAGGAAATTAAGATCGTACAGTCATAGATTTTATTTTGCCTAATGTCAGCATCGGGGTGTCATTACCTCCATCGACAAATCACAGATAAAGTAATTAGAGATGGCGCATTGTTGTGTTGATATTTGCACGAACACCGCTACTTTGTAACATTGCTCATAAATAACGTGGAATTAATGACACAACTCTGTCTTTCAAGGGTTGTCTGCCTATTACAAATTTTCCATGTTAGATGGGTGTTCCTAAAATAAGCTGATTGCAGGATTTCTTGGGATGGGACCACCTGCGATCATCTTTTATTTTCAGAGTGTTCAGTTTCCCTGCAGTGCCACCACAGGAAAAATGAAGTATTGCATGCAATTTGTTGGGATGAATGGACTGTCAGTTTAACTCTTGGATATGCTACTGTACATCTGTGATGGCTAACCTCTGGCACTCCAGCTGTGGAAAAACTACAACTCCCAAGATGCCCCACTTGCTTGGCTGTTCTCAGAACTCCATTGAAATGAACGGGGTCATAGTGTCAACACAGCTGCAGTGGCAGAGGTTAGCTAGCACTGTGCTACATCCTGATGTGTTTTATAGAATCTCTGTTCTCCATCTAGTTCTTGAAGATACAAAATGATGGACCCCAATGTCTCATCATGGTAACTTCTTATAAAAATGAATCCAAAGAAAATGTTGGTTGGTTAGGACTGGTAGATGATGAAAGAGCATTCATTTGGCTTATAAAGTCTGTTCCCCATGGGACCATCTGTCTGTGAAATCAATATGCTATGATTAGAAACCATACTAATTGCAAGAAGACATCAGAATTGGAACCAAGGTAAGGCACAGTGCCATACATTCCACAGTGGCTGCATTTGGTATTGCAACTAAGTCCTATTCACGGGATTGAGCTGTACATAGGCCATGTGACCAATGAATGTGATCTAAAGCAGACTTTTTTCACAAAGGGGATTTGCAGCTAAATCTGTAACTTTTTCTTCCTCACCCCAGGTCTAAAAAAGGAAGAGTGCTGTGTTCGGGGAGGGAGCTGGATGAACGACCTGTCTTATTTATAATTCTCTACTTCTGTTCTAGGCATAGAAAATGATCTAAAACTACACCAGCAAGGGAGCTGTTGTAGATTTAGAATCGGCTGTGGATGCGCCTAAGTTATGTAGAGGCCGTTGCCTCTACATAACTCAGGCTCATCATGCGTCAGCGCAAGGGTATTAAAGCCAACATCTAAAACGTCAGTCTTAATAAATTACTCCAATGGTGATTCTCCCATAGATTGAAAAGAAACTTTGCTATGGCAGGCCTTGCAGCCTTCAGAAAGCCCCAGGCTGCCATAGCAATTGAACAGCTCCCATGTTCTTGTCGCAGGGAAGCTTTTACATCACTTGGAGTGCAGTACTCTTGGTAAATGACAGCTCAAATGTTGTAGCCGCAATTGACCATGGCATCTGAGGGGTCATAAATGAATTATCAACATTGCCTTTGATCAAGCACTCCGCCACCGGATGTCTTCTGTGTAGGCACATGGTGGCAGCTGTTTAAAGATCCAACTTCTGGCACACATGTGCAGTGAATATGGTTGATATAGTTTTATAGAGTTATATGGTTTAATAGAGTTTTCTGGAACTACTAAAGTGGTAACTAGTGTTGAGCGAGCATGCTCGGCTGAACTCACTGTTTGGTCGAGCATGCCTACGCTCGGGTCCGCTCGGTGTTCGGCCGAACACTGAGTGTACTCGAGCGCAATGCTTGAGTCTCTTCCCCGCACTGTAATGTTGATTTGTACGCTAATGCATACGAATTTGTATGCTAATGCGTACGCATTGTGCGCTAATGCGTAAAATTCAGTTAATTAGCATACTTTTACGAGTGAAAGGAGTAACAGAGGAGAAGTCGCGATTCTGACCTTTTTCTATTAACCAGACACCCTCCCCTCTTCCGAGCGGGGGGTGCCTGGTTTAGTCCCATTGACTTACATTATGCTCGGGTGCTCGGCCGAGCCCTCGAGCAACCCCTAGTGCTCGGCCAGAGCACCAGAGCAACCCCTAGTGCTCGGCCAGAGCACCCGAGCATACAAGCACAGAGGTGCTCGCTCAACACTGTTTCTGTCCCTTTGGTGGAGAGCTGTATTTGAAGAAGGAAACATTGAATTTTACAGAAGGTTGAGAGCCATTACAAGGGACAGTACATGGACAAAAAAGGGCAGTTGTGGACTTCACTGTATTTGGTTGGGAAGAAGCCTGAGGCACCCAGCCATACTTCTGAGACAGATTGACCATATGTTAAAAAATGATACCCCACAGATGTTCATTGCAGTGCCTGACTGAGAGTGAGAATTTATTGTGAGAGATTATTTTTTATATTATTATTATTATTATTATTATTATTATTATTATTATTATTATTTATTATTATTATATTTTTTTTATTTGTTTTGTTTGGATCACATTTGCTTCAAATGTTTTTTTATTTGTATTTATGCCTCTTTAGAATACTTCACGTACAGACACCATATTAAGTTGAAAAAAAAAATCCATTGATAAAATATTATAAAAGATATATTGGCTGATCAAAGTGGGAATTAGTTTGCGCTATTTGGCTTCAATGGCTCAGGGAAGGTTTCCCTTATCTTCAAGGAACAACATGGCCTGGTTAAACCATTGAGCGTGGCTTTCTTACTTGCTGTAAAGTCCCCCTATTAATAGGCAGGGCACATCGAGAGTAATGCACAAGCACTATGTGCTTTCCTGTGTCATGCTGTCGGCCCTGCAATAAATGAAATAACTCATTAAATGGACATTCAAATTTAAAAAGCTTTTTCTCTCTCTCTCTCGAACAAGGGCTCCAAATGGCATTTAAAGAACGGGGTCAGCGATGAAATGGCGCCTTGTTAAGTACCGACCTCCCATGTGGAGCTGTAAATGCAGGTTGAACACTGAAGCACATTACAATTAAAGCGACCTAAGCCGACGCATCACTTTGTTTCTGAGTTATAATTTACCAGATAAGTATAATGGAGAGCTAAATTCTAAGCAGCCCTGATCAACATATTTGTAAATTTTTACACTCCATGTAGAGAGTCATATTGGCTCATGCTGTACCTTCTATGGCTTCCAAAGGAGCACAGATTTTTCTTTTTTTCTTTACCATGGAAGATTACATCATTTGTGGTATTATACTGGCACCATATGGCGGCAGATTTGTAATATGGACTTTGTATGACGGTCTGAGAATGAATGTAGCTTTAGAGACAGTTGAATGTTGGTGTCTCCTGAATCATAGGTGTCTACTGTCTGCACTCCCATGGTGAAATCGGATGCACCATGGTGGGGCCAACTGTGTTACTCTGTTCCAACCAGCTCTACTGACAGTAGGGCTAGTCTACCTATCAGGCAGAAGGGATGCCAAATCAATTACCCTTTTGTGCCACCTTCACATGCATCATGAGGGCGGATTATTTAAACAGGCAATGGCTGTCCACAGTTGCCTGTGATTGGCATTACTGTCTCACTAGATAGTTTTGTGTGTGTTATTCTGGATCACTGACCTTTTTGTATGTTTTTATGACTTTGCCTCTGTATACTGATTTTGCCTCTGACATGACCTACTAATATTTTACTCTGCTTGTTATTTGATCCTGCTTGATATTAGACACTGTCTGGTATTAGACTCCACTAGTTCTAATGCTCTTATTCAGCTAAGGGACCATCGCCAAGTTGTGGGTCACCATTTAGGACAGATCGCGCAAGTAGGTAGGGACAGTGGTGCAGTTGAGATACATGGTTACTCTGTTTACATCTTGTCATTACAATATGATGGAAGGATTAGTGTGAAGAAGTACAGTCAGGAACCACAGCCAGCAAAATCAAAAACTGTTTCCAATCTTCATTGCCCACTCTGGTTGTTAGGAAGCTAATGATACATCTAGGTACTTTACCAGGATCCACTCGAAGGATGGAGGGACTTGGCTGCAAGGGACCCAGATTGCATCTGTGGTGTGAGGTACTGTGTCACAAAACTGGTGCACGCTCACTAGTAGACCTAAAAAATTATCAGAAAGGCAAAAGGAGCAGTTGGCAAACAAGGTCCAAATCAGGAGAGACAGATACACAGATACAGTCAATTCTGAAGACATTAAGACGTTAATCGAGAGATACGGCAAAAGTCGGTACATTAAAGGAATCCAAAAAAAGCCAAATCAGCAGACAAAGGCTTAATCCAGAAATAAGCAACAAACTAGTTTACCAGGAGTTCTAATACAGGAACTGTCAGTAGTAAATTACAGTACATTGGAGCCAGGACACATACACAATAATAAGCAAGTCAGAATCATAACCTGGTTTAAATCCCTTGGCCAGCTTTCTGATTGGATGCTGAGCCAGAGCCCTGATTGGCTCAGTGTCCCATCTGTCTATTAAGCCAATCAACCAAGGTTTGGCTGGTTGATATGGTAGCCTTCCGGGAATTGCTTTGTGACTGGTACATGCGCCGCTTCTGATCTCCCCCAGCACTGATGTATGGACCGGAGCGACAGCTGCTCGGTGGAGAGGAAGACGCTGCAGGTAATTTCCTTATAATTTGACGACACAAATTTTTTTTTTTGTAGAATGCAACAATGGAGATACTTAACTCTGCAAAGGAGCTGTAGAAAATTTTCCATGAATATATTTCCAAAATATATTAATCTTGACACAAAATATTGAAGATCAAAAGGTCTATCAGGAGTCACCAAACAGGGGAATATACCGTAGAAAGGCGGTGTATTCAAAAAAGAAATGGCTGAATGGGAATTGTATCTTCTTAGTCTGGTCAGATACAATCCTCCATATTCAGCGTCCATTCTTCACTGGTCTTATAAAATTTCTCATGGTAAATTATTGGTAATTTTTAATTACTGTTTTTCCGATCTCCAGGTATAGCCTATGATGGGATGATCTGCAGGAACGCCTACTTTTCCAGTGGTAATTTCCTCATTTCTTAATTATTATTTTTTTAATCCTCAATTTGCAAAAAAAATCTCCCTACGTTGCTAACAATTGTACACTTAAGTCCTATCTACAGTGGCTTGGCAGCTGGCGTGGTGTTTGAATGCAGCTCTTTCCAACTACAGATTTTAGCATCTGCTAAAACCCTCTGGCTACAGTTTTAACCCAGAAATAAGGAAAAGCAATTTAGCCTAAATGACTACAGTCAAAAGTGCAGACCTGGAGCATTTTATAGGATTTCATTCATGAAAAAAAAAAAATGATGCCTATTTATGTGACTACGCAAATATTACTACACAACCCAACTGTTCTGCAACAAAGCCATCAAATTATTCCAGGGGAAGAAAAAGTCTTTCATTTCCTGCAGCTGAGCAGGAGATGTTTTATAGGGGCAGTAGATTATTAGAAATGAGGCGACAATAATAGAACAGAAGATGACAATTACACCAAGGCCTCGTGCAACCTGTAATGCACCATATGGAGTCCCCTTTGGCTCTGTATTAGGAAGACACAGGGATTTTGTGTGCTGCCATAAAGCACTCCATGGGGCATCATATATAGCTCCATAATAAGCTTCAGATGTGGCAGGTGCAATAAAGTGTTACGGGTGTCCTATCACAGTTCCATAAATGTGCACTATAGCTTCCTCATAAGACAACCAAAGGCCAACTGATCCATATAACGGACCCATAGGCACCTTAAGTCTTGTCTAATGGTGACACCATATGACAATATGTTCTAAAAAGCCTTCCTTCTTGGAAAAAATATCTTCATATAACACAGCCTGACACAGTATGTCCATATGAAATGAACAGGGCATGAAGGCATCAAGTCAAATTTTTGGAACGTAGATGGTTCTTGATTGGAAGGATAACCAGGTGGACTCTCTGAGAAGGAGAGGGTCTCCAGTTCAGATTTTATCACCACTCTATTTCCATGGGTGATGTCAACTTATAAATGGTCTCCCTTCCTGACTACACCTCAGTGTTGACCAACATGGTCTCCAACCATAGGCTCACACCTTCACTTTTATAGGAAATGTAGAGATCTGGTGGAGTAAAAGACAACATTTTTTTCAAAGCCTATCATTTTAATTACATCTGGGTGGATCTAGGACCTCGATATTGGATTTTGAAGTTTCATATTAAAAGGAGCAGGGTCCAAAGACTCCTTTGATAGAGATTAGCAGTTGATTTAGCCCAAATGAGATTTGTTGCACATTTCCCAAATTTTTTGAATATCAACAAAAGTCTGAGATTTATTCGTTGTGAATTGCTCAAAATTGCATCAATATTTCACAGTAAACACAGGTAAAAATGACTACATGACTTTGGGCAGTGACCCTGTTGGCTTCCCCATAATGCCTTGCAGGCAGCCCTCCCTCTAGCACTGTCAATAGTGAGGAACCATAGATGACTGACCACAAGTAGGAAATGCTGGAGCTTTGAGGGAATACACATAGGACAGAGAGGAAGTCAGAGATAGTAAAACAAAGAATACAGATAGATTAGTGTCAGTGACTGTGTTTCAAAGTGGGAAGGGAAATAATTATTTCTACAATAAATTAGATAATAATGTATTATTAATAGATATAATAATTATTAGTGTTGAGCGAGCATGCTCGGCCGAACTCACTGTTCGGCCGAGTATGCCTACGCTCGGGTCCGCTCGGTGTTCGGCCAAGCATGCCTATGCTTGGGTCCACTCGGTGTTTGGCCGAACACCAAGTGTACTCGAGCGCAATGCTCGAGTCTCTTCCCCGCACTGTAATGTTGATTTGTACGCTTATGTGTACGAATTTGTATGCTAATGCGTACACATTTTCTACGCTAATTCGTACGCATTTTCCACGCTAGTTCGTACGCATTTGTATGCTAATTGGTATGAATTGTGCGCTAATGCGTACACATTCAGTTAATTAGCATACTTTTACGAGTGAAAGGAGTCAAAGAGGAGAAGTCGCGATTCTGACCTTTTTCTATTAACCAGACACTCTACCCTCTTCCAAGCGGGGGGTGCCTGGTTTAGTCCCATTGACTAACATTATATTCGGATGCTCGGCCGAGCACTCGAGCAACCCCTAGTGCTCGCTCAACACTAATAAGTATATAATACATATATATAGCTGAGCTGAAAAACTGAGATGCATAGCTGCAGCTGCAATCAGATATAACAATGGATATCTGTGCCTGCCTAAGTAACACCCTGACAATAATACAATTATATATATATATATATATATATATATATATATATATATATATATATAATAAAAATAATTAATCAATTAATAATTAATAAAATAGTTCTACAGTAAATCACTAGAGACATTTTTTAGAGAATCAGACTCGGTCAGTGTCAGTGTGTTATTTAGGCAGGCACAGATATCCATTACTATACGTGGGTGCCGCAGCAGATATACATCTTAATTTTGTTCAATAATTTGCGCATCACCTCAATTCATTCCATCGCTCAAAAATCTTCTTAAATAATATTAAACCTGGGGCTGACATCATGACGCTGCCTTCTGAAACCTCTGCCACAGACAAGAAGTCACTCATTATTTTGGGTATATCTAACAGTACCACCAAAAATTGAGGTATTGCACTTTCATTGAAAAGGCATTATACTTCTCATTGTGTCCAAGTAACATTTTTTTGCAAATATTTTCTAATTTAAGTTTAAAGCTGGTGCTGATTTCATGCCATAGCCTACTAACAAAGACCACACCACTATGTGTGACCAAGTCAAAACTAATTTAGGTAAATTCACTCATCTCCACACTGTGCCAATTAGAAGGCACACATGGAGAAGACACCAGCTTGACGATTCACAAACTTAGCTCTTCTACATCTCACATGGATTGCTCTTTTTTAATAGTTTTCATGACAAAAGTTCAAGTTTAGAGCAACTCTCGCTGGAACAAAAAAGGAAATCTTTCCTTCTGAATTAATACTCATTACCACGACATGAACTATCAATAAGTAAAACAGGCAAACTTGTATCTGCTCTCGGCAGTCTCTCTTTGTACTGTCGATGCACATAGACACAAGACCATAAAGCACAATGCCTCACATTGCCACCTCTGGCGGGTTCACCATTCCAGACTCTCTAACTGCACAAAAAGAAATCGGCATAGATCCTCTATGAGGGTATTATATGCGGCAATTTTCTTCTTTGAGCGCTGAAGACATAATTTCCAGTAATTTTATGGCATTTTGTTTGTAACTGTGGAGCAGATAATTGGCCGGTTTGTTCCTCTCTCTTCCCCGAGCGTTCTGTCATTTATCGCTGACTTGGTTTCAGTGTTGACATTCAGAAAAGTGGATAAACAAGCAGTGTGTGTAAATAAGGTTGAGGCCGCCACAAGAGGAAAAGTTCCCGCTACATACTGCATTGTAAAGGGGCCGCTTTGGTAAAGAACAAAGTATTTCCAGTATTTTCAAATACTACAAAGTCTTAAAGGGAACCTGTCACCTTGAAAATGCCGTGCGATCAGTAGGCGGCAGGTTAGAGAGCAGGAGGAGCTGTGCAGATGGATATCAAGTTGTATGGGAAAAGAATCAACAAAAAGTACAGTTTATTCATTTAAAGGGCATCTGTCAGCAGTTTTGTACCTATGACACTGGCTGACCTGTTACATGTGCACTTGACAGCTGAAGACATCTGTGTTGGTCCCATGTTCATCTGTGCCCGCATTGTTGAGAAAAATGATGTTTTATTATATGCAAATGAGCTTCTAGGAGCAACAGGGGTGTTACCATTACACTTAGAGGCTCTGCTCTTTCTGCAACTGCCGCACCCTAACTACTTTGATTGGCAGGGACAGGCATTATAAACAAAATCACTTCTGGTTGTGTCAAAGTGCAGAGGCTGTAGCAGTTGCAGAGAGCGGAGCCTCTAGGTGTAATGGTAACGCCACTGTTGCTCCTAGAGACTCATTTGCATATATTAAAACATCATTTTTCTCAGAAAAGGGGTTCGGTTAAGAAATTGACATTGGAGTGGGGGGGAACCTTTTCGTTTTTTTATTGGATAAGCAAGTGTCATCTACTGGTGGACAGTATATCAACTGAAGCAGTAGATACATCGAATAAACATTTTAGAAGTTTCCTGAATTTTCATGACTTGCATTGCCATCTTATAGACTGCATTCTGTTTCAGTAGAAGAGGAAAAGGTTAATCCTTCCACTGACCTGAACTAATACTTGGTAACATCATTGAGAGATCAAGTATTTTTCTATATAAAGTTGATACTAATGGAATACATGGCTCCCGACTATATATCGGCTGAGAATTTTTTGAGCATTACTTGCTCATATTTTAGACTTTTTTGTGCAAAAGTCTAATTTCTCCTGTCTGATGGAGTTCAACCATTGGGTTTCCCATGAATGACAAGAACCAGAGTCCTGTGATCACTCTGAATAGAGGTGGTCACACATGTACTGTGCCGCTCCTTATCAAAGTCTATGGGTCTGACAAAGACCGCTGAGAGTCCTATAGATTTGGAATGGAGCTGCCATGTGCGTAGAGGCCCACCAGTTCATCAAAGTGGAGGACTTAGGACCTATGCTCTAATGATTGGTGAGGTCCAAGTCATCAGACCCCAAACAGACTCTAATCTTGTGGAGCACTGAATATGAGATAACTGGCTGGGTGTGACCAAAAGGATAAACTGTGGATGTAACTACCAATTGGATTACACAGACTATAATGGCTCATGCACATGGGCACATTACAGATTTTTGTTGCATGGCTTCCTAGTACAACTCCTACACTGCCCAGTGCCCCTATGTTCCACCGGGCACCCCTATAAAATGATGTCTTCAAAGAGGGAAAAGATGCCATATTTAGTCAGTGGGTCTGTGTATGCAACGTGAAAACACAGAGGGACTCCACATGCTGCCATATTGGCTCTGCACACCCTGTGCACTGGGGTTTGTATCTGATCAAGAGCAATGTCTGCAAAGAGTATATATGTTTTCCCATGTTTTTAATGGTTTCCACCAGTAAATTTCAATAAACACAATTTTTTTAGAATTATTGAAGGCGTAAAACATAATGACATTGATTATTTTCTGTATTTTCTCCAAAATAAATATGCTTAAAAAAATAAACTTACAATGTAAAAAGAGATGAGAGAATCAATTCTTCAGAATTAAAATTTGACCCAAATTTTTCAAAAAAAAATCCTGATTCATTCGAATCAGAATTTCTTGAGATTCGATTTGGAATTTTTTTTTAAATGGATGTTTTTCCAGTAATTTAAAGTACTTTTGATTCAGGTATAATCGATTCACACTCAATTGGAGAAATCAGATCCAAATGTATTTTATGAAATTTCCTTCAATTGCTTGTATTCACCCAGTTATACCAGTAGCCCTGAAAAGGTCTTGTATCTGTTAAGCAATGCTTTAAATTGAAAAAGGCTACACACCACGGTTAAAAAATGTTAAGAATAATCCATAAAAGTGGTAAAAAACAAATACAAATAGAACTGTGTAAAACACATTTCAATAAACACAATTTCTGAGAACTGTTGAAGGAATAAAAAATAATTAATTATTTTCTGCATTTTCTCCAAAATAAATATGAATATTAAAAAAATGAACTTACAATGTAACTAGAGATGAGAGAATCAATTATTTAGAGTCAAAATTCAACCAAAATTTTTCAAAAAATTCTGATTCATTATAATCAGAATTTCCTGAGATTCGATTTGTGAAAAAAATTTGAAATTGAGATTTTTCCAGTCATTTAAAGTACTTTTGATTCAGGTAGAATTGATTCATACTCAAATGGAATTTCTTGACAGAATCAGAGGAATCAGATCCAAACGTATTTTAGGAAATTTCCTTAAATCGCTTGTGTTCACCCGGTTATACCAGTAGACCTGAAAAGGTTCTGTGATAATAACTGTTAAGCAATGCTTTAAATTTGCCTGCCCAAATTTTTCTGATCAGGAAAAAAGTATACTGACACATAGTTGCTGCACACCACAGTTTACAAATGTTAAGAATAATCCATAAAAATGGTAAAAAAAAAAAAACAAATACAAATAGAACTGTGTAAAATACATTTCAATAAACACAACTTACAATATAACTAGAGATGAGAGAATCAATTCTTCAGAATCAAAATTCAACCCAAACTTTTCAAAAAATTCTGATTCCTTAGGATTAGAGTTTCTTGAGATTCAATTTGGAAGAATTTTTTTAAAATGGAGATTTTTGCAGTCATTTAAATTACTTTTAATTCAAGTAGAATCGATTCATACTCAAATGGAATTTCTTGGGAGAAATTTGCTCATCTCTAAATGTAAGTCAAGAAGAAAAGGAGATTTGTTATCTGTCTGCACAAGTTTTGTGACATAAAACACATGAAAATGTTGCCGCAAGTGGTGTTTCTGCATGGCCATCGTAACGCTCCATTTTAGGTGAGTGGGTGTGGCCAGCGGGTCCTCCACATTTATCTTCATGTGTGCCTGTTTTAAGCAAATGTAGACAGAAATCTACGGCAGCGGTAGATTACATTCTGACGCACAGCCTGCTGGACGATGCACCTCATCATAAATTAGGCACATCATCTGGCAGCACAGGAGACCGACGTAAAATGATGGACTTCTAGACATCTAAGGCACTTCTATAGTGTGTGGACCCTGCAAATAGGTCCTTGTGTCCCAGCTTCCTGGATCCCTCTGACCTTTAACAGGAACAAAGAGCGATATCTGGGCTAACTTGTGAATTAGTAATGCCTGAAAATTTCAGGTCTGGAGAGGTGAGGCCTCTGAGGTCCCAGCTTTTTCATTGAGAATATATATCTCGCTTTATCATTCTCTTCTTGCTCTGACAGAAGCGGCTCTGGTTGTTTTGCTGTAAGATTTATATCCTTTAATAATTTACACCTAGCGCTAGCGGTATACATTCTCAGACCTCATATAATTAATCAAGACTAATTTATGCCAAGCAAGATCCTGTATGGAGGTGGTTGCTGCTCGGTCCTCTGTCGGCAGTTTCTGTCTTCCTTCTACTATATGTTATTTATAAGAGTTATTAACTTCTTATGTCTTACGGAGACTTGGGTCGGAGATGGTAGAATATGATCTGCTTGTGATTGATTTCTCACTTGTCTAAAAGTTCATCTATTTTTTTCAGTAATCTAAAAGTTAATTATGTGATATTTATTGTCCCTATGACCTCAAACGAAAACCAACTCTTGTGTATGGAGTTACCATATCTTGGTAAAGCAAATCCAACATTAGGTTATTGCCCAACCATAGGTTTCTCTGCTCAACTGGGCAATTAGTTAACTCTTTAACATTCAAGAAAATGTAATGTGTAACTATTAGTGTTGATCGGGCACCTCTGTGCTCGTATGCTCGGGTGCTCTGGCTGAGCACTAGGGGGTGCTCGAGTGCTCGGCCAAGCACTCCAGCATAATGTAAGTCAATGGGAGTAAACCAGCCCCCCCCCCCGCTCGGAAGAGGGGAGGGTGCCTGGTTTATAGCGGTCCCCCATAAAAATTTAAAAAAATGTGGCCCGCTATCTCACCGCTGTGGAGCCCGGGCTCGTCTGCTTTTTTTCACGCTCTCCCCGCCCCTGTCACTGCTTCTGCCCGCCCTCCTCTTCACTTGCATCCTCCATCTCTTCTAGGCTCTTGCCGAGCCGGCGCATGCGCACTGCATTGCCCATTGTGGGCACGACATCAGCATAGCCACTGTGCATGCGCTGACTCGGGGAGAGACTGGAACAGACGGAGGACGCAAGTGAAGAGGAGGGCGGGCGGAGGCAGTGACAGTGGCGGGGAGAGCGTGAAAAAAAGCAGACGAGCCCGGGCTCCACGGCGGTGAGCTCCACCTCCGGACACTTCTAATTAGCATGCGGGGAGGGAGGGGACTCGAGCGAGTTCGGCCGAGCATGCTTCTCAGTCGGTTCCTTGTCCATCAGAGAAATTCCCATTTTCAATAGAGAGGAATTTTGCCTAATCTCTACCCTCCCCCCCCCCCAATCTTGCAGGATGTCCTTTTGATTTTCTATTATAACTTAGTACATTCAAGGCAGAGTAAACATGTCTATGATGTAAATAGAAAAAAAAAAACTAAATTCCTGCAGAGCGTCCACAAAGCTTATATTGCATCAGCAACTTGGCTAAAAGTAAACCAGACATCTAGAACAAAAGACTGTGCAGTTTTATTACAAGGGCACATCTTTTATCTTCCAGAAATCCTTGGCCATGTCTTGTTTTTGATGTATTTTACAACATCAAAATGGAGCAGGGAGACATTAGAGAACATCCAATGACTGGGAACGGCGTTCTGTCACGATTTTCTAGAAGGTTCTAATCATATTTCTTACTGTGGCTATGTTTTAAGTAGGGCCTATAATAATACCCAATATGCAATATGTTTTAGATAAACAGCCCTGGCAGCGCCCACAGTTCAGCAGAGGTCCTCCCAAATTGTTATTGCACTGTGACACTGTTTGCTGCTTCCTCCTGCAAAATGGTAATGCATTGTCAGACTGAGATAAACATTCATTCCAGCCTTGTCACTTGAATGCCCTTCACTCCAGCACATAGAGCTTGTGTGATCGGAATATAATGCCGGCCGAATCAGACGCTCCTTCACTGTTAACCCCTTTTAACGGGGAACAGAGAGAAAACCTTGACACTAAAATTATAGATGGATAGAAAGAAATGGGAGAGTAGATAGCTAAATAGATAGATAGATAGATAGATAGATAGATGGATAGGAAGATAGATAGATAATTGATATTAGATAGATGGATAGGGAGATAGATAGATAGATAGATAGATAGATAGATAGATAGATAGATAGATAGATATGAGATAGATAGTAGATAAGTAGATAGATAACAGAGTCAGATAGATAGATAATAGATGATAAGAAGATAGAAGATAGATAGATAGATAGATAGATAGATAGATAGATAGATAGATAGATAGATAGATAACAAAGTGGTCAGATAGATATGAGAGATAAATAGATAGATAGATAGATAGATAGATAGATAGATAGATAGATAGATAGATAGATAGATAATAGATTGTTAATAGATATGAGATAGATAAATAGATAGATAATATAGATAGATAATAGATAGATAGATAGATAAATAGACAGATAGATAGTATAGATAGATAATAGATGGATAGGAAGATCGATAGCTAGATTGTTAATAGACAGATATGAGAGAAAATATAGATAATAGATAGATAGATAGATAGATAGATAGATAGATAGATAGATAGATAGATAGATAGATAGATAATGTATATCTTTCACAAATATGGATGGTAACTAAGACAGAAATCTTTGGGTCCTCCCCCAGTTCGTCTCTAATAATTTTGGCCTAGAGGTTTCCATGTAGAATTTTCTACTTTAAGTTCCTTTACATTCCTCTACCCTTGGACATTTTGAATATAAATTTTTCCTACTGTGAATTTTAAAAAATAAGTTCCCCTCAGGCACAAAGGTGCTATGAACAAGAATCCAATGAAGAATCACATTAACACATCTCGGAATGTTCCATGTATTCTTCCGAGACACAGCTGCCATCAACACCCAATAACTGCAATGAAAGTTACGAAATGCTTTAGTCCTTGAGAAAACTTTGCAGTCCCTTGAGTTTCCGCCATGACTGAGGCAGACTGGAGGAATTTGTCACCTGAGGACTGGGGTTAGAAAAGTAGAGAGGACCATAGATTTTCTGTCAGATTCATCCATGAGCTACAATAATTCCTCCGCCAAAACACATCTATAGATATTCTGGGCAGCCAGTTTGATGAGATCCTTCTCAGAAAGCCTCGGGGCCTGTTGCACTGGTGTAGAAATCATCACATTTACTTTCAGTTCACAACTGTGAAAAATGTGGCTTTCTTCTTGACCAGATCATTAGACCTCCAAGAGGCAGGCGGAAAAAATTCTGTGTCTAAAGCAAAATATCCCCTCACAGTACATAGATACTCCTCTAAGAGATATTGTGCAGTTTGTTCTTTTGTCAACGGGGATATCTTTTACTGGTTTAAAGTCATAAAATAAAAATGAAAGGATAAGAAGAATATCAAATTATATAAAGTATCTATCTATCTATCTATCGATTTATCATGTATCTAATGTTTTATCTAAAAATGGAAAAATAGGCAAAACTCTCTCTGAGATTGCTGCCTATTTTTCCATTTTTGTACCTCTGGGCGATTGTCTTGTCCCAATTTGAGAATCAAGGCATAATAGAATTGCTTATGTATTAAACAAGGTGGAGACTTTTTTATTAGATAGCTTTGGACCCTATAAAGGGATTGATACAAACTATACTGTCCCTGCAGTCTCCCTATGTTTTCATTACAGTGTGTAAACACGCTCCCTACAATCTCCCTACACTGTCCCTGCACTCTCCCTATTCAATATTACACAATTAAAAGCTATTAGCAGCACTGTCTCAAGCACCTGTCACGTCTCTCTGTATGCTCAGCTCACAGTGAAGTGGTGGAGACCGCGCGGGATGAGGCTTTTAAAGGGCTGTGATATCACAGGGGCTGACTGGCTGCTGATTGGTTGTCTGCACTACATTATGGGTGATTGCGAGTTCTCGGACTTTGTACTTTCACTTTGTGAAAGATGTAGCCATTTTCTGGAAAAACCTATTTGTTACCTCAAAGCGTGAGGAAATTCAGATTAGTTGCAGATCAAATTTTTCATAAACTTTGGATTAAATTCCATTTTGGATGCTTCAATTTGCCCAACACTAATCATCACAATCCCAAGAGCAGAACCACTGCAGCCCCCAACAACAGAGCGACTACAACCCCAACTATAGGACCACAGCAGCTTCCCACAACATGACCAGGCAGAAGACAGGACATGACCATGAAACTACACGGGAGCAGTAAGTCACCAGGTCCTGATACTGTCCTGATTATAGACTCTAATGTTAAATACTTAAAACACGAGGCGACTTTTGCCAGGAAAAAGAGTCAGTAAGAGTCAGCCAGCAACAGCCGTCATCAGTAAGCCATATTTTACCAAACCCAAACATAGTATCATACATACAGGCACCAATAACCTCCAGGACCTCAAAGACCTCCAAGAACTCAAAGATATGCAGGGTCATTTATTAAGACCGACATTTTAGATGCTGGTCTTAATGAGCCCCTGTGCTGGCGGTGGATCAGCCAAAGTTATGTAGAGGCGCCAGCCTCTACATAACTTCGGCAGCTCCACCATCGCCTCTACAACAATGCCAGCTCCCTTGCTGGTGTAGATTTAGATAGTTTTCTACGCCTAAAACGGGCATAGAAAATGATGACTGAGACAAGCCTGCTGGCCCCTCCCCTACCTGATCATGCCACACCCACTTTTTGACCTGGTGTTAGCGGGGAAAAGTCGCAGACTGCGGGTATAATGGAAAGCGATTTGTGACAAAGTAATTCATTACAATCAAATTTCTTGTTGAATTTCAGCGAAGCAGTCGAATCAAATTTTTCAAAACTTCGTTCATCTCTAATTATTAGAACAGAAATGTTCAAGTATTTATGATTCAAAGCAACGATAATTAATCCAAGTGCAATCAGTCCATAAATTAATCAAAGTATTTCCCGTTTTATACATTTAATACTCATGCATTACCATTATTGATGAGATCTGTGTATGCGGGCACATGCCCGAACTCCTGCACTCATAGCCACACATGTATGAATGTCCACACACTGATGTAGTAAAAATATGAAGTCACAGCAACGTATGCAAAAACTAACAGAACATACACAAACATATGAATATGTGCAAAGAAAGAAGAATGAAGAGAAAGGAGGATGGATAGAATGGAAATCGAGGAAGGAAGGAAGGAAGGAAGGAAGGAAAGGAGGGAGGGAGGGAAGGAAGGAGGGAGGGAACACAAGAATCAAATAAAGAAAGAAGGAAGGACATCCTGTATATCTAGAGAAAAGGAATGGAGAGACTAATGAACATAGGAAAAGGGAGGGAGGAGTTTCAAGAGGACGGGAATGACAAAATAATTAAAGAAAGATGAAAATTAGCAATAGAGGGATGAAGTCGTGCAGAAAGAAAGAATTGATGAATAAAAGGAATGATGGAGGGAGGAAGAAATGAGAAAAAAAGGAAAATAAGAACCAGTGATGGAATAAATAAGGGGAAATGGGAAGGAAGAAAGTGTGGGTCATAAGAGAAGTTTCTAATTAAGGAGGGGAAGAAAGAAGGGAGGGAAATAGGAACTATGGGACAGGATAGAAGGAGAGAGGGATTGAATTAGGGAGTGAGAAAGAAAAAGAGAAAGGAAGAAACAAATGAAAGGAAAAAAGAAGGAAGGGAGGGGGAGGGAGGGAGGTTGGAAGGAAGGAAGGGTGGAAGGGAGGGAGGTTGGAAGGAAGGAAGGGTGGAAGGGAGGGAGGGTAGAAGGGTGGAAGGAAGGAAGGAAGGAAGGAAGGAAGGAAGGAAGGGAGGGAGGGAGGAAAGAAGGAAGGAAGGAAGGCAGGAAGGAAGGAAGGAAGGAAGGGAGGGTGGAAGGAAGGAAGGGAGGGAGGGAGGAAGGGAGGTAGGGAGGGTAGAAGGAAGGGAGGAAGAAATGGAGGGTGGAAGGAAGGAATGAAGGGATGGAGGGAAGAAGGTAGGAAGGAAGGGAGGGTGGAAGGAAGGGAGGGAGGGAAGAAGGAAGGAAGTATGGGTGGAAGGAAGGGAGGGAAGGAAGGACAGCTGCTTTGGAACTTTGTAACATTGTGTTGTAGCTGTTAGAACCGTGTATATGGTTATGTATATGTATATGGTCCAGGGTCACGGCCACACTCACAGCTGAGTAATCGTGTACACCCCCAGCAGGTTTGTATATCTCACTCCGGCAGCATACAGTAAACAGTACTCTTTTATCTAAGCACTCTCCCAGCACATGATGAACCTAGATCACCTCTATAAGTAACAAGCTGGGCATTTAGCAAAGAGAGATTTGCTCTGGTGGACACTTCACTACTAACCAGAGAGAAGCACAGCAGCTCTTATTGATCAAAAACCTTGAAGGGCGATGCTGCACCCAACCCAGACATCCCGTCCAATAGATCACAGCCTTGGAAATTCCTTGCAGGATTTTAATATCTTACATCTTTTAATCTGATCTCCCAAAGACGTTGGCTAGTAGCCTTTCTAATAATCAGCACCTCAAGATATGGAAAAGGATTGGAGACAAGGGTCAGGTCTTTCCATAAACAGTGTGAATGTTACCCATAGTCTGTGTCTGACATTGCATCTCCGTTTATTCTGCCCTGACTGCCTCACCAAGTGAAATATTGGAGGACCACTATTTTAGAGATGTTGGTGCCCAAGGTGGAACCTGCCTCTATCCAACATTTTTGGCATGTAATAGTATTGTCTTCAACCTCACTGAACTTTCGCCTTCCTCTGGATCAACTTGCACGATAAACGTCTGAACTGGATGAATTCCGGGATGGTCCTAATAAATGACAACATTTGGCAACATTTTGAGCAAATTGTCCCATTGTGAGCCACATCCCAGTCCCGCTATTTCCCATCTGGGATAGATGTAGTCGATTTTTCTAAAACAAAATGCACCAATTTGGGCTAAAATATACCAAATTGCCCCAATTTTGTAACAAGCTCTGAATACAATCACATAATGTTGGCCCCTTAAAACAAACTTGTGTAACATTCAAAGTCAGTTTATTATATTGCAACTAAAACTATCTTTGAACAATTTTATAATAATGTGTCATGCAGCCAAACAGTGGTCGCTAAGGTAGAAGGTCAAGTGGTTTCTAAGCAACCTACCTTAAAGGGACACTATCGCGAAGAAAAAATTTTTGATATGTTTTACAACATAACAAAAGCAGGTTTTAACATAATGTATTTTTCAAATTGTGTAAATGTTTTTTTTTTTAATTCAGTTTTCTTGCCTTACATGGGGGCTGCCATGTTGGAAGTAAAGTGTGACAGTCTGGATTTACAACACAATGGCACCTCAGGCATGTACATAGGCTTCCTCAGTCGCTGCTGACCCTATAGAGAATGAATGGAAGATGTGAGCCCGCCCCTGTGATGACACCAGTAACACACAGCCAGGTCCTCCCTCCTTGCTGCTGGGGACTCAGAAACAGAGTAGATGGAGGTTCTTGGGGCTGTAGGACCTTAGTGATGTAATCGGCCATGTGACCAGTGGGGGAGGAGACTGAGGAGCAGAGATCTGTGTTTTTGTAATGAAGCCATTGTCTCATCTTATCTTGCTGAAGCAGTGATGTCACCGCTGAAGGTGTGAATTGGTGATGTCATTGGTACCACCCACTTTTTTGCAGCATGCCTACTTACAGGTTGCTCAAAGCCTCATTTGGCCAGCAGAGCTCCCCCTGGTGACCAAAGATGGTAAATATGGTAAAATCTAATATTTATTTATAATATTTCACACATTGGAATTTTTATTTATTTATTTATTATTTCTTACAAATATATAATAGATTTTTTTAGCATAAATAAAATATAGAACAGGTTTTTGTGATAGATTCCCTTTAAAGTAACATAGGAACATAGGAAGTTTTAGTTGAATGTTGCACAAGTTTGTTTTCAGTGGTCAATATTGTGTGATTGTATTCAGAGCTTGTTACAAAATTGAGTCAATTTGATACATTTTAGCCCGAATTTGTGCATTTTGTTTTAGAAAAATCGACTACACCTATCCCACTGACTTAGATGGGAAGGGGAGTGAAGTAGTAGGACCGGAATGTGGTTCACAGAGGGACAATTTTCACAAAATCGTTCCAAAATTTTACACAAAATTTTGTCACAAAGGAAGCTAGTAGATGGTATAAAGTCATAGAAAAGTTTCTAGCCATGCATTGATTTTATATTATAGCCTTAGCCATGATAAATTTGGCGCATCCTTGGACCGTCTAATCTAAGTGGACGCCATATTTAATTTGGATTAGGGTTAGGATTTATAAATGAGCGCCATTGTGTTATTTCCTTGGCTTATTCTCTAGGCAACACATAGCAGAAATATCTGACGTCAAGAGCAGATAATATAACTGAAGTAGCGCATTATATCTGATTGTACCAGGAGCATGAATTGTTAGCGCACTGCTGAGATTCGGATCATCCGACTCCTCGAGGAGGACGGTGCCGATAATTTAATTCAAGCAAGATGTGAGCATAGGTTTCATCTGTATCAATATGCAGCTGTTCCATCACAACATCCAGCAGTTGTACCTTTATAAATGTGTTACATCGTTCTGTGGAAATGAAATGTAGTCTATTTCAGCGCTGATGGAAAAAATCTTGATTTGGTAGAAGAGATTTTCTTGTCTGAGACTAGGGCAAATGAAATTCAGATATATCGCTCCCACCGAGAGCTCGCCATAGAATGGATCTCATGTAACTACTTCAAGAAGGGAATCAAAACAATCTGGATACTTGTCTTATCTATTCTTGCCGAAGGATCTCTCCCAGGACCTCCCGGCCTGCAGTCTAAACCATTATTAGTTTATTAATTTGTTCTTAGAGGTTGTGAATCCCCTGGAAAGTCTTGATAAATTCATACAGAAGAAGCCTGTGGGATTTTAGTTGGGATCATAATGAATGTTCTTCTGGTCAATCAGAGTTTATACGCTACTACTTGTCAACAGCAGATCAAAGGCAATGGATGTGTTCCATGGTAGTAGACCATGGAGCTACTACGGGGCCATGAGAAGGTGGTGACGTTCAGGCTTCGAGCTATGGGAACATGTGCAGGTCTTCCATTTTTGTAGATTTGTTAGCATCAAGTGAGGAGGAGATGGACAGAGAGTCATCACACCCAACCAAATTGGTTAGCTGAAGGAACAGTCAACTGGATGTCATAGGATGTTGAAATGAGATACCATGAACCTTCACCCTCAGTGAGCCTTATTTTTATAATTTTTCTATGGAGACATCTGAGCTCCATGAATGCCCCTTGCCATAACCCATTCATCATAAGCTAACCAACTTCAGATTACCTTGCTGCTGGTGTCACCTTAAAATCAACTGGAACCAGGAAGAATTGCAAACTGTCCCTTGAAACCTGTAGGTTCCTGTCCAACATATGGAGACAGAAATGTATATAGTAAGTGTCTCTTATGGCTAGAAGAAGCAGACTATCACACTCTATCATCTCCATATACTGTAACAAGAGGTTGTCTAAAGAAGCCAACTTCCTTAATAGAAGCCGTAGTCCAAAGTTATAAAAACATGGCGACCATTTTCCAAAAAAACGGCATGGCTACACAAGACTGATCGTTGGGTAAACTATTTTAGAGAAGGGGGTCAACTCTTTTAATAACCAATATGGCCAGGAATAAGGTACTACCCAGCGGCGGATTAGCCATAGACCTTAATTTCCGGGTGGGCCGATGCCCAGGGGGCCACCTGAGCCCTCCCATTGGCCAGCCACCGGAAGTTTTTGGGGATGTATTTTGTGGTGGACTGTGATATTTGGCTCTGTTGGGGTGGTATAATGGGACACAATATGGTATTGCCAGCCCTGCCTTCCATCAATTTGGACCTAACTACAAAACTGGGCCACTTTTAGTATTTTTTACAGGGCCACTATAAGTTCCCAGTCAGCCCCCTTAGGCATCATTTAAAGGGGTCTCCATGGTGCTTGTCATATACTCCCTTTAAATTCATGAAGGAGTCTTGCATACCGCGAGGCTGTTAATGGCACTGCCGCATGACGAGCAAGGGTTTAAGACAGAGGACGCCCAATAAAATATTAATCGTAACTTTTATGTAGTAAGAATTAGATTGTTCAAAGGGATTTTATCGAGCATCTTTAAGCTAGTTACAGACTGCAGCATTATTGTATAATATGTACAAGATGATTACAGTATACGGGTGGATTGCTCTACGATGTGACTGGGAACATTAGACCGGGTGGCTGAGATTGTTCATCATCTTTGGAATCAAGCACAAGAAAAGCTCTTCCGGGCAGTGCTTCATTGCACCTGTAAATTCTGCGCTACACACTGCTCCGCGCGTTGAAATAAATGATTTTTATTTCACTGGAACAGGAGAGAAGGTTGAAATAGGCTTGGTATTCACGACCCATCAGGCAAATCCATACAGCATCCTTGACTCCTGCTCCAGGGAATTTATCTTTGCATGCACCTTGAAACAAATGGCCAGATAGATTTAAGCTCCGGCTCGCTGTTGAGCGCTGATGGCTTTTCAAAGGTCTGGTAAGCTAATCCATCTCCTTGGGATCAGCGGGCCACATTCAGTACTAAAGAGGAATGCACTTTGGAGGTTGGAATCGCAGTCTTTTGTGCAAAATCATGTTTAATATTAAAAGATGGCTGAACGAGATCGGTCTAGGCCCATCACGTTGAGATGGACCTCTATGGACTCCAGCTGAGAGTTCATTGGTAAGGAGTACAACAATATGAGTTGCCTCTAACTTTCTTCCCTGTTCTACAATGTATTCTAAGGCATGGCTATGGAATATATTAATACGTACTATGTTATTGTACAATATCTATGGGTGTGTCTATTCTTCCTGTAAATTTTGCTAAGGATTCTAAGTTCTTACTAAAACAATCCAATACATTATCACCATGTGATAGCAAACCCTTGATAGGCTGCAATTCACAGCTCAAACACTGATATATAGATACATATAGTATCGCAAAATCCGTTTTGTTGAGTTTTTGTTTGCTTGGGGTTTTTTTGTTTCTTTTTGTTTTTTTTTGTCTTTTTTCCCCATTTCATGACACACATCTGGGTATGCTGAGCCAAGAGGAAAGTTACGGAAGGATATTTCTGGATGGACATGGTCTCCAATGTTCACAACTGAAGTTGTTTTCAATTTGGGTTACCTGATGCCTTAAAGGGCATCTGTCAGCATATTTGTACCTACTGTATGACACTGGCTGACCTGTTACAGGTGCACTTGGTAGTTGAAGGCATATTTGTTGGTCCCATGTTCATATGTGTCCGCATTGCTGAGAAAAATGATGTTTTAATATATGCAAATGAGCCTCTAGGAGCAACGGGGGCGTTACCATTACACCTAGAGGCTCTGCTCTCTCTGCAACTTCTGTGCCCTCTGCACTTTGATTGACAGGTTTCGGTAGTGTAAATATGATAATGCCTGGCCCTGTCAATCAAAGTGGAGAGGGCACAGCAGTTGCAGAGAGAGCTGTCAGCTTGGAAGAGCAATGAATGTGGAGATCTCTGGATCCATGGGAGGTACAGGGCTGGTTCTAGCTTTGTTAGAAAGAGGTTGTCATTTACTATATGATGGCTGATTTTCCTTTTTTACATTAGTGATGGGATAACCCCTTTAAGTTTTCTATGACCCCTGAATACAGTGCTTTGGTTCTACCAAGTGTCCATAAAATGTAACATAAAAAAAGAAAGAAAAAGTAATAATTTTCAAAAACATTTCTGCACACCTCGATGACTTGATGGCTGCCTACTGTTATTTTTTTTTCAGTGACTCAGTTTCAGCTGTTGCTACTTTGCTTGGCTTTACGTTGACTACCCTCACGGTGAAAATAATCCCTTTCGATATTGTTAGTGAAACAGAAGAAAAGAACTAAGCGTCTCCAAAACATCGGTCCCTTAAGCTCCCATCGAATAAAGATGGAAATATTTTTAACGAAGAAAACACATGTCTGTTGCCAGAACTGTGATCTTCATCCTGGAGCTGGGACTACCAGGGCAGTAAAAGTCGTCAGCTCTGAACATGCCCTCTGACCCCAGCAGGGCAGCGGACGCTGAGAATCATGGGGTTGGACCTGCTCGCCGCTGCCTCCTGCTCTAACATCACACCTGATGCATGTCTAGAATAAATAAAACCAGCAGCTGTTTGTGTTCCTGAATTAAAGGCTGTGTCTACAGACACTGAGCCATACAGCGGGACAGCAGGTGACGCTTCCAATTGTTCTGCCAGCCAAATTACATTGTTCCACCGCCAACTAGAGAGAAAGAAAGTGGAGCGGCTTTTCAATCGATGCATTAAAAGCCCCCTTTGTGCACGGGGAAATGTTCTGCTAAAGAAAACATATAAAGAGGACAAAAAGCAAACAGTCGGCATAATTGTGCAAGGAGAGGAATCGCAGCGAGAGACGCGGCCAAAGCTTCCAATAAAAAAGCATGTTTCTCCAAACGCAAGATTCTGAATAGTTCCCATGCCTAGCAGAGCTGTGGTAGCTGAGTGGTTAAAACAGCTGCCCGGGATAGAAAACCCAAGGCATTATGAGTTAATGGAGATGGAGCCTCCATTCTAGAGTGCAATCTCTCTCTGGAGGACCCAGGGTGCCCATTGATTATAACAGGCACCATGTAATAATCCCTCACTGCACTTCCCTGGATTTTGCCCACTGCTTTATACCTTTGGATTGTTACTGATTCTGTACAATCTTTCCCCATTTTGACCCCAGGCCTGATCTCTGACTCTGCCTCTGCTATCTCCTGATGGATTGTCTCTCTACTGGTTCCACTGGTTCCAACCCATTGCTTTCTTTATTAGGTCATCCTACTGGCAACCAATACTATTCTGAATATCGTGACCTTGGGATCCAAAGAGGGTTACGTCCATACCTCCTAGCTCCCTGGTGAAGAACCCTTAGACTCTGCACCTCATCCAGTCTGGAAGAAGCCTCAAGACTCCAGTTTTGAGGTACACCTGGCTAACTATATGGAGGCCCATAATAATCCCAACAATCTGTAATATTGGAGAAGCATTGCCAATATATATTTTCTTTTTTTTCTCATTTATAACTTTTTTTTTTGCTATTGTTACATAATTCTGCAATGTTTCAAAGTTTCAATTATTTTCAATTATGGTTGTCATGGAAACACTCAGAGACATGTCTGTTTCTTTAGTGTGTGTAAGTGATTTTGTGAGGGAGGAGAGTAGTTATTTAAAGGGGAAGTATTACTTTTTTCTACAGGTACTTTCCTTTTTTATATCCTTTTTATTAAGGTATCCATGGGGCAAATCCAAACATTGTAGCGGACATGTTGCACTTTTAGCCATGGCATAATATGAATAACTTAGTTTTTCAAGAATGAGACCAGGATATGGACCCAAAATATAGTGCGGACAGCAAATGCCACCCCTAAACCTCTCCAGATCTTTTTCAATCTATGGTTGTATAGTACCCCAGAGTGTCACTACCATTCCTATACTCTGCTAATGTCTCTAATGTCTAACAAATAATGTCTTCTGTGTATTTATTCCAGATCCTCCTACGCTGTGCATTGAAAATATTGCTATGAAACTGTTATGTTCATGTAATGTGCCTGGCTCACAAGCAGGTGGTAGTGAATATGACAGAGGGAGATAGATCTTTACACATAATATAACTTACAATTCCATTCTCTACCTGTTGGGCAGAAGTGGGCTAGTCCTGCTTCCTACCAAGGGAGGGGTGGTATGAAGCTATGGTCAGTTTATATTCGACAGTGGAGTTGAATAGACATGAAAGATGGTGCGGTGAGCAGTAAGGCCCCCTCCTACAGCGGGAGTCCCAAAAGGGAAGCAGCTCATAGAGCACCATGACTCCTTATAGATACAGACAGAGCATAACAAGGGGTCAACAGAAAAGGCACCCCACTCAAAAGGTACCACAACAGTCCTAAAGTTCAGCTACCTGACTAAAGCTAGAGATTAGCACAGCAGAGAAAGATGAAGCATGGGATTCAAGTGTGTCTGCCAGTATACAACAAAACCTGCTGGAACCAAGAGAAAGACCGCATATTGTTTGAATGCAAGTTTAGTCAAGTAAAGCTGTTGAACTTTCACCAAGTCTGGACTCGACTTATTCGCCAATTCCTACAACTCTCCCCTGTATTGCTCCGGACCCTAACCCTGGGGATCGATGGTACCCAGGTAGGAGCACCGTGATACACACAAAAGCTATTAAGGCTGCACCAAACCACTAGGCAATTCCTAAAGACCTGGCATTGACATTGCAGTTGTCTTTGGTTAAAAAACATATGGAAGAGCAAATACCCTACAAGAGGGCCCAGCTTTCATTGCACCCATCTCTTGTGTTACTGGATGGAGAGGACCTGTGAATGGCTCCCCTATATGGTGAAACTGTATTAATAGCAAAAAGTAGGTGAGATAATGCACAGAGGGTCCTACAGTGGATGCCTAGGGTCAAACAAACACCTAGATACCTTTGGAAAGGTGCACGTGGGCCCAAAATTTCCTATAGGGCATTACGACTCTATACAGGCACTAAAGCTTCAAAAGGGACTAACAAGTTTGCAGGAAGCAAAATGTGCATAATACCATAGCTTTTGCTTCATCTGGAGAAGAAACCAGACTGTATCTTAAGATGATTGCATTTAAACTTGAATGTCTTGGGCTGCAGAGTCTGCAATCACAGGACATTACGCCCTTACAGGCTTTTGCACTGACAGATTTTGCAAGTAAGATTGAGTCTGGGTGATTTGACGTTCATCTCTCATGTCTCCACCATGACAAGGAGATGTACATATCCATTTTCCCATCATTCTGTCCACCAAATGACACTTCCGAGACAGTACACAAGATGCCTTTGCCTCTCACATACATCCTGATTATCCAATTAGGTCAGGCATCATAATCCCACTAATCCCTGACATGATATGGCATGAACTCAACATGACACAAGATGTGTAAGAACATGGAGCTCGATGGAGGATATTATCCTCTCCCCGATGCAGGCTGGCTCAGATACTGCACTGATGCAGAGACAGATAAAAACTGGCAAGTGAAAGTATTCCTTCTCCACGTGATAGCTTCACCATCCTGAGAACAAAGGATGCACAGATGTAGTAGAGCTTAGTTTATTGCTGTAATTTTCAGTGCTATATTTGGTATATAAACCAGTTAATGAAAATTCTGAGCAGGAGGGCATAAGATCTTCATCAGAAAAGGAGAGGTAACAGTATCCATGAAGGTGAAATCCTCTTGAGAGTTTCTCAAACACATATCACTATATTCCAACCCATGCAGAAGTCCTGACACCTCAACTTGAAGTTGTCCTATCTAACTTAGATTTTCTTTCTATTCTTTCTATCTATCTATCTATCTATCTATCATTTATCTATCTATCTATCTAATTCAAATCAGCTTTATTGGCATGACTAAATACATATTAGCATTGTCAAATCAATTAGGAAATAATTGGGTTGGGATGGGGATTGGCTATAGGGACACATCCTGGGAGTCAATGGCATATCACACTCCTCTCAGTCTATGGCAGGCACTGGAAACTTTTTTTTCTCCTACATGGAGGTGAAGTCTGGAAAGAGATCATACAGTCTCTTGAAGCGAGTGTCTCTCACTGCTGAATATTTGGGGCTCATCCTCCACAGCCTTCATATACAGTCTGCTCTCCCTGAGCTTGTAGTTCTGTCGGTGCCACTCAGATTCGATGAGCAGGCTGTGGGCGCTCAATCTCTACTAGCTCAGGATCTGTTGGGGACTTTCTTCAGATATGTCACCTCTTCAGATACTGAATTATTCCTATATACATATATGATTGCCTTGAAAAACTATTCTCAAAAGTATTTTATTGGGATTTTATGTGATAAACAAACACAAAGTACCAAGTGTGTATGAAGTGAAAAGAAAATGATACATGGTTTTCAAGATGTTTAATAAATAAAAATCTGAAAAGTGTGGTGTACACTTGTATTCAGCCCCCTGTACTTTGATACCCCTAAATAAAATCCAGTGCCACCAACTGCCTTCAGAAGTCACCTCATTAGTAAATAGAGTCCACCTGTGTGTACTGTATTCTCAGTATAACTCTAGCTGTTCTGTGAAGGCCTTGGAGGTTTATTAGAGAAAAAACAGCATTATGAAAACCAAGGAACATACCAGATAGGTCAGGGATAAAGTTGTAGAGAAGTGAAAAGCAGGGTTAGATTAAAAAAACAAAAACAAACCCAAGCTCTAAACATCTCACAAAGCACTGTTTGATCCATCATCCAAAAGTGGAAGGAGTAATGCACAACTGAAAACCTACCAAGACATGGCCGTCCAACTAAATTGACAGCCCAGACAAGGAGAGCACTTGTTAGAGAAGCACTCAAGATGTCCATATTCAATCGGGAGGAGTCACAGAGATCCACAGCTCAGATGGGAGAATCTGTCCACAAGACAACTATTAGTTGTGTGCTCCATAAATCAGGCCTATATGGAAGAGTGACAAGAAGAAAGCCATTTCTGAAAGCAAACCATAAGAAGTCCTGTTTACAGTTTTCCACAAGCCACATAGGGGACACAGCAAACATGTGGAAGAAGATGCTCTGGTCAGATGAGATCAAAGGTGAACTCTTTGGCCTAAATGCAAAACACTATGAGTGGTGGAAAACTAACACTGCACATCACCCTGAACTCACCATACCCACCGAGAAACATAGAGGTGGCAGCATCATGCTGGGGGAGGCTTTTCTTCAGCAGAGACAGGGAAGCCGGTCAGAGCTGATGGGAAGATGGATGGAGCTAAATACAGGGCAATCCTGGAGGAAAACCTGGTAGAGGCTGCAAAAGGCTTGAGGCTGGGGCGGAGGTTCACCTTCCAGCAGGACAATGACCCTCAACATCCAGCCAGAGCTACAACGGAAGGGTTTAGAGCAAATCATCTTCATGTGTTAGAACGGCCCAGTCACAGTCCAGACCAAAATCTCACTGAGAATCTATGGCAAGACTTGTAAATTGCTGTTCACAGACGCTCTCCATCCAATCTGACTGAGTGCAAGCTCTTCTGCAAAGAAGGGGGCAAACATTTCAGCCCCCAAAGACTTGCAGCTCTAATTGATGGTCCTACAAAGTATTGACTCAGGGGGGCTCAATACAATTGCACACCACACTTTCTAGATTTTTATTTATCGCTATAGTTTCTTATAATTATCATCACATGAATTGTTCCATAAGAGACAGAATCTAGTGGCAAGTGATTTTGCTTGAAGGCCAAATGAAATTGTCTTCCAGTGGGACTTCAGGGCTTCAAAGTTATGTCTACCTACCTTCATTCTCATCTCTTACATTTCTGCCATAGCTGACTAAAAAATAATAAAATTATAACTAAGACATGAAAAATAAAACCATAAAAATCAGCCCTCTAATCAGTAGCTCTGTAGCAATCAGAGTAATCTAGCCTCCTTTGCTCCTGGTTCATGCAATCACCTCAGCGATCAAGTACCTCTAACTGTTTGCTACTGCCTATGCCTGTGGAGTGGTGGGATGGGCCCCCACTTCTCATGGGCCCCACAATGACTGTTTTAATATAAGCTTGGACTTTGGAAAAATATGTATTCGCCCCGGATTCATGCCGGTCAGGCTCCCGGTTCCGACTGCAGAGCAGAGCTATGGTAATGCATTTACTGAACAGGTTACAGAATCTCTCCCATCAATTTGCTTCATTTTTATATTCCGGGACAGTCTCACAATTCTTCAGAAATTAGAAACTTGCTTTTTAATGAGGTGTTTTTATTCTTTGCCGACACAATCAATACGACTGCCGGGTTAGCTTCACTCAAGGAAAAGAATCGAAATTTGCTGTCTCAACGGGACAGGTCACAATAATTTCTAGAGCGGTATATTTTACCAGGAAACAAAAATATCAGTGATTATACAGAGCAGACCGGCCACTGAAGGAAAGTTCTGCTCTAGTAGTTATCACATGTGGTAATAACAAGTATACAAAGAGCACGCCGCCTGAAGGGAGAAGATTATAAAGAGACTATAATATTATGTGACTTACATAGAGATAGATAGATAGATAGATAGATAGATAGATAGATAGATAGATAGATAGATAATAGATAAATAGATAGATAATAGATAAATGGAAATGAGATAGATAGATAGATAGATAGATAGATAGATAGATAGATAATGAGATAATAAGATAATAAGAGAAAATAAGATAACTAGATAGACAGAAAGAAAGAAAGATAGATAGATAGATAGATAGATAGATAGATAGATAGATAGATAGATATAGTTGCAGTGCACAGAATTCCAGAACATGAGGAGAATTCAATCTGTGGAACCTTCTTCATACTTCATCTATGTATAGCCCGGGATATGAATCCAAAGTTCACTGTTTTTGGTGATGTTGACTTGGAGCTCGATTAGAAAGCCACATATTTATTAGTTTTGAAGATGACAGTTAATAGAAGAATACATTGTATCACAGTCTGGCTCCTCCACGCTCCCTATCACTGCCGTATACTCAGAAAGCTCGTACTCTCACACATCCTTCCTAAAAATACAAGGCTTCCCTTATTAGGAACCTGCACCTGTTCCCAGTGGGACTTGGTGACTGTTTAGCTTCCCTCTTGGGTAAATCTGACCTCATTAGCTGCTAAAAATACTCTGCATGTAGTGAGGAGATTTAATAGCTGAGAGTAAGGCAACATAAGAAGGATTCACTGATTATTATTATTATCATCTAGGGTGAGTCAAAAGTCAGGAACTGCCCAATTATTGTCAGACCAGATTTGACATATCCCATGTGTCATCTTCTAGAGCTTGTCAATCGATATCCTGTCATGCCTGTGCTGAAGAACCAACAGTACTAGCATCACATTTGACAATGTGTCAGGTCTCAATCTGAATGTGGCATGGGATGAAAGGGGAGTTGCAAAGTTCAGTAAAAATAGTTTTTTAAAATTTCATGCAGAATTTTTATTTTAAAGGCATCCTAAAGGCTGACAGAAATTATGGAGAAGGCCTGTGAGTCCTGCAACCCTCACGAACTGACAGAGAAGACCTCTAAATCTTCTTCACAAAACCATTCAAAAAGAAGGCCTGTGAATCTTACTTCCCTTGTCCACTCATAGAGGAAGGCTATGAGTCCTGCTTTCCCTGCCCATACATAGAGAAAGCCTGTGATACATGCTTCCCCCATCCACTCATAGAAAAACCTTGTGAGTCCTGCTTTTGTCCCCCATTTATAAAGTAAGCCTGTTAGTCCTGCTTTTGCCACCCAATCTAAAAAAAAACCCTGCCCACTCATAGAGAAAGTGAATCCTGCTTTCCACTCCCACTCAGAGAGAACTTGTGAGTCCTGCTTCCCCAACCCAGTCATGGAGAACTCCTGTGAGTCCTGCATCAACCACTGTAGTGAAACCTTATGAGTCTTACTCCCCCCACCTATTCATAGAGAAAGGCTATGAATCCTACCTATCCAACCCACTCATAAAGAAAGGCTGTGAGTCCTGATTCCCCCACCCACTCATAGTAACAGCATGTGAGTCATGTGCCCTCCACTTACTGTAGAGAAAGCCTGTGAAGCTTACTTCTCCCACCCACTCATAGAGAAAGCCTGTGAGTCCTGCTACCCCAAACCAGATTTAATTAAGTCATCTGTGCAGATCATTGACTTGTTACAAATATTGGTAGATACCGTGAAAAGTTAATTAAATCATACAAAAAAATATCAGTATGTAAACCAGAACTATGAGGTTTACACCGTGAACTAAATAATGTCATAGATTCTCAAATATTGGTAAAATAACATTTCTATAAAATTCCTAAATATCAATGCTATACCAAGCCGGCACTGACATAAAAAAAAATCCACACATTGAGAGGAAGGAAGGAGAGGAAGGAAGGAGAGGAAGGAAGGAAGGAAGGAAGGAAGGAAGGAAGGAAGGAAGGAAGGAAGGAAGGAAAAAGGAAGGAGAGGAAGGAAGGAAGGAAGGAAGGAAGGAAGGAAAAAAGGAAGGAGAATAAGGAAGGAAGGAAGGAAGGAAGGAAGGAAAAAAGGAAGGAGAGGAAGGAAGGAAGGAAGGAAGGAAAAAAGGAAGGAGAGGAAGGAAGGAAGGAAGGAAGGAAGGAAGGAAGGAAGGAAAAAAGGAAGGAGAATAAGGAAGGAAGGAAGGAAGAAGGAAAAAAGGAAGGAGAGGAAGGAAGGAAGAAAGGAAAAAAGGAAGGAGAGGAAGGAAGGAAGGAAGGAAGGAAGGAAGGAAGGAAGGAAGGAAAAAAGAAAGGAGAGGAAGGAAGGAATGAAGGAAAAAAGGAAGGAGAGGAAGGAAGGAGATGAAGGAAGGAAGGAGATGAAGGAAGGAAGGCAGGAAGGAAGGAAGGAAGAAAGGAAAAAAGGTAGCAGAGGAAGGAAGGAAGGAAAGAAGGAAGGAGAGGAAAGAAGGAGAGGAAGGAAGGAACGGAGGAATGAAGGAGAAGAAGAGAAGAGAGGAAAGGAGAGGAGGAAGGGAGGAATAGAGGAAGGAAGGTTTGATTTTTTTTTAAGTTTTATTAGAAAACCATATTTAGCCCTCTTCTACTACACATTGAGCTTGTTAACATGTTGGATATAAACATCGTCAGGTGCCGTGAAAAGAAAACAAACAAACAAAAAAACATGCATCAGGTAAAGTAAAGGGACTAAGACATGATGTCACCTAATATCAGTGCAAGATATTATAAATGATGTGAAATGAAAGGGTTTGGCCACTTTGATCAATCCCTAAAAGTTCTCATACTACAATCAGCCAATTCAATGTGGGAACCTGGGAATAAGTCTTTAATGTCCTTGCAGCGCCACCACAGGAGAAATTAAGTATGGCATTGAAATCAATGAACTGTCTGTAGAAGGCCGTGTAATCCAAAGAGTGAAACACTCTCCGTAGGCAAAAAGACTAAGTGTACATCACGACACTGTCTAGACAAGTTCAAGATTTAGATTACACTTTTTCAGAAAACACTCCAGCTTCTCCTCCTCAAATACACTCGAGGGGCGGTAATCTGCAAACAGCGTCCAGAGCTTCTTGGCTATGTTGCAGATTGCGCTGGAAAAGAAAAATAGACCTTTGAAAAGGAGCAAGAAGAAAAAGTAGTTTATATCCGGACCGCACTAGATAGTTACATTTCAATAAGTCTTTGAGGAGTTGGAAACAACAAATCTCTGAAATTGCCTTGTAGTCAGATATTGCTCCAAAGGCCACGGTAGAGAATAGATATATTATTAGCCATTCCTGCAAATAGGGCTACTATTGGGGGTTGGTGGCTATGCTGGTTTTTAAAAATGTATAGGGTGCCACCTTCTCCTCTGTATTATAACAAGTGATGTCACTAAATCTCTACAGGAATATCCCCGGATGATGCCATTATCAAGTACAGTATGCCTCTTGAAGAGATTCTTACTATAATGACCCTAGTCCACTGGAGTACCAGAGTACACAAAAATAGTGGTCAAAGGTCACTAGAAAGTGAAACCAATGGTAGGTGAAATTGGAGTCAGTTTGATAATGGGATAACGCAAATAACCTCTTAGATCTGTGTGTACAGTGCAAAGAACAAGAAAGTTTCCAATGAGATTAAAAGTGGGCGCCACATGTTCTGTATAGATAGAGGATAGGCCTCAGAGATCAACTTCTCTGTTGGAACCAAAAAAGCCCAATCTGATTAGGAGTGGAGAACAAGAAGCAAGGTAGGAAAGAAGGAAGGAAGTGTTTATTGTATAAATGATATGTTATATGCAGAAATTAGTAAAGAAGACTATGATAAAAATAAAAGTGGATTTTGACTTGTTATTCTTGGATGTAGACTGTGTATATAAAATATTGGGCCCCCAGAATCATCTTTGTTAGACACAAAAAAAGCAATTATTAAGGAAGGAAGGAAAGAAGGAAGGGAAGGAGGAAAGAAGGAAGGAAGGAAGGAAGGAAGGAAGGAAGGAAGGAAGGAAGGAAGGACGGGAGGGAGGGAGGGAGGGAGGGAGGGAAAAGGAAAATACATTTTCAGCGATCTTATAAATATGTTATTTGCATAAAAGAATAAAGAAGAATATGATAAAAACAAAAGTGGATGTAGACTTGTTCTGTGTATAAAGGATGGGTCTCCAGAATCATCTTTTCTGTTGGACACAAAAAACCAATTTCTAAGGAAAAAATGAAGAAAGGAAAGAAGAAAGAAATGAGCGGGAGAAAGAAAAGCAGGAAGAAAGGAAAGAATAAAGGAAGAGAAGACAAGAGAGGAAGAAAGATGAAGGAAGGAACGAAGGGAGGGAGGGAGGGAGGAAGGAAGGAAGGAAGGAAGGAAGGAAGGAAGGAAGGAAGGAAGGAAGGAAGGGAGGGAGGGAGGGAGGGAGGAAGGAAGGAAGGGAGGAAGGAAATTAAGGGAGGGAGAAAAGAAGGAAGGAAGGGAGGGAGGAAGGAAGGAAGGAAGGAAGGAAAGGAAAGGAAGGGAGGAAGGAAGGGAGGAAAGAAAGAAGAAAGGAAGGAAGGAAGGAAGGGAGGGAGGGAGGGAGGAAAGAAGGAAGGAAGAAAGGAAGGAAGGAAGGGAGGGAGGAAGGCCAAATATTTTCTGTAATTTTAGATCTTTTTAATATTTTATTTTAATAACAGAATAAAGAAGTATATGATAAAAATAAAAGTGGATGTAGACTTGTTCTGTCTATAAAGGATCAGTCTCCAGAATCATCATCTCTGTTGAACACAAAAAAACCCTTTCTGAACAAAAATTTAAAAAAAGGAAACAAGGAAGCAATGGGAGGGAGGCATGAAGGAAGGAAAGTAGAAAGGAATGTAGAGAGGAAGGAAGGAAAGAAGGAAGGAAGGAGGAATACATAATGAGAAACTACAGTTCTGAGCGCAGTTTACCTTGAACTTGGATACAGTATACACTGTGCAGTGTATTCTTGTTCTTGGTGAGCTACCAATGACTGGATCAATGATTTTTAGGTAGGTCTATAATTTAACTGTTCAAAATTCACTCCATTAGATATGTCCTGATCACTGTATATAATTAAGATAGTAAAAAGCATTATATGATATAATTCCTGCTGAGATAAGACAGCGAGGCAAGTTATCACAGGGCGATAATTAAGCACAAGGTCTTTCTTACCTGAGTCCCATGGCCTCCTGCGGTAGTTTGACCTGTGATTATTCTACACTAATGCAATAATCAGCAAATCATTCCCTAATGATCGGATATACATTGATTTAATGCTCCAGGAACTTGATGATGTCTAATGATCAGCCAATGACCTCTACGGTAGTTCAGTGATCATTACATTATTCCAGAAAGATCTCTTTAGTAATGGTATCTGACGGAATAAAGCTGAAGTCGCCGAGGCAGAGCTTCCAACCCGTCCACTTCTTCATGGACTGGACAGGCGATGAAACACGAGGTCATTAAAGGGTCTGTCCACAAGGTCTGCATAAACTACATGTGGCGTTTACAATAGATTTACATGGGCATCACATGCAGGTGTCTAGCCAACTGCTATTTTTTGGGGGGGAAAAGTGGAGAACGTAAATGAGTATCATAAAACCAAGCCTCTGGAGGAAACCAGAACTAATCTGGAAGAACAGTAATATAGATATTGAATAAAAGGTGGTCACAGCTCATGCAATGAACAGCAGGGTCATTCTTGTATACTTCTCAGTTGTATGTATGGTCCCTTCCTGCAATAAGCAGATCATGAAAAGGGGGTTTTCTGCTTTGAATAATCAAATTTTTAAGAAGATTTTTCTGACAAACTGAGATCCCTCTGTGATATGTGGAGAAACCCTGTAGCGAGTAATCAATTTTTCTGCAGCACTCCCGCAGGGGAAGTTGGGTATTACATGGCTGTCATTTAAAGGGAGTCTTTCACCTCCTCATGTAGGGTAAGTGCTCTTAAAGGTAACCATCTTCTTGTGAAAATCCAATCCTCTAAGCCAGAGACAGGGGCGTAACAACCATAGCGGCAGACCATGTGACTGCTATGGGGCCCAGGGCAAGAGGGGGCCCAGTCTTAGTTGGGATCATCTCCTCTTCTACTGGAGGTGAACACTTGGTCAGGACTCTACCCTCTAAAGGAACAACTTTTAGTAAATGAGGCAGTCGAAAAAATGGCCCAAGGATCATTAAAAGGGGTTTAGGCAGAAACCCTTCTGTCCTGTGTGGGGGGCCTGGTCTGATCCTTGCTATGGGACCCTTACTTCTCTATGTACACCACGGTGAGGAGAAATGCTGTTTTTTTGTTTGTTTTTTTTTTTCCTTTTATGCAAGTAAGGCTTTGGGTGCACCCTGGTGGGCCACTCCATTTGGTCAACGTGGATTCCCATGTTTCATAGCTACCAGCTATGAAGTTTCAAGGAATGTTAAACAGGAGGGGGAGGGGGGGGACTCTTGGCATCTTCACCCACCATGAACTGAAACCCTCATCTGCATAAACATTTTAAATAGCATTGCTAAGGATTATAGGATCAAATTTTCACAAGAAAGGTAAAGTTGTGTTTCAGAGTGCTTACCCTACATGGTGGTATTCTTAATTTTAAACAGAGTCCCTTTAATTTGAGACAGACACCCTTTAAATCCATGGACTATTCATGTAACGCATGGACACATATGGACTTCCACAGTGAAAGGTAAATGCTCTTTGCAGCTTATTTCTGTTCGGGCTAATACATGAAGTCTGAATATGTGATTTTAATTTAACATTTCCTGGTAATTATTTGAACCCTTTAACTACCAACCATTAAAGGGTGTGTCCTTTATCTATCACATGACAAATGTCTGATAGCTGGGACTCCCATTCATTACTAAAATAGAGGCCCCCTACCCCACATTCCTGCTCAATGCACGACGGCTGTGAGGAGGATATTAAAGGGATTTTCCGGGATTTTACTACTGATGATCGGAGGGGGTCCAACACCCAGTACCCCCGCTGATCAGCTGTTTGAGAAGGTACCAGCGCTCTCGTGAGCGCCGCAGCCTTCTCTTAGCTTTTCCTAGGCCATGTGACGTCACGTTCATCGGTCATGTGGCCTAGGAGTGGCTCAGCCCCATTCAAGTGCGGCCACTATACAATGTACGGCGCTGTGCTTGGTAACTGCAAGAAGACCTCCCGTGAGCGCCAGTACCTTCTCAAACAGCTGATCGGCGGGGGTCCCGGGTGTCTCACCCCACTGATAAGATACTGATGACCTATCCTGAGGATAGGTCATCAGTAGTTAACACCCAGAGAACCTCTTTAAATGAGGTGAAGGTCAGGTGTTATTCTTACGCTATCCATTTGTTGTGTATGGGCCTGAAGGAAACAGTCAAGTATGGTGCTCGCCAGTCCTCATCAGTCCCATAGACATTGAATGGATTGGCAGAGTGCACATGGTACCATAGATCTATTCAAACTCATCCTTACTGTGGTCATGTAGGGAAGCTAAACCAGGGGGGGTTGGAACCCCCATTCTAGTGATTGGGTGGGGCCCCCAGTTATGAGACAGTTGTATAGGTAATAAATCTCCTTAGTGGAGCAATGCCTGTAAATAAATAAATAAATAAATAGAATAAGTAAATAAATAGAATATATAAATATAATAAAAAATGTGAAGACCCAAACCGGACTCTAGTGACATCACTAGCTCCCCTTTAATTAACCTTCTCTGTTCCTTGATATAGACTTGTGTCCTTGAAATGTACGTTCTACGGTAAATACAAAGAATCTAAAGTGCTGGGAAGAAAATCGAGTGATTATATATTATTATGTGTCCACTTTTGCTATAATGTCATTTGTTCCTTCTGCTATCCATGGCATACAAATCAATGAGGTCTTTGCTTAACATAACTTGTTACATGCTCTCCGCAGAAAATAAGTGATAGCCAGTGGCTACGTCCCAATCACCGAGGAGCGGAGAGCAGCTCGGCTGCAGCATTGTACTCGGGAAATGATGTGAATCACCTATAGGCATTAACCGGAGTCCACTGATCTCATTTCATAGCAAATAAGAGGAGTGTTGTGTGATAGGTCTGAGCTACGACCTGTCATTTCATTAAGCCTTTCACCCCGCAGTGATTTGCTTTATTATTTTATTGCGTGGAAAAAATTGAAACAGATCAAATTGCTCCTTATTAACAAAGTAGAAACTGGATACATTATATCCAGTACAGTGCATTGGAAACATTGTGACATTGGCTACATGCAAGGAATTAGGGATGTCTCTTCTGCTGTGAAACCAGGTTCTTAAAGAAGAACTCACGACAAAAATTTTATTCCATGTCCTGCTAGAAATGTACATGATGTAATCTGTAGTGAATGTCATTTTCTTACCAGTGTCTGAATTTTTGACTTATATCATCCTGAAGTTTCTTATCTGTGTCATGTGACCAGCAATTAGACCCACCAACTCACACATAGACTTATGTGTGGACAGGAAGTCTAATTCTCTGTGTATTCCTATGAGACTGAAAGTGAGGCTCCCATAGGAATGAATAGAGCAGTGACTGGCTTTCTGTCCTGGGTCAGTTGGAGGTCAGGGAGTTGGTCACATGACCCAGCTACAATAAGAAGAGGTTTTTTACTCACAGAAACAGTCACTGATAAGAAAATGACATTCACTACAGATTATATCATGCACCTTTCTAACAGGTCAGAGAATAAAAAATTTTGCAGGAGTTCTTCTTTAATTAAGATTAAGGTCTAGGGATACCTTTATGGCATTTTATTTTTTTACTTAAAGGGGTTCTCCAGGCTTTTCATATTGATGACCTGTCTTTAGAATAGGTCATCAACATCAGATTGGTGGGGGTCAGACAACCGAGGCCTTGCCAATCAGCTGTATAAGAAGGCGTGCACAGTGTGCACGTGCCATCTCCCTTCTCTCTTCCTGCTCTACTGCTGCTTTGCCATAGACATCATGCATCTCAGTATTTTTTTTGCAACATTGTAACACCCGGCACCCCGCCGCCTGAGGATAGGTCATCAATATGAATATCCCTGGATAACCCCTTTAAAGGCATGTAATTTAGGATGAAGAAAAAAAATTTCTGGCATTTTTTTTTAATTTGCTTGTTTGGCTTCTGTAGCAAATATTTTTGCAATTGGTTGTTATTTAAAAAACAAATGTGCTTCATTTGGTTTCTGCAGCTTCTTTGTATCACAGTTCATAGTAAGCTGCAGAATGCCCATCACACTGACATCCTCTACAAAGCTCATGTGACGTTTTAGTCTCCAGCCCCTCTCTCTGTCCTCCATCTATGCTGATGTATAACCAAATCAAAAGCTTAAGAAAACCCTTCCGAGAGGAACTAGAGATAGAGCCTTCAAACAAGCTCTCTGATGGATTTCACTGGGATTGACATTCTGCAGCTTGCTATGTACTGTGATACATAGAAGCTGCAGAAGCCAAATGAAATGAAATAAAATTAAATGAAATGAAATAATGCAAAAATATTTACAAGTCCATGCAAAAAAAGTAAAAACAATAAAAATAAAAATGCCACAAAGGTTTCTGTAGTCTTCAAAGCAATTAAAGTCCAATGAGAAAGAGGGTCTCCTTGGAATACCAACCATCTACTTTGAGAGAGAATATTTTGAGAGCATGGACATTGTGGAGCTGGTCTTATGGATGCTACAATTGGATAGGTCATCAACATCAGATCGATGGTGGTCCGACACCTGGTACACTGACCGATTAACAGCTTTGGGCAGTTGTTGTAAACTATACAATGGATAAAGATGGAAGTACAAGGTTCTGTACACTGTATAGTGGTCGTGCAGGGGATAATGAGACTTTGGTACATTGTATAGTTTCCGGTGCTGGTGGCCTGTGTCCATGACATGGGTGGGGGGTGTGGGGTGTCAGACTGAAGATAGACCATTAATATCTAAAATTTGAAATTGCTCTAAAGATAGGACAACCTGTAGAATTGCCATATTGTTTAAGGGTTTCACCAGAACCGATGCAAGAATATTTAGGGACGAGCAACACATTACATTTCACAGGCTGCAATAGTCCAGCAGAAGCCAGCAACATTTGGAGGTGACTTTGGAGACAACCACTTGCCACCAGTGCCTAGAGTTGATTCCCGAAAATCGATTATCGATATGCACGGTGTGTACAATGCTTATGATGCAATTAACAGTGGACTGGCACAGGTTCTGTATGGGTTGGGGACAGACCTTGAGGAACATTTCCTAGGGAGTACGCAAAGATCTCCTGTCTGGTACCATTGCACCTTCTACTGTAGGCAGATTGGACACAATCACAGCTTCTTACTCCCCACAGTAGCCACCCGTGCTCCATCTATGGTGCTGTATATATATCTCTTATTCATGCATCTATGTTCACAGGTCATATTCAGCCCCTGATGTAAAAAACACAACCATGGTCTATCTGGTGATGCCCTATATCAGCACCAATATGCTTGCTCAACCAAACCCCAAGTCACTCATCATATTCCATCTATGAAATTAAATGTTTGATATTCCTGTTGACTTCTCACAGAATGAGATATTAATCACTGCCAGTTGCTGCGTTTCTGACCTAAAGCTGAATCTTGTCCAAATAGCTGCAGCATCTGTGAGACGACAGAGATGACTTCTAAATCCCCATTAAAAATAAAAAGACTTCATATTTCCATCCTTTGCTTACTGTGCATTGCTTGGATGGACGTAAACCTCTCCGGTGCAGTAAGTTGGTATCACAGGCTGGCTCTTGCATTGTAATCTAATGGTTCACTCCATTGAAAAGACAACTTAAAGGGGTATTCTGGTAAAGTAACTTAATTTTTTATAAACTTCATTAAGGCTGCAAACTGTGACCCACCCAGAACCCATACCTATACATATAACCAGAACCCATACCTATACATATAACCAGAACCCATACCTATACATATAACCAGAACCCATACCTGTACATATAACCAGAACCCATACCTATACATATAACCAGAACCCATACCTGTACATATAACCAGAGCCCATACCTGTACATATAACCAGAACCCATACCTGTACATATAACCAGAACCCATACCTATACATATAACCAGAACCCATACCTGTACATATAACCAGAACCCATACCTGTACATATAACCAGAACCCATAACTGTACATAGAACCAGAACCCATACCTGTACATATAACCAGAACCCATATCTATACATATAACCAGAACCCATACCTATACATATAACCAGAACCCATACCTGTACATATAACCAGAACCCATACCTGTACATATAACCAGAACCCATACCTATACATATAACCAGAACCCATACCTGTACATATAACCAGAACCCATACCTGTACATATAACCAGAACCCATAACTGTACATAGAACCAGAACCCATACCTGTACATATAACCAGAACCCATATCTATACATATAACCAGAACCATACCTGTACATATAACCAGAACCATACCTGTACATATAACCAGAACCCATACCTATACATAGAACCAGAACCCATACCTGTACATATAACCAGAACCCATACCTATACATATAACCAGAACCCATAACTGTACATATAACCAGAACCCATACCTATACATATAACCAGAACCCATACCTATACATAGAACCAGAACCCATACCTATACATAGAACCAGAACCCATACCTGTACATATAACCAGAACCCATACCTATACATAGAACCAGAACCCATACCTGTACATATAACCAGAACCCATACCTATGCATATAACCAGAACCCATAACTGTACATATAACCAGAACCCATACCTATACATATAACCAGAACCCATACCTATACATATAACCAGAACCCATAACTGTACATATAACCAGAACCCATGCCTATACATATAACCAGAACCCATAACTGTACATATAACCAGAACCCATAACTATACATATAACCAGAACCCACATCTATACATATAACCAGAACCCATACCTATACATATTACCAGAACCCATAACTGTACATATAACCAGAACCCATATCTATACATATAACCAGAACCCATACCTATACATATAACCAGAACCCATACCTATACATATTACCAGAACCCATAACTGTACATATAACCAGAACCCATATCTATACATATAACCAGAACCCATACCTGTACATATAACCAGAACCCATACCTGTACATATAACCAGAGACCATACCTATACATATAACCAGAACCCATACCTGTACATATAACTAGAACCCATACCTATACATATAACCAGAACCCATACCTGTACATATAACCAGAACCCATACCTATACATATAACCAGAACCCATACCTGTACATATAACCAGAACCCATACCTGTACATATAACCAGAACCCATACCTGTACATATAACCAGAACCCATACCTGTACATATAACCAGAACCCATACCTGTACATATAACCAGAACCCATACCTGTACATACAACCAGAACCCATACCTATATATATAACCAGAACCTATATCTATATATATAGAACAAGAACCCATACCTATAGATATAACCAGAACCTATATCTATATATATATAACAAGAACCCATACCTATATATATAACCAGAACCCATATCTATACATAGAACCAGAACCCATACCTGTACATATAACCAGAGCTTCATTTTACCTTGTAATCCATTTGTCTAGCTCCTGTGTGAGCCTGCAGCACACTGACAGTGTCATGGCTCCTGATCTTCCCTCACAAAACTATAATTCCCACAATGCCTAGCTTTCCTGCTGTGAGTTTCTGCTTGTTCATGAGTGTTGCTGTTCACTGATTGGCTGCCTGATATCACAGTGCAGACACGCCCCCTCTACTCAGTAATCAGCAGCACACTGACATTTAGCTAGAGAATTGATAGCAACACACTGATCATGCTCGACCTGACATAGGCTCAGAACTACAGGTCGGTGCCATGGTAACTTATGAGGAACACAGTGGGTAGCAGGGGAAGAAAATAACTATTGAATGGTAAATATGTGAAATAGACATTATATTAGGTAATGATTGATGATGAATTAGTCTAATACATAAGTTATATTTATGGTAACCGGAATGCCCCTTTAAGTTATAGCTACCAGTCTTAAAGGGGTTGCCAGCCCCCAAGGTCCTAACGTGTTCCAAAACATTCTCATCTGTCCACCATGCCGCCAACCCTGAGCTGCTGCCAATTCATGCCCACTTACAATACCCATACTTACCTCATTGATTCCCCCATGGCTGATGTTTGGAGCTGCTTTAGCCGCTGCTGTTCTCCGCTTCCCATTAATTGCTGTGGCCATTCCCCTTGCGGTCAGTAATTGGCCAAGTAGGCAGGCGAAGCCATTTCCTGTGGGTCAACTGTGGATCAAGAAGTGCAATGGGGACCTGTGCAGCGTCATTAAGACTTCAAGGGGGGGATCAATAAGCTGTGTAGGGATTATTTTCTACCTTAAACCCAATTTACGTGGGCAAATAATCGTCCATAAGATCGCTAAAATGAAGAATGCCGCCAGACTAAACCTGCCAGTTGCAACTCTCTTCTGCAAAGTGACAAATGATTGGCCAAACTGACCAATCATGCCCTACATTTGTATGAAGATTCAGCTGACCATAGCCAAAATCTTACAGGTGACGAGATGACAAAATTCGTCTTTCTGCCACAGCGAATGATCGTCTGTGTAAAATACGGAAATGATGATTGACTGACATGACTATAATTGGCTGACATTCATCTTATATGTATCGGCAGCTTTACATTCTAGGGTTGGACACAACCATTTCGATGGCCAGTGCTTTGCAGACCCAGCGAGGAGGAGCTTAATGGTTATGAACATTTTTGGCATATTTATTATTATTTTTATTTTTTTTAATTATTATTATTACATTTCACTTTTTCTCATTTTAGGCTAAATAACTTTCCAGTTGATCTTTATTTAAAATGATTTTCCAGGTGACTAATATTATTGGCTTATCCTCAGGATCGGTCATCAATACCTCATCGGTGGGGGGTTGATGCCTGGCACCAATGCCGATCAGCTGTTTGAAGTGGCCGAGGATCTCTAGTGGGCACTGTGGCCTCCTCCCAGCTTACCAACCACAGTGCTGTCCATTTTGATAGCATTTATGCTTGGTATCTCAGCTCAGCCCCATTTACTTGAATGAGCCTAGGTCATGTGACCTATCAACGTGATGTCACTGTCCTAGGAAGCGGCTGCGATACTCACGGAGCGCTGCAGCCTCTTCAAACAGCTGATTGTAGGGGATGCTGGGCGTTGTTGGTTAAGTCAGATCTTGAGATTTTGATGAAGTTGGTCAAAATGAGACAAGGTTGGGTCAGCTCCAGGATCATTTACTGCTCCTATACTTTGTATTATACACGTGGCACAATGTGGACAGATTTCCTCAATTGATTTAATTATTTAGATTCCTTCATCAGACTATGGTTCTGTAGGTGAAACCTTTGTTCAGCTTTCTGGCTCCAATCTGTGGTTCACCAGGCCTCACTCTTATGTAATATTATGTATCAACCTTAGATCATTCCTAACATTCCAGTCATATATGATGCAAGTACGTTCCGCGATCATGTGTCTCAGTATTTTGCAACATTGTAACACTGATGGAACTATTGTTGGCTAATTCGCTACAGCAATCAGGTGATACGTTGTTACAGTTACAGGAGCTTAAAAATACAGATGGGGGGTCTATAACAACAATAACAATATGGCTGTTTACAGCAGCCGCCTGACACCACCACCTTCTAACCACCCAGGACAAGACATCCTGGTGTCTAATCTAATTTTTAAGGCTCTAGTCCAATTTTCACTTTATTATCTTCTAAAACTGCAGCAAAAATAGAGAGTTCACCCTTGTGATTCATCACCCAATACCATGGGGAAGAAGCTAACTTCATATGGGCCCTCTATAACCATTAGACTTATAGCACTCAGGGATGTCTCAGTGGTGCTTCTATCCTGAGGACGACCAACTAAGCAGGTCCGTCCCACAGATCCATCAGAAGACTGCAGACTGCATCTCAATAGCAGATTGCTGAATTGGAAAGTATTGAATTGAACACTCCAAAATAGATAGATAGATAGACAGACAGACAGACAGACAGATAGATAGATAGATAGATAGATAGATAGATAGATAGATAGAAGATTGACTCATAATTCTACTGTGATGAAAACATTGTCAATTCAATTCAATTCAATTCAATTGTCTATTAACAGAGTTGGAACTACAAATGAAGGAAATTAAAAATAAGAAAAATTAAGTAGGAAATGTAATATTTGGTAATTGCTTAAATCCTTAAATGATCCCATTTTACACCCTCCACCTTTTATCTCTGCAGTATGTACCATTACGCTCGCACCTCTGGATCACTAATGCACTGCTGGATTATACGCTGTGCAGCAGAGGACTATCCCCCCCAACGTCTGCAGTCATGAAGCAGTACTTTACAGTGACAGAAAGAGACACAGCTAATGTGACTGCGCTCGCTTATGACAGGGAATAGATGTGTCCAACACATTGTAAGCAGGAGCAGTCACTGTGCAGTCATGAACATGTGTGTCTGCAGTATGATTATGTCTGGGGGCAGTAAGCGTAACTAGATAGATAGATAGATAGATAGATAGATAGATAGATAGATAGATATGAGATAGATAGATAGATAGATAGATAGATAGATAGATAGATATAGATTGATAGATAGATAGATAGATAGATAGATAGATAGATAGATAGATAGATAGATAGATAGATAGATAGATATGAGATAGATAGATAGATATGAGATAGATAGATAGATAGATAGATAGATAGATATGAGATAGATAGATAGATAGATAGATAGATAGATATAGATTGATTGATAGATAGATAGATAGATAGATAGATAGATATGAGATAGATAGATAGATAGATAGATAGATAGATAGATAGATAGATAGATAGATATGAGATATATGGATGGATAGATAGATAGATAGATAGATAGATAGATAGATAGATAGATAGATAGATATGAGATAGATAGATAGATAGTTACATAAATATGAGATAGATTAGATAGATAGATATATGGATAGATAGGTCTGGGATGCAGTGAGGACCACCAGTCCTGCTTCTGAACTTGATCTACGTGTTTTGGTGGCATTCCCCTACGGTGGGGTTGGTGGTAGGACGTCCATTGCAGATTGCTTATTGGCAAGTCAAGCATATCTTCCAAGCATCTTGGCACAGACATGAAATGGCCCAGGGACAGGAGCGGTGGCCCCCGTGCTGTACGCTCCTATACACCCTGTGTCTTTTCACAGCTCGAATCTACACTGGGACACAATCAGGAGCCACGACTGCAATGGAGCAAACCATTATTTACTGAGCATCTATCTGCTCCTTAAGTGAAATCTCTGCTGATGGGAAGGCAGCGGCTGCAGTTTCCTAGGTGAATAATCAGCAGGCTTCCAATGCACAGAGCGGGCTGGTGATAGGACGCGGTGGTGTGCGGTGGGTTGTGTAGCATGGACGTTGTCTTGTTGCACACTCAACCCTCAGTGCAAACCATGTAAGCATTGCAGCCCAGAGAGGCCATCCCAGAGCTGTTCTGCTGACACAATGAAATGCTCTTTAACTAAATTAAATGGCCAAGACATACTGTTCTGTAACCCCCCTAAAAGCCTTATGGAGACAGGACTATGGTGGCCATACCATACACCATGTAGCATCATGGTCAGGGATGGTGCATTAATGTAGAGCTTGTGCATTTTCCAGGCTCTTTTGCCTCCAAGCCAGAAAAAAAGACATAGATGGGAAGCTGGGAAGAGTAGAGTATAATAATGTCCTTCATCTAATACCACAAAGTACTGGGCAGGAAGGGGCTAAGGCACTGACAAAGCCTAGACTGAGAGGCTGCTGCAGGCTTCTCATTTAAGGAGCACAATGCTAATTAATTTCAGGGCTATCAATGGACTCTTTCATTGCCAACCATGTAATAAGCCACCATGGACTGACTATCTGCGCTCTCAGTATATTACTGATACTGATAGTCCAGGACATGACTACTACTTTTCTTAGAGACACTATTAGGTTGGATGCAATATGCTGGGACTAGAGAGATTCAAACCCAAGATGTTTCACCACAAGTTCATTGCATAGAGAAAGAGGCAGAAAAGGTAACCTGTCTAAAAATATTTCAACTTATGGGAAATATGTCCAGAGGCAAAAATGTTTATTTGGCTCAGTCCTAGTTAAGGCCATTTATGTGATGTGGAGAGAAACAATGTATCATTTATGATCTAGAAATCCATCCATGTTCGATGAAGAATATAATAATCCACCATGGGAAAAAAGTGCTTTAGATCAAGACTCCTCCGAGCTGCACCTTGAGAACGTCATCTATTTCTGCATAAAAAATACACAATGCAAATGCATAAAAGCTTCACCCCAACCCAAGCTAACCCCAACTATAGCCATTGAAAGCAAAAGCCAAGTCCACCGGTGCCTCAGTCTGATAGAACAGAGCAGAAATCATGCTTCCCCCAGGAATAATACAAATGTAATTTGCTAAGAGAATACATGGCTTACCCATTTGACAAGATATTGATCCTCCTTGTCTAAGGGAATGCGTTCTCCTCCATCACTCTCTTATGTTTTTTTATCAGTTTTGTAAGTCACATGGAGCAACCATCAAAATGATCGAGTTGGAAACTGGTTTAAAGGATTGCAAAGGGATTCCCTTTTATTTCATCCACTGTTTGCAGTTTAAGGTTGAAGGGATTTCATAAGAAAAAAAAAAAAAGAAGAAAAAGGCAAAATAAAAATCCCTCCAGCAGGTTCCTCACAGCAGCAGCAGCATGGATGAGGGTGGTGAGGACAGGATCATCGCCTGGCTAACAGATTGGAGTTGCAAAAGAAGAAATCGGTGGCAGAGGCTTGTTCCCTGCAGATGGCACCGGCCACCTCCGGCATTGCCTTCAAATCATACCAAATCCAGGAGTCTTGCAAGCACCTGTATATCCCACATAGATCATTGGAGTCAATCACTGGAGGGGTCACCAAGGAGGAGTCAATCCTACAGAGCCCAGGGTGAGCAGGGCTTCCTTTGCTGCAACATCAAACCTCTCCATCAGCCCCAGTGACTGCTGGCTATGCCTGTGCCCTGCTCTTACTGCATTTTTTTCCCAGCTCTCAGCATCAGCCTGAAAGGATGGAGAAAGGTGGAGAAGGAAGGAGGAAGGGGGGGAAGGATTCAGTGTCTGAAGTCTGGAGAGAGGTGGGGTTGGAGAGGAATTCTGTCTCTGAAGTCTGGTTGCAGATTTTGTCTTCTGCTCCCAAATCTGAAGCTCCTCGGTTCACTGTGCATTCAGCAGCATTTCCATCCATCCAGCAGCAGCAGCTGTGGCACTGGCTTCAGCAGGGACAGAGAGGAGGTGCTAAATCATTTAGGAGCCGGAGAAGGGAGGCTCTAGGAGAGGTATGTGCTGTAGTTATCAGAGGAACCAGTCTCTACCCATAGATTTCATCTGTACTGCATCCAGCAGAGACCAAGAGAAGTTGTCCTAGGAATACCAATGACACCCAGCAGGGTCTTATGTCACATCTCCATGCAAGTGCCTTTGACTGTGGCCTTTAAGATGTGATAGTGCACCCTCACACATGTGCGGGCAGGAGGTGGGACATAATCATATGGGTAAGTGACAGTGCTGCAGAGAATAGGAAAATACAATTTCAGCACCATGGACAGCAGCCAGGTCCTACAGCCCTGTGATCTGTGGGCAGGGACTGCACAGGGTAGAGGACTACTGGGCACCAATGAGTGCCTGGTGGTGGGGAGAAAGGGTTAATGCACCCACGTGGCATCTTATGTTTATTATTAACCCTTGTGTTGCACAGTTTTGAAGCCAAATATGCACATAGACATAGGACAGCCACGCACAGCATGCACCATTGCTGCATTATTTTCCATTGGTAGTCCTGGAGACTCACCCCCCAGATTCCATAAAGGTAAGTGATCACAAACGCAGTTCAATGCTACAATGACTGGGCTGCCCTTCTCTCAGTAATGCTGCTGGCATGCTGGTATTAGTAGTCCCTCTTGATCATCTACAGTAATAAACAGTCAGGCTGGTGCAATGTAACAAGTGTCGTTTTGTATGGGGTTTGGAATGGATTCTATGGATTTGTAAGAATGTAAATAAGTTTTTTTGGGGGGGTTTCTAATATATTTGACTGCAAAATAACAGAACTCCTGATGGAAATGGAGAACTTGAGCAGAACCTAAATGGTTTATATATATATATGACTATGTGAAGACTATACAGACTGCTGTTATAGGGGGTGCTCCAGACTACACATCCAGACTGCTGTTATAGGGGGCGCACCAGACCATACATCCAGACTGCTGTTATAGGGGGCGCTCCACACTATACATCCAGGCTGCTGTTATAGGGGGCGCTCCAGACTACACATCCAGACTGCTGTTATAGGGGGCGCTCCAGACTACACATCCAGACTGCTGTTATAGGGGGCGCTCCAGACTACACATCCAGACTGCTGTTATAGGGGGTGCTCCAGACTATACATCCAGACTGCTGTTATAGGGGGCGCTCCAGACTATATATCCAGACTGCTGTTATAGGGGGCGCTCCAGACTATGCATCCAGACTGCTGTTATAGGGGGCGCTCCAGACTACACATCAAGACTGCTGTTATAGGGGGCGCTCCAGAATACACATCCAGACTGCTGTTATAGGGGGCGCTCCAGACTACACATCCAGACTGCTGTTATAGGGGGCGCTCCAGACTACACATCCAGACTGCTGTTATAGGGGGCGCTCCAGACTACACATCCAGACTGCTGTTATAGGAGGCGCTCCAGATTACACATCCAGACTGCTGTTATAGGGGGCGCTCCAGACTATACATCCAGACTGCTGTTATAGGGGGCGCTCCAGACTACACATCCAGACTGCTGTTATAGGGGGCGCTCCAGACTACACATCCAGACTGCTGTTATAGGGGGCGCTCCAGACTAAACATCCAGACTGCTGTTATAGGGGGGCGCTCCAGACTACACATCCAGTCTGCTGTTATAGGGGGTGCTCCAGACTAAACATCCAGACTGCTGTTATAGGGGCGCTCCAGACTAAACATCCAGACTGCTGTTATAGGGGGCGCTCCAGACCATACATCCAGACTGCTGTTATAGGGGGCGCTCCAGACTACACATCCAGACTGCTGTTATAGGGGGCGCTGTAGACTACACATCCAGTCTGCTGTTATAGGGGGCGCTCCAGACTACACATCCAGACTGCTGTTATAGGGGGCGCTCCAGACCATACATCCAGACTGCTGTTATAGGTAGCGCTCCAGACTACACATCCAGTCTGCTGTTATAGGGGGCGCTCCAGACTACACATCCAGACTGCTGTTATAGGGGGTACTCCAGACTACACATCCAGGCTGCTGTTACAGGGGGTGCTCCAGATTACACATCCAGACTGCTGTTATAGGGGGCGCTCCAGACTATACATCCAGACTGCTGTTATAGGGGGCGCTCCAGACTATACATCCAGACTGCTGTTATAGGGGGCACTCCAGACCATACATCCAGACTGCTGTTATAGGGGGCGCTGTAGACTACACATCCAGTCTGCTGTTATAGGGGGCGCTCCAGACTACACATCCAGACTGCTGTTATAGGGGGCGCTCCAGACTATACATCCAGACTGCTGTTATAGGTAGCGCTCCAGACTACACATCCAGTCTGCTGTTATAGGGGGCGCTCAAGACTACACATCCAGACTGCTGTTATAGGGGGCGCTCCAGACTACACATCCAGACTGCTGTTATAGGGGGCGCTCCAGACTAAACATCCAGACTGCTGTTATAGGGGGAGCTTCAGACTACACATCCACACTGCTCTTATAGGGGGAGCTCCAGACTACACATCCAGACTGCTGTTATAGGGGGAGCTCCAGACTACACATCCAGACTGCTCTTATAGGGGGAGCTCCAGACTACACATCCAGACTGCTGTTATAGGGGGAGCTACAGACTACACATCCAGACTGCTGTTATAGGGGGTGCTCCAGACTACACATCCAGACTGCTGTTATAGGGGGCGCTCCAGACTACACATCTAGACTGTTGTTATAGGGGGCGCTCTAGACTACACATCCAGACTGCTGTTATAGGGGGCGCTCCAGACTTCATATCCAGATGCTGTTATAGGGGGCGCTCCAGACTACACATCCAGACTGCTGTTATAGGGGGCGCTCCAGACTACACATCCAGTCTGCTGTTATAGGGGGCGCTCCAGACTACACATCCAGACTGCTGTTATAGGGGGCACTCCAGACTACACATCCAGACTGCTGTTATAGGGGGCGCTCTAGACTATACATCCAGACTGCTTTTATAGGGGGCGATCCAGACTACACATCCACACTGCTCTTATAGGGGGCGCTCCAGACTACACATCCAGACTGCTGTTATAGGGGGCGCTCCAGACTACACATCCAGACTGCTGTTATAGGGGGAACTCCAGACTACACATCCAGACTGCTGTTATAGGGGGCGCTCCAGACTAAACATCCAGACTGCTGTTATAGGGGGCACTCCAGACTAAACATCCAGACTGCTGTTATAGGGGGCGCTCCAGACCATACATCCAGACTGCTGTTATAGGGGGCGCTGTAGACTACACATCCAGTCTGCTGTTATAGGGGGCGCTCCAGACTACACATCCAGACTTCTGTTATAGGGGGCGCTCCAGACCATACATCCAGACTGCTGTTATAGGGGGCGCTGTAGACTACACATCCAGTCTGCTGTTATAGGGGGCGCTCCAGACTACACATCCAGACTGCTGTTATAGGGGGCGCTCCAGACTATACATCCAGACTGCTGTTATAGGGGGCGCTCCAGACTACACATCCAGACTGCTGTTATAGGGGGCGCTCTAGACTACACATCCAAACTGCTGTTATAGGGGGCAATCCAGACTACACATCCAGACTGCTGTTATAGGGGGTGCTCCAGACTACACATCCAGACTGCTGTTATAGGGGGCGCTCCAGACTACACTTCCAGTCTGCTGTTATAGGGGGCGCTCCAGAATACACATCCAGACTGCTGTTATAGGGGAGCGCTCCAGACTATACATCCAGACTGCTGTTATAGGGGGTGCTCCAGACTATACATCCAGACTGCTGTTATAGGGGGCGCTCCAGACTATATATCCAGACTGCTGTTATAGGGGGAACTCCAGACTACACATCCAGACTTCTGTTATAGGGGGCGCTCCAGACCATACATCCAGACTGCTGTTATAGGGGGCGCTGTAGACTACACATCCAGTCTGCTGTTATAGGGGGCGCTCCAGACTACACATCCAGACTGCTGTTATAGGGGGCGCTCCAGACTATACATCCAGACTGCTGTTATAGGGGGCGCTCCAGACTACACATCCAGACTGCTGTTATAGGGGGCGCTCCAGACTACACATCCAGACTGCTGTTATAGGGGGAACTCCAGACTACACATCCAGACTGCTGTTATAGGGGGCGCTCCAGACTAAACATCCAGACTGCTGTTATAGGGGGCACTCCAGACTAAACATCCAGACTGCTGTTATAGGGGGCGCTCCAGACCATACATCCAGACTGCTGTTATAGGGGGCGCTGTAGACTACACATCCAGTCTGCTGTTATAGGGGGCGCTCCAGACTACACATCCAGACTTCTGTTATAGGGGGCGCTCCAGACCATACATCCAGACTGCTGTTATAGGGGGCGCTGTAGACTACACATCCAGTCTGCTGTTATAGGGGGCGCTCCAGACTACACATCCAGACTGCTGTTATAGGGGGCGCTCCAGACTATACATCCAGACTGCTGTTATAGGGGGCGCTCCAGACTACACATCCAGACTGCTGTTATAGGGGGCGCTCTAGACTACACATCCAAACTGCTGTTATAGGGGGCAATCCAGACTACACATCCAGACTGCTGTTATAGGGGGTGCTCCAGACTACACATCCAGACTGCTGTTATAGGGGGCGCTCCAGACTACACTTCCAGTCTGCTGTTATAGGGGGCGCTCCAGAATACACATCCAGACTGCTGTTATAGGGGAGCGCTCCAGACTATACATCCAGACTGCTGTTATAGGGGGTGCTCCAGACTACACAGACTGCTGTTATAGGGAGCTCCAGACTATACATCCAGACTGCTGTTATAGGGGACGCTCCAGACTACACATCCAGACTGCTGTTATAGGGGGCGCTCCAGACTACACATCCAGTCTGCTGTTATAGGGGGCGCTCCAGACTACACATCCAGACTGCTGTTATAGGGGGCGCTCCAGACTACACCTCCAGACTGCTGTTATAGGGGGCGCTTTAGACTACACATCCAGTCTGCTATTATAGGGGGCACTCTAGACTACACATCCAGACTGCTGTTATAGGTGGTGCTCCAGACTACACTTCTAGACTGCTGTTATAGGGGGCGCTCCAGACTACACATCCAGACTGCTGTTATAGGGGGCGCTCCAGACTACACATCCAGACTGCTGTTATAGGGGGCACTCCAGACTACACATCCAGACTGCTGTTATAGGGGGCACTCCAGACTACACATCCAGGCTGCTGTTACAGGGGGTGCTCCAGATTACACATCCAGACTGCTGTTATAGGGGGCACTCCAGACTACATATCCAGATGCTGTTATAGGGGGCGCTCCAGACTACACATCCAGACTGCTGTTATAGGGGGCGCTCCAGACTACACATCCAGACTGCTGTTATAGGGGGCGCTCCAGACTATACATCCAGACTGCTGTTATAGGAGGCGCTCCAGACTACACATCCAGGCTGCTGTTATAGGGGGCGCTCCAGACTACACATCCAGACTGCTGTTATAGGGGGCACTCCAGACTACACATCCAGACTGCTGTTATAGGAGGCGCTCCAGATTACACATCCAGACTGCTGTTATAGGGGGCACTCAAGACTACACATCCAGGCTGCTGTTACAGGGGGTGCTCCAGATTACACATCCAGACTGCTGTTATAGGGGGCGCTCCAGTCTACACACCCAGACTGCTGTTTTAGGGGGAGCTCCAGACTACACATCCAGACTGCTGTTATAGGAGGCGCTCCAGATTACACATCCAGACTGCTGTTATAGGGGGCACTCAAGACTACACATCCAGGCTGCTGTTACAGGGGGTGCTCCAGATTACACATCCAGACTGCTGTTATAGGGGGCGCTCCAGTCTACACACCCAGACTGCTGTTTTAGGGGGAGCTCCAGACTACACATACAGATTGCTGTTACAGTATTCTGACTTCCTCAATTTGCCACTAATGGATTTTCCAGCATACTGTTATCAACCTAATGTGTGAGCGTTTGTGAACCGTGTATCTTGTTATAATTTTTTATTACAATTCTTTCTGCCTTTAGCCACCACTAGGCGGAGCTGTGGATTTGATTTCATGCCATTTTATTATTGAATTTGATATATACATTTAATAGCATACGTTGTTTTCCCTCTGGTGGTTATTTCAGACTGACATAATTTTACCCTATATCTTTCTTTTAATGCACAGAATTTAGAGAATTAGGAAAACCGAGTCATTGTAAAGATTTATTAAGAAATGAATCAGTTCAGTTTAAATAAAACCAGTATGCGATCAGCTGAGGTAAAGCTCCTGAAATTATCAACTTTATAACCGACAACTTTATTGTTTCACGAACAAGTATTTAATGGATGAAAGACAATTGATTGTACATAAATAGACGGCAACCAGACCCCCTATTGCTGAAGTGTGACTGGAGCTGATTAAAAGAGTTTCACTTTTTACTAATCTGCAGAAAATGTTTCTTCTCCACCAGCTGCTTCAGAAAAATCTATAAATCTCTGCTCGAAAGTTATTACTTTTAATACTGTGGAAAAGTTTACAGTAGGTCACAAACTTCATCTGTTTCCTGAAAATAAGATAGATATGATAGACAGACAGACAGACAGACAGACTACAGCTTGTCCTGCAAAACAAGCCCTCATGCAGCTACGTGGAAAAATAAAAGACATTCCCTGAGCTGAGGCACCATTAACAGGGGGGCAGGTACAGATGCACCATTTGCATTTACCGTATTCTGCAGTTCACTTTCCAGCTTTGCTGTGTAGACTGGGACGGATTCAGCAGTGCTATCTCACCAGAAGGTAGGTTCAGTAGTAGAGCTATCTCGTTACTATTATAGGGTGACTAACCTAAATCAGTTGTACTGGTGGAAGCTGAGATAAGAGTACTTTCACATTTGCGGCAGGGGATTCCGACAGGCTGTTCCGGCGGGTGAACTTGTCGAGAGGCGGCCGGAACCAAACTACAACATGTTATCATTTTGGTCCGGCCGCCTCTCGGCAAGTTTGCCATGCAGCGGCCAGATCCGCGGCCCGCCACCATTATAGTGGATGGAGCCGGAGCGTAGTTCCGGTCCCACACGTGCACCTGCGGCAGCACGGATCTGGCGGTCTGTTCACCCGCCGGAACAGCCTGCCGGAATCCCCTGCCGCAAATGTGAAAGTAGTCTAAGGCATCATAATCTGTACATGCACACACAGCTCGGACCCTGTATTCACCTTCCTTCTACTCTCTGGTCTGCAGCTTAGGGATAGTACTGCATTCTTTCTGGACACTGCATTAGTATATGGACACTTTTCTGTGCATTAAAGAGGTTCTTGGGGCTTTTTCATATTGATGATCCTCAGGATAGGTCATCAATATCAGATCGGTGGGGATCCAACAACCAGCATCCCTGCCGATCAGCTGTTTGAGAAGCATGCAGTCCACATGTGCAGTCTCCCTTCTCTCTTCCTGCTCTCTGCTATATGTCTATGGGACAGCAACAGCGGACAGGAAGAGAGATGGGAGACGTCATGTGCCTACTGTAAGTGCCGTCTCCTCAAACATATTGAGACCTATGGATAAGGTTATCAATAGAAAAATCTTGGAGAACCCCTTTAACTCACAGTCATTGCAGCATAAAGCACTTCCACCTTGTAGGATGCTAGCATGAATTAGATAGAATCACTCAGTTAAAAAAAAAAAACTGTTGCAAAAGTCTACACGCCCACGATACAAATTAATGACTGAGATGAACCCGAGATAAGTATAAGCTATTGGTCAGATTTATTTTCCTCAAATTTTGCGGGCAGACAATAATCACAGTATCAGAGAGTCGATGCAACAATTACTCCTGGAATCACTTGACTTGAAAGCAGACTTGGTAAATTAGGTCAGGCTGCTCACCCTGGGGGCCGCAAGAGCTTATTTATTAAAACTATAAGATGGGAATGAAGGAGGATCTTATGGAGATTACACACATACCATGCCCCTATGCTATAGATCTCGCCATCTCCTGCCTCTGCTCTCGGACAGGTGCCGTCTTTGCCAAAAAACCTTTTTAATCCTTTCCCCGTCATTTGCAGCTGCAGCGGAAATGTCAATAGAGTGTTAGGAGGAAAGTACAGTAATAATCGAAATCGCAGACCTCAATCTAATGATGTGTCTTGACTTTTAAGGCCAAAAAGCCACGCATTTCATGGAACACAATAATTTCGGTGTCCCTTAGGTGATAGTATAACAATAGATATGTACTATGGGGGAAGGAAGAAGCAAAATCGTTTTGTTCTTCTTGTTCTTGCACGGTGAGGTCAGACCTGGTCCACGGATCTAATGAATGCTAGGGTAATGCCACCATTAAATGACCATTATCTAGCAATAACACTGATATCACACCTAGGGCAATGTCAGATATGGGTTCATTGGGTCCAGCAAAGGTAATAATAATTTTAAGTGTCCATTCTCCATCTACAGAACATGTGAAAGTCTACTTTTAAAATGGGTTGTCTTATCATGTACAATGGAGGCATATCGCTAGGATATGCCCCCCACTGTCTTATAGGTGTAGGTCCCACCGCTGGGACCCGCATCTAAATCCAGAACGGAGCCCCGCAAGGTGGTGGCTGGAGGGACACGGTCCGGCCACCACCAACCCGGCTCCCCATAGAAGTGAATGGGAGCGTACCGCGCATGCTTGGCCCCCGCTATTATTCATTTCTATGGAGCCAACGGAAATAGCCGAGCCAGCGCAGTGCGCCCTCCTTCACTTTCAGGGCTCTGTTCTGGATATAGGTGCAGGTTCCAATGGTGGGACCCGCACCAATAAAACAATGGGGGCATATCCTAGCAATATGCCCCCATTGTTCAAGATGACACAAACCCTTTAATGGCATCATAATCTTCAATAAGATCAGTAGGATCTAATAGGCTGTTTGTGAATCATCCTAGAAGAGTGACCATTGATTGTCTACAAAGTCAGGACCTTGTGGGTTATCTTCTGCTTGAACTTTATGATAGATTCCTGTGTCAGTGGTTGGGTCCTCTGGAAAACTGGTCTAAACCTGTACCAAGAGGTGAATGGAGCTCCTATACCAAATTATATTGGGGCTCCTTTCTGACAGATGGCTTCCTTCTAATTCTGATGTCTTGCAAACTATGTGTAGGTGGTCATACACTCAGATTTGACCAACAGCTACAGTATCTCAAACTCTGCACAGCTGACTATCCATGTGTTATTAGTAGGGAGATGAGAGTAAGCCTCTAAGGTTGGCTTATCTCCCCAATCATTCTTTTACCCGACATTTGCCATCGGGTGAAAGTGAGAGCACTACCACACACATTAGATGGTTTTCCAATCCTAGCAAAATCAGTGGGTTTGGCCATAGATTATAATGTTTGTATGGCTCACTTTAGTTGGCTGAAAGAGACAGGATATTCAAAGCACTAAAACATTTGGAAATGCAGGGAGACTGCAGGGAGAGTTCAGGGAGTCTACAGGGAGAGTGCAGGAAGAGTGCGGGGAAACTTTTGCTGTATCAGTTTTATTTATTTCTGCATTTACTTATTCCTACATCAGCCATAAATGTAATTCAATACCAATAAGAGGGAAGCCTTTATTATTTTGATACCAGTGTGACAACCAATACCATCCAGTCTGCAGGTCAGGTATTAATGATGGTCATCCTCATATTTTGCTGGCTTTACTTTTTCCAAGTCATCCTTCAAAGTCTCCATGTCCTAGAAAAGTTAGCAAGATGCAGAGATAGGAGTAGCTGGATGTTCCTGGTGACATATTCTCATCGATATTAGATGTGGAAAAAGGGGAAAAGCAGACGGCAGAAGAAGGGCTCCCACCTGCATGGCCGCAACCAGCCTGCATCATGGCCTGTCAGTGTGGCCATACCTTAAGGCACAGTGGCCTGGGTATAGCTGATTTATGGCAATTTATGACAAATAAATTTGTAACTAATCAAATTTCTTGTGGAACGTCGACGAAGCTGCCAAATCTAATTTTTCAAAACTTTGCTCATCTCTACACAGAATCACTGGACCAGGGTGCAAAGCAGCATTGGCCAAGGGACACTGCTGTAACAGGTCATATCTTTACCGCCTGCAACTTACTTTTATTACTTTTCTCATTGAGAGGCTCTAACAGTAGATATAAAGTTGTTGTGGGACCCCTTGTGTCCATTCATTTTTAATGGACACAAGAGGTCCACCAGACATCATCCTTGGGTTGGACTATTAGTAGAAAACTTGAAGTTCATATCACTTCAGGATACCCTAAAGGAAAAAAACTTTATGACAGAACATCTACCGGTAGCATTTCCCATCATCATGTTAGATTAAAGTTTTATAAAAGTAAAGTCACATTTTTCTTTGTATGAAAAAATCTTTTTACCAAAAAGAAAAAAGTCTTTGTTTCTCATTTGATTACATTTATGCATGGCAAGAATGAGGAAAGGATTTGATTAACTGAAGGAAGAAAGGATTTTAAAATTAAACTGTAAATTATGAAGAGATGTGAATCCCTTGTTAATCTTTCGGTGCCTCTATCATTAAACAGGTGCGTTGCGATCCCGCTCAGTACAAAAACGACCCTGTGTGATGGGAATTGCAAAACTTGACCTACACAGCAGTAACTGGTTGGTATATCCAGTCTTAGTCTAAGGGTACTTTCACACCTGCGGTCGGAACTCCAACAAGCTGTTCCGGCACGTGAACAGCCCGCCGGATCCGTGCTGCCGCAGGTGCACGTGTGGGGCCTGAACTACACTCCGGCCCCATTCACTGTTATGGGGGCTAGCCACGGATCCGGCCGCAGCACGGCAACTCCTGCCGAGAGGCTGTCAGAACAAAAATATGACATGCTGTACTTTTGTTCCGGCTGACTCTCGGCAGGGGTTGCCGTGCTGCGGCCGGATCCGTGGCCCGCACCCATAACAGTGAATGGGGCCGGAGCGTAGTTCCAGCCCCACATGTGCACCTACGGCAGCACGGATCCGACGGGCTGTTCACCAGCCGGAACAGCCTGCCAGAGTTCCGACCGCAGGTGTGAAATTAGCTTTACATAGACTGCAGAAAATATCAGTGAAATACAAGGAAACCATTGAAGTTTTTTGGGTGCTATGAATCCAGGAATACATGTACTACAGGATTGATAAAAGTTAAGGCTCTATCCTTATCTGCTCCATTGTTTGTGTCCATGCTTACCTTAGATCAGATTGAATTAACAACCCCAAATTTCTAATTAAAAACACTCAATACAATATCATTCTAGCAAATGCCTTGCCTCACAATCACCGGATGGTCACATAGAGACACCTATAGGATAGACATCTCGTGACACAGTATTGCAAAATTACATATGTTATTTAAAAAGCTGGTAATCTTAAGATATGTTGAACCGAGATGAAAAACCTTAAAACAGTCCTGGAATGCCTACGATAGATACTAGACTGTCCACATGGAACTTCATTGATGTCAATTGTTGATGTGGATCCACTGTGCTAACTAGCCAGGAGTGGTAGGCTCCACGGGGATCAAGGACACCAGAGCGGAATACTAGAGGAATCAGACTAAGGGCTCATGCACACTCAAAACATGGATTCCAGATGATGAAATAGAAATACTATTTAAAAAGAATATACTAAAAATTGCAGTTGACATTGCAGGGAATAATTCATAACATATGCCTGGTCTGCAGTGAAATAGATTTGCACAATTATGTGCACCTTTTTTCAATTGTTGCAATGATAATTCTAACTTAGTATTGATTACCATATGATGACACGCCCACTTTCACGCCACTTTTTCAAAAATGACGAAGATGGTCTAAACAGGAAAAAGAAGGACGCAAAAGCGATCTTTTTTTATGTAGGAAAACTTTACTTACATTACCATTACTTAAGGTAATGATAAATTCCGCCCATTGACTGGCGCTTGCTTGTATTGCCCTATTACAGGGATGCCCATCCTGTGGCCCTACAGCTGTTGCAAAACTACAACTCCCAGCCTGCCCGGACAGCCTACAGCTAACAGCCTACAGCAGGGCATGGTAGGAGTTGTAGTTTTACAACATCTGGAGGGCCACAGGTTGGGCATCCCATTCCTATTGTATTGCCTGATGCACAGTTAATGGGGGAGGAACAATTGCTGCTACAGTCAATCTTCCCCTATTCAGTTCTAATAATTATGATACTTACACAGGGAGATAAGCTCCCATCGTGCATCTTTCATCCTAAAAACGCTTGCTCACGATAATTGGCCCTAAAATTGATGGGTCTAAAAAGCCATTTGGAAACACTCATTGAAGGATCATATTGCAGCTGCCCATAGAAGTCTACGGAGAGGGGAGATTGTAGGAAGAGTGTGCTACAGTAAGAGAGAGTGAGCAGCTGCAGCAGATAATAGAGTTATAATGGGTGTATATATACTCTATTCACAACCAAACAGTCCAGTACTTCTCCATAATGTCCTATATTGTGCTTGGGAGCAACTATAAGTGAAAGAGGATTAGGGAGCAGAATCTCCTGTTTTCTCCCTGTGCAGTCTATGGCAGACATCATAGCAGCTTTACTCCATTCACCAACTCAAAGACAACTGAGATAGAGCTTGAAAAGAGGAAAAGTGCTAAAAATGCAGAATATAAATCATTCCATATAATGGCTAGACATAGTAGCATTCCTCATGTATAACACAACAGCTCCTTCTGAATCAGAAATTGAAGGTAGGCTTGAAACAATAGGGATAATGCAATCCTTTTACGAGTTGGAAAGTAATTTCCTGAAAACAATGAGAGGTTTGTTATAATGTAACGAAGGTCCACGCTGCATAGTGCATACCATTCCATGTGTATTTTTTCGTATACAGCATGCCTTGCATCTATCTTGAGATTAATTGCTGGGATGCTTTCCAATCCTGATAAAATTAGTCATTTTTCTAAATGAAATGTAACACTATTCACTACCATATGCCTTGGCAATCTCCATAACCTGTTCTAATGAGTTCCTATGAGGATATAAAACATTTACTGTGTTCTTCACTTCATCCAAGAGCATATTTGATGTGTGTAAGAAAATGCTTGGATCAATGGGTCTTATTAATCTCTTATAAATGATTAGTAAATGTGGTTGCTTTGCCCATTGACTAAATTGTACAATGTAACCAAGTTGTATCTTTAATTATGTTTGTTACATTTCATACAGGGGGTTGGTTGAGATTAAGAAATGTTGTTTTGCACATTGTCTGTATTGTATCATGTAACACAAATCTAAAATTACATTTTGTTTTTCATTTTATTGATTGAGATTAGGAAATGTTGTTGGTTTGCCTATTGGCTGAACTGTTTTTGCTTGTTTTACTGATGTAGGAATTGAAGAAGGGTTAGCATCTTCTCCTCAATAACTAGTGTTTGACCAGTTGACGTGAAAAAACATAGAAAGCAAAGAAATGAAAATGTTTCCTTCCTTGAGGTTGACAGTTCAACACCCATAATATCTTTAGAAACAGGAAAATGCCAACACCTATTAATGGCTGGATGTTCATTTGAGAGGTGGGAAGATTAATGATAGATAGGAGAAAGAAAGTCTTTTGACACAATGAAATTGTCTTCAGGAAATGAAGCCCAACACGTCAGCCCTGGGTTACTTTCGAGTTATTTCATAAATGTGATCAATTTTAGTTTTTGATGTGTAGAAGATGCTGGTCTTCAACGCTTAAACCTTCCATTTCATACATTTTATATACTGCAAGTTAAAAACCATAAAATATATGATAGTGTATAAAATGCTGAAGAACAATTTAACAGGAAAAATACTATTGAAAAGAAAGACATTCTGCCAGCTCCTCCTATAATACCTTCACCTTTGATTGGATCCTGTCCTGTCTAATATGGCAATCAAAACTGTGAGAAATATGTAGTGGAGCAGGGGTTCATTGACGTTTGGACATTTGTGGACATTTGTCTATTTCCTCTATGCAAAATTATAAACTTCTTACTTTATTTCACTTGAAAGTGGCTCTGTGGAAAGGGTTAATGAATACTGAGAGACTTTTGGGACTTTGAATAAGAAGCTGGTAATTTTCCACTGCTGCCATAGGATTTAAAGAAGAGCATGTTTTGGAGGGAAAAAAACAGACATGGTTTACCACCAAACGCAGACAGACTGACATTTTGAATGTCTGGTTTTAACTCTGTTGTTATGTCCGGAAACTTGTTTTTTTCTGGAGAAACTGCTGTGTCATTGCCATTGAGTATCACTGAAGCGCTAATGTAAGTCTATGCAGGGGCGTAGCTAAAGGCTCATGGGCCCTGGTGCTAGAGTTCAGCTTGGGCCCCCCTTCCCTCAGTGCTTAGTGGTCAGGGGCAGGGAAGCACATAGCCTTCATGCTGCCTGAGGCAAAAATTGAAACCGCACCTCACCATACCAAATTCTTGATCCAACCCCTTTCCTCCAGCCAGAGGTATAACTTGACCAGCATGCACGTTCTATAATACCGGTGTCTTCTTATGTGGCTCAAGGGTCCTTGGGCCCCCTTAGGGCCCTGGGCCCCTTAGCGACTGCTGCCTCTGCACCCCCTATAGCTACGCCCATGAGTCTATGACAAATGGAAAGTGTTACAATGTATCTGTTTGTGCTGAGCTTCTCCACTCCATCCATCCCACTAGAAGGTTCCAGTCTAGCTAAAACTGTATGTAAGGAGAGCAGTCAGAACCCCTAGTGTGCTGCAGTTAGGGAACAGTGTTTGGAGGGGAAGATTCATGCCAGCCTGCATGAGTGACCAGAAAAAGACACTGAGACGGGGACACAGACCATGGGTCACTAGCCCTGTGACTAAGGAGCCACCCGGACTACTGAACTACAGACCGTGGGCCCTTAACCAGGATGCCAGCCTTCTGAAGAGAGAGAGGGACAGCTAGCTCAAGCTTTTCCTCAGCATCAAAACCTTCTTCTGCCAGGGAGGAGACTGGAGAAGACAGCCCTATGCCTCACCTGTATTGTTTTGAACCTGAATTCCTCCAGTAAAGAAGCACACTGGTTTACTGTAGACTCTGAGTCTCTGGACTTATTTCTCATTGGGATCCACCATGCCTTACCATCCATTCCGGAGAGCAGCAACATGTGGTGACACCACGATGGTTTCCGGGGACCCGGTGCCACCCCAAACCCGGCTGCTGCAAATATGCGGTGAAACCTTTCCAAAAACCAGCCACTTATCCTGAGAACATGTCCTGTGACTGATTATCACTTCCATCCTACAGTGTATTATGCACATCTTCAACCTTTTCTAAACAGACTACCCCCTTAGAAGACCACATCTCAATCCTATTTTGGGGTGTCATCCCAAAGAGATATTACAATGGAAAGGAGAGTCCAAAGAAATCAGTCATGTTCACCTCCACCTTTTGATAAACCTCCAGCCTGGATGTAAAGCAGATCATATATATACATAACATCAAAGGGTTTGCCTCAACAAGACACCCCTTCCTGTAAAGAAAGACATCCTGTCAATCAATTGATTTCTATGGCCCAGCTCCCAGAACTGGTGACTGCAGTGGACGTAGTTGACATGGAACCAGAAGAGGTGGACTATGTCTGCTCTTTTTCGATGGCACCCCAGACGTTCTTAAACTACAACTCCCAGGATCCTGAGCAAGTGTGCATGCTGGGAGTCATGGTTTCACAGCAGCTTCAGTGGTGACCCCTGCTCTTTGTCGTCCTTATACTCCAGTAGGGCACATGAATAATGGCTGTAACCTATCATAATAATGATGATCTGAAACATATTTGCAGGGGGGAATGGTCTGAAATTCATCCTCAATGTAGAGATCTGATTTGCAGTTGCAGGAAACATTTGGTAGAGATGATTGATACAGGTTATTAAATTCAAGGGTTTACTTGATTTTTCTACCTGCACTCTAGTAGTTTACCCAATAAAACGTGACTTGTGTTAGTCTAGTTGCATTGTGCTTGTCTATAATTGTGATTTAGATAACACATCCAAAGGGTTCACATACTTCTTTTTGCAAATAGTTCACTTAAGTTCACTTAAAGGGGTTGGCCCATCTCAGATTTTGATGGCACTTTACTAGGATGTGTCATCGAATTCTAATAGTTGAGAATCCTACCTCCCGGATCCACTCCTATCTCCAGATCTAGGGCCCCTGAAGTGAAAGAGAAAACCTGAGAACATTGCTCATGAGTGAGTGCTCTTCATTCACCACTATAGGAGTTCTGAAAATAGTCAAGCAAGCACGCTCAGCTATTTTAAGAAGTCCCATAGCGGTAAATGGAGAGTGCACCGTGCATGCACAAACACCTCTTCCTTCACTACTATGGGACCATCAGCACTCGAATTCAGAACTCTCATAGCGGTGAATGGAGGGTGGCCGAGCTTGTGTGGTGTGCTTTCCTTTGCTTCAGGGGCCCTTTCCGGAGATACAGTAGGTGTGGGTCACAGAAGTGAGACCTATACCTACCTGACACCGATATCCCCCCAATGTCTGAGATGTGAATACCCCTTTAATAAATTTCAGATGATTATGGTCCATTTCTCTATCTCCAATCTGTTACAAGGATTGCTAAAGCCTGGCCCATTGGCTAAGCCCTGCCCTGGCTTAAACTATCCCCAGCTATCCACCTTCATGGGCAATTTTACTTTTTTTCATTAATTTCTAGGTTTCCTGTTGCTTATTATTAATAAAAAACCTCAGAATATTTCCTTGTAGTTCAAATGAAGATAAACCAAGTGAAAAGATCCCATTCTTAAAGAGTTACTGGTCGTAGACCTTGATACATGTATCACAACCCTAGTGCACTCAGTCATGAAGACTAAGAGAGATGAGTGAGCATGGGCTACAGGAGAAGGTATCGACCGGCTACCCATCACTGGCAGTATTTTTGATTGCATGTGGCCTGTGTTCAATTCTTCCATTGCTTCAGCACAACAGATCATTACTCCCTTCTCGCGAGGAAACATCTCAAGTTTTCAAAAAGGTGGGAGTCAGGTAGGTTTCTGTCATCTTTAAACTTTGCTAAACTACCAACTATCCAACCATTCAGAATGAGACTGAAAATCAATAGCTCCGTGAATTCCTTTCAATATGTCCCGAGGACCTTTGCGAGTGAGTTTCCTTCCAGTATATCTCAGTCCCACAGTCATTAATTGGGACTAATTCTTTTTCAATAAGTCTGACTTTATTCATCAGATATTGAATAGGTCAGCGCTACGAAAGTTTTGCATTTACCAGACTGCAATGAGGCTTTATGCTGATGCATTGCCTTTCTTAATTGTTTGTGCTAATGTTAAACAATGTAATCTCCTGTAGGCAATGAAGTCTGGACACTTCTGCAGTCAATGAATTATGAGTAGCTTGGTTTCTGTGACCAATGAATTATGGCTCCTTGGATGCTGAAGGCTTCTACAGGTTCAGGTTCTGAATACTTTGGCTCTTATAGGTGAATTATGGGGAATTTAAGCATCTACAGGCATTTTATTCTGGATACCTTGACTAAAGAAGGCACTGATTTATGGGTGCTTTGACTCCTAAAGGCATTGTATTCTGGATTTTATGGGTCCTATGGGCACTAAAGTATGGAGAATTTGGCTCCCATGGATATTGAGTTCTGGATACTTTGGCTTGATGGGTATTGAATTATGGAGAGTATGGCTTCAATATATATTGAATTCTGGATACTGGATTACGGATGCTTTGGCTTCCACAGATATTGAATTATTGAATTATGTGGAACTGAGCTCTCAAAGGTATTGCATTCTGGATCACTTTTCTCCTTCTGCAGTGCATTATGAATAGCTTGGTTTCCATGACCAATGAATTATGGCCCCTTGGATGCTGTTGGTACATACAGTAGGCTGCTACAGGTCCTGGGTTCTGATTACTTTGGCTCTTATAGGTACTGAATTATGGGGACTTTGAGCATCTACAGGAATTTTATTCTGGACACTTTAGCTAATAAAGGAATTGTATTCATTGTATTGGATTCTATGGGTCCTATGGGAACTGAATTATGGAGAATTTGGCTCCCACTGATATTGAGTTCTGGATACTTTGACTTCTATAGGTATTGAATTATAGAGAATATGGCTTCAAAATATATTGAATTCTGGATACTTTTGGCTAAAATAGGCAAAAATTTATTGGTACTTTATCTCCAACGGATACTGAAATTTGGATACTTTGGAACTGGATTATGGATACTTTGGCGTCCACAGATACTGAATTCTGTAGAATCAAAGGTATTGTATTCTGGATCACTTTGCTCCTTGTGCAGTCAATGAATTATGAGTAGCTTGGTATCCGTGACCAATAAATTATGGCACCTTCTTTTGTTTTGGTACATAGGCTGCTATAGGTCCTGTGTTCTGAATACTTTGGCTCCTATAGGCACTGGATTATGGGTATTTTGCTGTTTTTTTGATACATTGAAAATGAATTATGAGTACTTTAGATCCTATGTGTATTGAATTCTTGATACTGTAGCTCATATTGGCACTGAATTATGGTAATGCTGGCTTCTACAGGCACAGGATTAGGGGTATCTTAGATTATACAGGTATTGAACATTGAATACTTTGGCTCTTGTTGGTCCTGCATTATGGGTACTTTGGCTTTGACAAATATTAAATTCCGAATGCTTTGGATTCTATAGATATTGTTAATTATGGGTAATTTAGCTTCCACATGTAAGGTATTATTTACATTGAAATATTGGCTTCTTCAGGCACAGAATGATGAGTACCTTGGATCCTACAGGTATTGACTTCTGGGTACAGTGCCTTCTGTAAAGATTAATTAAGGGTACATTGGATCCCCTAACCAATGAAATTTGATTACTAAGGTTCCTGTAGGCAACAAATGAGGGATTCTTTGGCTCCAGTAGTAATTAAATTATGGGTAATTTGTCTGACTTATGGCTCAAAGTGAAAATGCTCAAGGAAATAAATTACGGCTCATACAGATGTACCATTAAAATCACATAATGGCTAAGGCCCAAAGGGTGATTTGGGAAATCCTAAACTGCAGGTTGCTCTTTGTAATTGATCTATGGCTTGTTTGATGTACTTTGGCAATTTTGCTATTTCATACTGGGTATTGACTTTAGTACAAATACTGTGTCTCTGCAGTGCTTCAAAAGAGGACATCATCAGGAATCTAGCAGTAGACATTTAGAAGACCTCTGTATTAGTCTGCAGATGTTACCTTGATATATCCTGAGAAGTGTGGTGCGGGATGACCAGCTTTAAAGGAAACATGATTTTGCGTTACTCTGTTTTGAGATATTAATGCTCTATGTGTCTGTATATCACCACCCAGTGGTTGGGATAAGAACTGCAGCTTGCTGAGGTTTTCCTTAGAATTTTGGGATCATGTATCAAATTTTGGAGTTTGTACAAAGGTCTGTATGATTACATTTGCATCAAGGCTTCCACTCATACGCTATACATTATATCCTGAAGACATCTGATGGACCCCTAGTAATTGACCTGACATAATAGGGTCCATTGGGTTGTGCTGATTCTTCCATCAGGAAGAATAGCACTGCATATTGCAGTATCTTATGGTCAAAACACTTACATCTCACTCCTGAACAAGGGACCAAACAGCGATGTGAAGATGGCCCTAGACCTGTGATGGCTGACCTCCAGCACTACTGCTGTGGTAAAACTACAACTCCTAAGAGACACACTTGATTGGCTGTTCTCAGAACTCCACAGAAATGAATGGAGCATACTGGGAGTTGTAGTTTCACCACAGCTGGAGTGCCGGAGTTTAGCCATCAGTGCCCTAAACTATGCTACCCATTATTATGGCAGCAGTTCCTTACAAATACATTTATACATTTGTCCTATGAACTTCCGATAATCCAGAATATCTGACATTTCAGCAACCATTAGGTTCCATTATTCATGGTTTAATAGCTTTTTTTTACAACCAGAACACCGAGAAAGACTCAGAAATGCATGAATAAATACAAATGAGCAATAACCGCGCAAATATAACACAGTCAGTGAATAGAACCATGGGACGTCATTCATTCACACAACACCCGACTTGTTTGCATTGCTTCCTACTGTATGTGTCTTCAATCTCCTATTCTATACTGTATTTCCTTGATAATTTCTCAAGTACCATTCAAGCACCAGCTCAAGTGAGAGGGAGAAACAATTGTAGATTTACTGTAGGATTACATTTATAATTATCATTTTGTGAATTGCCTGTGTGGAGTGATAAATGTCTGTTTGCATTCTACCTCCTTTAATTGTAGGTTTCATTGGAATATGTCAGCTTTTAAAGGAGATCTTCCAAGGGGCTTTATACAAAAAGCAATTTATTACATATTGAAATATGAAAAAGAATGACACTGTGTGGCCCGAAGTAAATGACTTGCAGTGTGTCCTTATGACAACTACACCTGTAATGTCCCCTGGCAGTTATATATAATTATACATACTAATACAGATATCCATCCTTGTTCATGTACAGGTATTCAAGGTTATGTAGATATAGACATTGATGTACATGGAGAGTCTAATCCACAAAATGACCCTGTATCACCATACATGACAAGTGGTCATTGGGCATTGTAGCAGAGAAGCTTCAGGCTCTGAGCCTTAAAGCAGAATCATCGTATGATGAAACATTTTGCAACTTCCTCTTCAACTTTGCAATTAGGTGCATTACTATTTTCAAGATCTCTGCTTGCTTTCAGTGTATATAACCATAATTGTTTACACTCAGAGGTTGAAAACTTGCAACAGTTGAATCCAGTCCAGAAAGACATCTCTTCTGACAAATGGATACAATTGTATTCAGTCTGAACAATGCGCTGTGAGCTAATCAGCCTGGTCTCCAAACTGATACATTGTATCAAATTATCAAGCAGACAGATATGCAGTGATCCCTCAGGATACAATATTTCCAGCATACAATGGTCTTTTCTAATCCATCGTAAGTTGAAACCAGACTCAACATACAATGTCACAGATTCAGATCCAACCAATCAAGGTCACTTCTCTGGTAAAATATCTGTATTATGTAACTAGTTAGCAGCTATTCCTGACTGTAATATGTAAGGACTTGTTTTACCTCTCTTAGTTATCTGCTTAATTTTCTTAAATCTTCATTTTCTCTTATCTTGGATGACATTTTGGGGCTTTGGAACCAATTACTCAACTTACAATGGTTTCAACTTACAATGAAACCAATTAATATTGTATCTTGAGGCATCACTGTACTGATAAAATGTTCACGTCTGTGCTCGCCTTTCTGTCCTTCTGCTCTGTTATAGGAGCAGAAGAACGTAACGGACGGATTTGTCACATAACTGAGCCGAATGGAGCCTACGGCCCCCATAGACTGTAATGGGATCCATTTAGTTTCCATTGAGGGAATCGATTTTGTAGCGGAAACAAAAGTCCTGCATGCATGACTTTTGTTTCCGCTACCAAATCATTTTTTTCTGTTGATGTTTTGTTTGTTTGTTTTTTTTTTTTTATTTAGCAAAAATCACCCCAAAAACCATATATGCAAAAACACATAAAAACACAAAAATGCAGGGGAAAATGCAAAAAAATAAAGATGTGTGGCCCCAGCATTCCCTTGTTTGTTAGGATGGCTCTTCCTACAAGAAGTACAAGGAGTCAAACTGCTTTGACAATGGGAGGACTGGGAACTTAATGTGGCCCTGGAAAAAATACTAAAAGTGGCCCCGTTTTATAGTTGGGTCCAAATTGATGCAAAGCAGAGTGTCATAAGGGGAAGCAAGTGATCCCTGAGAGTCCACCCACACCGCTGTCCCTGCCTGATTCCACGACCCACCCTAAGTAGCAGTCCACAACTGGACGGCGGTCCCTAGCTTAACTAAGTGCTGGGCCTTAAAAGGAAGGGAACAATGGGGGACAAAATAACAAACAAATGACAAAATAACACAGAAGCGAAACTTTACCAAGCCGAGATCCAATACCGAAACCAGGGGAAGCCAAAAGTCAAGAGGTAGCATCAGTCAAAAAGGGTCACGCAAGGTCAAGGTTGAGGTTCACAAGTCAAGGTCAAGTCCAAGTATAATCAATCCAAACGAAGAAGCTAGTGTGGCAATATTCAAGTAAAACCAATCACAGGCAACCTGAGGCCAGCTGGCTGTCTGTTTAAATAGTGAATACTGAGGGGTCACCTGACATGGCCAGTGTCATGTGACCCACGCCATGCGCAGCAACGTAACCCCTGCTCATTGTCAAGGGACTGAGTACACTGGCCGCGCTGAAGGGAACGCGCGCCGCCAGCTCTTCTCTGCCCCTGGTCACCATGGAGATGAGGAGGCTGGCCGCGCACTTCGCCGGCTCCTCTCTCCGTCTCCTTACAGGGAAGCTGGCGGTGCTGCAGGGAGGAAGCACGCCACTGGCTCCTTGTTACACAGAGCCAGCAATACTATATTGTGGCACATTATACCACCCTAACAGAGCCAAATAACACAGTACTGTACTTTACAAAACACTGCTAGCTGTGAGGAGAGTCCCCCTGTGCATCGGCCCACTGGGAAATTTCCCTTTAGCACCTCTACAGGGGGATCTAAGTATTACACTATTCTCATTCAAATCAAATGGATGAGGTGCAATGCCCAGATGTGCTGGGACCTCCGGAGGCTCTTTGCATCGGATCTCCATGCTGTCTACCAGGTGATGGTCTGAGGACCCCCTCTATTATCCCAGAATTCCTTAAATATTTATTGTCACTCAATGATATTTCCATCCAGGAATAAGCAGGCGAGGGATTTTATTTGTTTATTTATTTATTTGTTTGTTTATTTTTAGTTTCCATAAGAAAGATTTACAATGAACTTTTTGCTCATTCTCCTTTAAGAGAAAGCTACAAATGGCTGCTGCTGCGCGTGCCTCCGGATAATCGGCGAAAACAATCATAATCATGGCAGCAAATACAATTTCCACATAATGCCTGTCTCCCAGTGAAAGAGTTCTTCAGCGACTTGTCGAAGATTTTGACCATAAAAATAGTGTCAGGAAGCTATTAATGCGGTTACCAATAAAATTTACGATGCTTTTCTCTCTTTATTAAATTACCTTCTTGCCTGGTGACAGCATGTAGGAGGCAGACGGATAAGGAAATAATTATATTATCAGGTTTTATCTCTACATATTTTTCCTTTATTAAAATAGGCTTGTTCTCTGCCCGGCCTGGTGGTTAAGCTGTCAGTGGAAATTCATGTGTAGACGCCGTACCTTCCGAGGAAGCACAAAGAAATCACCGGGCTTATTACACAGATCATGTTTATTGAGAAAAAAGGCAAACGAATCTCACCGAGTCACTAAGCAGCGGCCGGACATGTACCGGTGTAAATTCCAATGGAGCCTCCAGTTTTCCGGCAGGGACATGCCCCATTGATCAGAGACATTTTACTAATATGAAAATGAAGCTGTCTTATAAGACCTAACACATTAGAAGAATAGGAAACCTATGCCCCGGCCTCAGTAGGTCAGTTGTACCAAGCTTTGGACAACAGCATGGACAACCCCTTTAAGTATGGCTGAGATCAAATATCTCTCTTCTAGGCAGGGGCGTAACTACCATAGCGGCAGACCATGCGACTGCTATGGGGCCCAGGGCAAGAGGGGGCCCAGTCTTAGTTGGGATTATCTCCTCTTCTACTGGAGGTGAAAACTTGGTCAGGACTCTACCCTCTAAAGGAACAACTTATAGCAAATGAGGCAGTGGAAAAATGGCCCAAGGGTCATTGAAAGGGGTTTAGGCAGAAACCCTTCTGTCCTGTGTGGGGGGTCTGGTTTGATCCTTGCTATAGGGCCCTTACTTCTCTACGTACACCACTGCTTCTAGGCATCTTTTTTGCAAGATTAGTGCATTGGAGTCCAATGTTTTTCCTTCTATTAAGACATAGTGAACCATATGAGAAACTATGGGGCAATGCTGTTGGTCACCCAGTCACCCAGCTGCATATAAGATACTCCAACCTTCTCCTCCTTAGCAGAGAGGAGACAACTGTAAAGTGTAGTCCTGGTCCTACAACTTTTATTTGCTTGATTTAAATATATAGGCCCTTATTTATCATACCTTCACTCCAGAATTCTGGCATCAAAAAGTCGCAAAATAGGGCTTGTGCGACTTTTTTGCACTCCCGTGCGCAAAATTTATGCAATTGCGCAAAAATTTGCGACTTTTTACACTCACTTGCGCCAAATTTTGCGACTTTTTGCATGTGTACACCATTCACTCCAGTTTTGTAATATGGGTGGAAAAGTGGGTGTGGCTAGCTATGTTAATGAGTTTCACGACAGATTTATCATTGAGACTTTTTTTAAAAATCGCAAATAAGTCGCAATCTCACTCCAGGAGGAGAGTGGAGTAGGAAAAGTAGAGGAGCTTCTCTAGACAGAAGTGTTAGGTCTAAGGACAAGCCACATTTATCAAACAACCAGTGACATTTGATAAATGTGGCACAAAGTACTCCAACATAGATGCAAGCAAAACTTGAAATATTCTCCTAATGATAAGTTCCCCCCATAGTATTTTGCAGGTGTAACTATTGGAGTTAAAGATATGCCCCCCATATATTTGCCTGAATTTGGTTAAAGGGGTTGTCTAATCTTAGACATTGATGGCATACGGCTTGGTCAGATAGGTGCAGGTACCACCTTGGAGACCTGCTCCTATCTCCAGAACAGGGTTCCTCTAAGTTAGCTGAAATGGGTGTTCCAAAAATAGCCCAGCGCTATTTGGCTATTGGCTTTTTCCACTCTTGTGGAGCTCGCTCTTCAACCACCACTATGGGACTTTTGAAAACATCTCAGCTCAGTCACTTGACTATCTTTAGAATTCCCATAGTGATGAATGGTGAGAACGGCTATCCTCCAATCACCTTTAAGGGAGTTCTGAAAATAGCCGAGTGCTGGCTTAGATATTTCTGGAAGTCCTAAAGTAGTGAATGGACAGGTGGCCATGTATGAGCTATGGGCTCTCCATTCACTGCTAAGGGACTTCCAAAAGTAGCCAAGTGCTCTGGCTTAACTAGTTTTGGAACTCCCATAGCAGTGAAGAGCGCCAGTACATGTGTGGCATGCTCCCCTTCTCTTTGGGGGCCCTGTTCTTGAGATAGGAGCAGGTCCCAAAGGTGGCACTCATACCTATCTGATATCCTAGTGAATGTATGAGATAAGTCAACCACTTTAAAGGGGTTTTCCAAGACTTTTCTACTGATGACCTCTCCTTTGGACAGGTTATCAGTATTTGATTGGTGGGAGTCTGATACCCAGGACCCCTGCTGATCAGCTGTTTGAGAAGCCAGCGGTATTCACAGTAGCTCCATGGTCTTCTCCAGCTTTGTCTAGGCCATGTGACATCACGTTGATTGGTCACATGGCCTAGGCGCAGCTGGGTTACCAAGCAGAGCCACTATCAAATGTACGGCGATGTGCTTGGTGAGCCTGGAGAAGGTCACGGCACTAACAGCTGATCGGCAGGGGTTCCGGGTGTCAGACTCCCACCAATCAGATACTGATGACCTATCAAGAGGATAAGTCATTAGTAAAAAATCTCGGAAAACCCCTTTAAGGATTCCAGTTTTACATGAAACAAATTAAATACATTATTGCAAAATGCTAGCTAAAACCTTGACAGGCTGCAATCCACATCACAACCAATGGGTGGCCACACATAAGGACATATAGTAGAGACATCTCCTGACAGAGTATCACAAAACCATGTTTTTTGGGGTTTTTTTGCTTTTGTTTCTAAAGCTGGTCATCTCGGATCACTCATCTGGGGAAATGTGGAGCTGAGAACAAAGGTAAGGAAGGGCACATCTGTATCTTCTCTAAAAGACTTAATTAAGCACATTTGCTGGTGTGTCACAGTGTAAATGTCTGCTCTGCGGGGTTTATTGACAAAGCCTAGTGGGTTTCCATTGTGCAGATTTAGTAAGATAATTGCTACTGTTTCCATTGTTTGCCTCTGATATTTGTGGAACACAGTAACAACATTATTAGAAGCTGAATTTCCTGAGACAGAGCTCAGAATCCCTGCTTCCTCTCCATAGATTTAGGACGACCCTCCAATTAGGAGCTCAAAAAACAATATCTAAGTCAGTACCAGCGGGGGATGATTGCCTGTTATTTACTTTTCTCAGTACTTTTTGCTTTTTGGCTGCTACATAATTCCCCTCCAATAGAACAGAGCTCTGTGACTACAGGTTAGCTACAGTGTCTGCACAGCCTCTGAGGTAGTCTGAGACACGCCCCCTGCCTCTTCATTGGTTGAGGTGCCTGCTCTGTCCCACCTCCCTGCTGCTCTGCCTCCTCTGATTGGCTGCTGTGTATAACACAGGTCTAAGACAGGTCGCCCAGTAAACCAGCCCATTGAGAGTCAATATTCTCTGCAGCAAGAACACAATACTTTTACATACCCAGCGAGGAAAGAAGATAAACGTCAGGTTATTGCTGCGGATTTGCTGAGGCAATCAGTCATAGAAAGAGAGAGCCTGAAGGATTGCTTTAAAGGATAAAATTATGGCAACCACTAGGGGGAGCTCAATACAAAAAGACTGATATAGCTCTTATTTAATTCAATATATGATATATTCTGTACGCCCTTGCTCCCCGTGGGGTGTCTTCAGGCGTAGAATTGTAGAATTTGAACTTATCATGTATCTCTATTGCTGAGTAAACAGGAACAGGCAATTCTGAGCTCTGTAATACAAAAACTGAGCTCTAGTTCTGGCCAGTTAATTGCTGATGTATTTATTCATAAAATATCATGTACAGTATAAGGAGACCATTAGAGGACTTTACAAATCAGAGCTGACAAAGCAAAGGGCTGTACGTGGGTTCTCTTGCCATAGGGATCAATGCAATTGTTCATTTTAGTTTTCCTGTTTTATGTCATATAAGAAGGCATCTATTGTACAATAAACTTTGGGTGTTTTGCTGTTTTAAAGTTTTTTGTTGTATAAAAGTTTCAAGTTAACATTTGCTACATCTGCAATTGGAATTTGATAACATCCTCCCCCCCAATGTGAGTATGGATAGTGGGTAGATATATCCCAGGCTTATGGCAAAGCCCTTGACTGGAACTTAATAGGCTTCAGCCTTGAGATCTGTATAATTAACAGATAATCCACCAATTAACTTGGCTGTTCAGTTTGGGAGGGTCGGCACAATTTATTTCTGCGATAATCCTAAAATGTTAACCTGAGCAGATGACATAAACACAGGCTATAATATTTAGAGTGGTACCGTAAGCGCGCAAACAAGAGGCGAGTTGTCGTATGACTGCTAAATCCATTATAATCCCTCATCAAAAGGAAATCTGCTCGGGTTCAAAACTGTCCAGGGGAGATTAATTATCGAACGTCCCCAACCATGTCTGAAATTTAACCCCAAAATGACTTGGATGAGTTTAAACTTGCTCATTTGAAAGTTACACAAAAATTGTAGGGCCCTGAGCTAAAATATTAAGCTGGCCTCTTCAAACTTTGCATAAATCAATAGTTCATGTGACTATAAGAAAGTTTGTAAGATATGTAATCAGGAAAAATGCCTCTTTCTCCCTCTTACAGCTCATTTCTCCTCAGCATAGACTTCTTTTGGAAGCAGGCATGAGTGTATCTCTCTGCACTTCCTCCTCCTCCCCTCTCTGTAGACTTCTATCAGTAGCATTTGTGTATTTATCTCTGCACTTTGTTCTTCTTCACCCTCCAATCTCCTAAGACTTCTATGGACAGAATGTGTGTGTATCTCTCGGCATACTCCCTCTTCCTCATCTCCCCTTTCCTTAGATTGCTATGCAGCATGCATGTGTGTATCTCTTTGCACACACACCCTCATTCCTCCTCCTCCCTTAGACTTAGACCCCCCCATTCCTCCTCCTCCCTTAGACTTTTATGGGCAGCATGCATGTGTGTATCTCCTTGCACTTTTACCCTTTTCTTCCCCTCTTTAAAATCTATGGGCAGAATATGTGTGTATCTCTCTGCACTTTTACCCTCTTCCTTCACCTCTATAGACTTCTATGGGCAGCATGCGTGTGTATCTCTCTGCACTTTTACCCTCTTCCTTCACCTCTATAGACTTCTATGGGCAGCATGCGTGTGTATCTCTCTGAATATAGATTAGATTGCTATAGGCAGCATGCATGTATCTCCTTGCACCTTCCCCCTCTTCCTTCCCCTCTCTCTTAGACCCTTTATGGGCAGCATGCATGTGTGCATCTCCTTGCACTTTTAGCCTTTTTCTTCCCCTCCCTAAAAATCTATGGGCAGTATATATATGTGTGTATCTCTCTGCAATTTTACCCCCTTCCTCTCCCTCTCCTCTCTGTAGACTTCTATCAGCAGAATATGTTTGTATTTATCTCTGCACTTCTCTTTTCCTTCCCCTCCAATCTCCTAAGACTTCTATGGGCAGCATGTGTGTGTCTGTGTGTGTTTCCCTCTGCATACTCCCTCTTCCTTGTCTCCCTTATCCTTAAATTGTAATGGGTAGCATGCATGAGTGTATCTCTCTGCACTTCCCCCTCTTATCCGCCTCCCTTCTTAGAATTTTATGGGCAGCATGCATATGTCTATCTCTTTGCACTTTTACCCTCTTCCTTCCTCTCTCCATAGACTTCTATGGGCAGCGTGTGTGTGTGTGTATCTCTCTGCACTTCCTACCTCTTCCTTGACCTCTTTAGACTTCTATGAGCAGCATGTTTTCTGATCCTTCATTGAACTGATAGTCCATATCATCTCTCAAGACAGATTTGGCAGAAAATAATTGATTTAGGAGGGAGGCAGAGGCGTATTTCTCTAATAAGATATATTACAAAATTTATTATATTCACCCATATAATATACAGGGCATGGAGGTCCTGTAGCAAGCTCTTCTCTTCTGCTTCAGTAATAGATTGCCAATAGATTATGCCTGGGTCACAAGTGAGTGATGCAAGACCAGTATAGTGGTGATGAGCTGTGGTTGAAATTTAGACAGGGATATGGCAATTATAGCTCTATAGAACACCATTAGTGGCATGACTTACCAATAAAAATGGTTCAACTGATTAAGAGAGGAGATTAAAAAGGTTCTCCTCTTTGTAAAATCCCTTCAGGGTCTATTGATCACCGGATCTCAAACAATCATGTTTAATCTGCAAGAAGGCACTACAGCAAATGCTTAATTTCTCTTTAGCACCACCGCTGGTGAAATGAGGCATTACACGGTCCATATTGAAATCAATGAGCTAAGCAAAGTGCAGATGTTCTGGGTCTTCCAGAGCAAGAGATACTCTCTCTCTCTCCTCTCTCTCTTCTCTCTCTCTCTATATATATATATATATACATATATATATATATATATATATATAATTATATATATATTATATATAATATTTCACTTGACTAATTGAGTTATTCATAGATTTTCACATGTAAAATGGAGAAATTAGTCTCATTGCAGGATTTAAATCCCGTCTAAATGTACCTAGGCTCCTAAGGTAATAGATGTCATTTAACCTTTACTATTCATCGTCTTCCACCATGTAGAGGTTAATAATGCAGATCCTCTGCAGTATCTCCCAGAGAATAATGTACTATGTGAATTCTCACTAATCAATCCAGCAAGTGATAGGTGAAAAGTGAAAAACATATAAAAATTTCTGGGATTTCTTACACCCTCTTTTGCAATCAGCCATCTATTCTCTGTGTTAGATCCATGATTGGCCTCTCAGGAAATTTGGAATCACTGTGCAGCTTCAAGAAGCCATCAGACTGGGGCAGTCGACAGAGACCTCCCCCCTGTTGCTTTACATTTTTCTCTATGGACATGTATTGGTCTATCTCATTACATCTATAACCCAATGGTGGACACAATCTAGAGGACTTCAAATGGTTCTACAGCTGCTTCAGAACTACAGCTCTCAGCATGCCTTGACAGACCGAGGTTGGGGGCCATGGGAGTTCCCTACCCAAGAACTAGAGATGAGCAAAGTTTTTGAAAATCTGGGTTGGC
>ONZH01010084.1:0-317500 GCA_900303285.1 Rhinella marina | reverse complement strand
ATATGGGCTGATCTGAGGTCTGATGGGGGTCTGACATTGTGGACTGATTTAAGGTCTGATGGGGTCTGACAACTTGGGCTGATCTGAGGTCTAATGGGGGTCTGCCATTGAGGGCTGATCTGAGGTCTGATGGGGGCTGACATTGTGAGCTGATCTGAGGTCTGATGGGGGTCTGACAATGTGGACTGATCTAATGTCTGATGGGGATCTGACAACGCGAGCTGATCTGAGGTCTGATGGGGGTCTGACATTGAGGGCTGATCTGAGGTCTGATGGGGATCTGACAATGTGGGCTGATCTGAGGTCTGATTGGGTCTGACAATGTGGGCTGATCTGAGGTCTGATGGGAGTCTGACAATGTGGACTGATCTAAGGTCTGATGGGATTTAACAATGTGGGCTGATGTGAGGTCTGATGGGGGCCTGACATTGTGAGCTCATCTGAGGTCTGATGGGGGTCTGACAATGTGGGCTGATCTGAGGTCTGATGGGGGCCTGACATTGTGAGCTCATCTGAGGTCTGATGGGGGTCTGACATTGTGAGCTGATCTGAGTTCTGATGGGGTCTGACAATTTGGGCTGATCTGAGGTCTAATGGGTGTCTGCCATTGAGGGCTGATCTGAGGTCTGATGGGGGTCTGGCAATGTGGACTGATCTAAGGTCTGATGGGGGGCTGACATTGAGGGCTGATCTGAGGTCTGATCGGGATCTGACAATGTGAGCTGATCTGAGGTCTGATGGGAGTCTGACATTGAGGGCTGATCTGAGGTCTGATGGGGATCTGACAATGTGGGCTAATCTGAGGTCTGATGGGGTCTGACAATGTGGGCTGATCTGAGGTCTGATGGGAGTCTGACAATGTGGACTGATCTAAGGTCTGATGGGGATCTGACAATGTGAGCTGATGTGAGGTCTGATGGGGGCCTGACATTGTGAGCTCATCTGAGGTCTGATGGGGGTCTGACAATGTGGGCTGATGTGAGGTCTGATGGGGGCCTGACATTGTGAGCTCATCTGAGGTCTGATGGGGGTCTGACAATGTGGGCTAATCTGAGGACTGATGGGGGCCTGACATTGTGAGCTCATCTGAGGTCTGATGTGGGTCTGACAATGTGGGCTGATCTGAGGTCTGATGGGGTCTGACAATGTGGGCTGATCTAAGGTCTCGTGAGGTCTGACAATTTGGGCTGATCTGAGGTCTGATGGGGGCCTGACAATGTGGGCTGATCTGAGGTCTGATGGGGTCTGACAATGTGGGCTGATCTGAGGTCTAAAGGGGGTCTGACAATGTGGGCTGAGGGGTATTCTGTCCTATGGACATGACATGAGATGAGATTTGGGATCCCCAATACTCCTGGGAATGAAGACCCCCTCTGCAGCCCCTTTTCTAGCTTTTCTATGCTGAGCTTTTAACTGTGCAGGGATCTGCAGCTGGCATCATTCACTGGAATGGAGGTGGGCTGCATTTTCTGGTATGGATGGTGGTCGGATCAGATGATGGTGATACAACTCGTGGCCCCTTTTATTCTCAGGATTGTGGGGTCTCAGATCATGAGGGGGTGGCATATCCCAGCGGGGAATGTCCCATTGAGATTGTCCAGCTGCTCATCTCTGCATATTCATCACGTCCTATAGAATCCTCCATATTAGATATAATTGGAGGATGCATGCGTCCTGCGTTCTGGACAAAGAGAACTTGCCTGGATCTTGATTACACATTATCCTCGCTAATCTAATGATGTAGACGTGTTTTTGATCTTTCTTAACACGGAGCTTGAATGTGAATTCACCACTCATTAACTCTCCACTGGCCGCTCTTCCATGAAGAAGCGTTTTATTAATCACTATGGACTCCTTGATGACATCATTTAACAATCAATTCATCATTCAGTCCATTATCCCATTCATCATGTGTCCGCACCGGCGGTGCACTAACGATAAGTCATTAGGGCTGTGTACTGTCTTCTCGTATCGTGTTAGTCGGGGATTCCAGCCATGAACACAGGACTGATCGAGGTGAGGAACAATGCCGTCAGATTTACATACTTACACATTTGCATATTTAATTACAGTCGTCCATGTAATCAGTGGAAGGATCATAATTAGATCATAAACTGGCGACTTCTAAGGCTGAAGACGTAAAGTTGAAAAATCAATATTGAACAGAAAGCTTGGCAACTTTCTGATATGTTTTGTTTACATTCTGCATTGCTTTCAGGATCCCTGCTGGCTGCCAGTGAATGGGAACATTCTGATTCGCATTCAACGGTTGAAACTAGAGGTGAGCGAAGTATTGGAAAATTCAATGTGGCTGCTTCGACGAAACTTATAAAAAAAATTCACAGGCACAATCTTGCACAAATGTTACCAAATATTAAAGCGGTTGTCTCATCATAGACAATGGGGGCATATTGCTAGGTCCCTCAACTATATGGAGAAGGGAGGCCCGCAAAGTGGTGGCTAGAATACTCTGGCTCCCCCTAGAAGTGAATGGCGCCTGCTCCCGTTCATTTCTATGGGGTCGACGGAAATAGCCGTTCTCCGTTCTCGATGGGGTCTCCGTTCTCGATATAAGTGTGGGACCTGCGCCTATAAGACAATGCGGGCGTATCCTAACGATATGCCCCCATTGTCCATGATGAGACAACCCCTTTAAGGCTACACCTGTTCATGAGACCCAAATCTATAAAAGTGTGTTTTAAACTTGGAGCCGTTCTCTTTAAAGTCTCCGGCTCGGAATCTTTTATGCCTCGGTTGTAATTTTATTACATTTTCTTCTCCGCAGACGCTGGAGCGCTGCACTTTATTGTTACAATCTTCTGGGTTTTTTTTATGTGGTTCTTTTATTCTTTCTGTATAGTTGGTGTTGCCTTCAGATATACTTGACCCTTTTGACCCAGGTCCACATTAACGTCTGTTACTTACGTGTTTCAATATACAGTATATATATTTTTTTACACGGACTCAAGCTTTTCACAAGGCGCACAGCATTTCCTCGAGATATTGGACTTGTTCCCTGCTTCACAAATATTTTATTATATAAAAAAAAGGACTTAAAATGTGCTGGGTGAGAAAAGTGAGGTAGAAATACAAAAGGGTAGAGTGAAATGAGGCTGGTAATAATAGTAACATTAGGTTAATTATACATGTGTACATGCTTTATTATGTGTTTTAGACATTTTTATGTTCCTTGTTTTGCAAGGGGTGTGGCTTATCTGAAAAGGGGTGTCACTCATATCAAATAGGGTGTGGCTTGTCCGGACTACAGATATTGATGACCTAATCTCAGGACAGGTCATCTATATCAAATCAGTGGGGGGCACCAACACACATTACCCCAATATTCACATGTTGTGGGCAGCTGTGATGCTGAAAACTATACAGACAGCTCTATGCACAGTGTATTGGAAATGTTCTGTTTTTCCATTTTAGCTTTTCACTTCCTGCACTTTCAGAACCATAACTTTTTTATTTTTCCATTCACATAGCTGCATGTGGGCTTGTATTTTTCAGAACAACAATTAGAAAAATGCCACCATTTAATATTTCATACAATGTAGTGGGGAGCTGTAAAAAATCCAAATAGAGTGGAATTGGAAAAAAAAAATGCAATCCCACCATAGTTTTATGGGTTTCGTTTTTAAGCCATTCCCTATGTGGTAAAACAGACCTGTAAGTTTCATTCTCTGATTGAGTTCAATTACAGAGATACTATACATATTTTTTTCTTGTGCTTTAATACTTCAAAAATAAATAAATAAATAAAACTTTGAAAACCAAACATTTGGTATAACTTTCTTTACAGTTATGGAGTTGTTTGAGAGCTCATTTTTATTGATACCATTTTGGAGTATATATATAGATTTTTCGTCAATTTTTTGGGAGATGAAGTGAATATGTGTTCTTCAGATCTTTTCTCCTATATACTTCAATTAATTATCATTGCAGTGTATGTGAGGTTTGCTATGTCCCTATGGAGCCTTGCCACTAGCAAGCCTCCATAAGAACTACTCAATTCCACCTTTCATTTTCCAAAGGAGCTATGAAAAATTAAAGGTTAAATCTGATTGGTTGCTATGGGCAACTAAGCCAGTTTTACTTTATACCAGTTTGATAAATCTCCCCAAAAGTATTTTATAAAATGAATTCAAAAGATTTAAGAATAAATAAGCTTATGCAGGCTAAGTGAATAAATATATTTATTAAATGTTATAATAAAACATATAAAACAGACAAAACACATACAGAGTAGTAAAAGTAAATAACAATCACTGGCCGGCACACAATAGGGGGGGAAATCCCACACCCCATGGCGATACAAGAAAAAAATAGTGTTTCAATCACAACATCCTGTCTGGATGATGTTCTTCAGTGGAGTTCCAATTAATAGTCTGTGTGCCACAAAGTTTATACCCCTTTAGCCCTCCTCCCAATGCGGACTTCTCAGCACAATGGGGGGTTGGGTATGTTATCTAACTATCCCCAACTCACTACATTACAAGGAATATCATCGCACACAAAATAGAAGGTAATATTAAAGGGGGCAGAATTAAAGAGGCCAGAACCAATCAGTTGTAACGGGGAGCCGGCGTCCTCGTATCCCTAGCAACCCAGGGAAGGGGAGGACCTGGCGACGCACGCTTCACAAGCATGGCCGGCATCCTCCATCCTCTGGACAACAAGCAGCAGGGGAGCTGAGCACCGACGCCCATGAGTCGGCGCTCAGGTGTATTGAGGTTTCTGATTTGGGTCACGTGACACTGGCCACGTCATGTGACCCATCTACTGGGCCTATTTAAACAGGCAGCCTGCTGGCCACAGGTTGCCTGTGATTGGTCTTAATACCTGAATTTGCGATTGAACTGCTGTGACATTGTGCTTCGGCTTGTATATTTAACCTCGTCCCCATCTCTTCCTTCTGTACCTCGTTACTTCTCAGCTTTGACCTCAGCTCGTGTGTTTGACCTTGACATTTGTTCCTCTGGTGTTTGACGTTACTTCCTGGTATTGACCTCGGCTCGACGACCTACTCATATTTTTGGGTTCTGTCTTTGTCTATTGTTTCCTCCCATTTTTCCCCCCTCCCTGTATGCCCCAGCACGTACCTAGGCTAGGGACTTCCATCTAGTTGTATGCTGTTGCCTAGGATGGGCTGTGCAAGTAGACAGGGTCAGTGGTGGTGTTAAGTTCAGGGCTGCACATACCCCTGTAAAGTGACATCAGTATTTCAAATACCCTTACAACACACCAAGGCTATTACATAGAAGGAACGGCTTCCCCGATCTATGTGTGGGGAAGCTGTTTTGGCCTCAGGAGCTCCTGGAGAAAGTTGTCTCAGATGTCATGGTCAGAATTACCATGGCGTATGGGAGGTTAAATGTCTGTGATCAGTGTTATCGCCAATCGCAGACATTGTCTCAAAGTGTCTGCTGTTTAAAATTAGCAAAACCAGGCACTAGGGGGCCTGCTCTAGATTTTTAAAGACCCTATTGCTGATGTTTATCGTTGTATGGCGGTGGAGAAGTGGAATACATTTTACTTACTTATAGGTCATGTTGGGAGTTATATTTTTGCAAATATCTTGAAAGACACACATTTAAAGCCCATGACTATTGGTAAGTTCCTTTCAAAGGAGCCTAAAAGAGTTGAGATCTGTTTTCTGTATCAACCAATAAAGTTTTTGCTATGAAATGTACTTTTTTTTTAAATTAATTTCCTTTTTTATTGTTATCATAGGAGAGGTATTAGGAATTTACTTTAATTTCAAGTAAGACACACAACCCCACTCATGATGAGAGTCATTGATCACTTTTCCTCCTTTTCCTTTGAATTAAAAAATAAAAGCAATTCACTCACCTCACCCACTAGCTTGTGCAGAGGCAGTCCGCTCCTCTCTTGAGTGGAAAAGACCTGCCGAAGGACCTATGAGGACATCACTACATGATCACACTGGGAGCGTGCTGTGACATCATCATGCTCAGCACAGGTCTTTCTGCATGTCTTTTCCACTTAAGAGAGGAGCGGACTGCCTGGCTGAGGTGAGTACTTTTTTTTGTTCTAAGACAACTTTACCCTCCATTGTAGGAAAAATTATTTATTACCATGAAGCGCGAGGGAATTCGGCTTTGCAGCAAATCAAATCTTTTTCTAAACTTCAGATCGAATTCCGCTTCAGATGTTTTGATTCGCTCAACACTACTCAATATGATGTCCATGCAACCAAAGTTCAGTGTACAGCCGAAGGTGAAGGGGTTAACGCAAAAATGGTGCAAAGAAATTAGAAAATCTGGCTAGCCTCTGCCAATGACATTACTACAATTGTACTTTACACTTTTGCCCTTATTTTAGCAACATTGTATCACGAAGCTTATGGTCAACGACCCCATGGGAAGAGCTGTGCACAGGATATTTCATACTCCATGGATGGATGCTATTAGGTAAGGAAACCTGCGGATCTCACTCTGACCTTCCTCACAGCTGCTTCATGCTCTAAAGTTGGCATTGGTCAAAAAGCCGATAGGATTTCTGATAAGCTGCCAGTGTAGTCAGTGGACCTTGGCAGAAGCACAGACTGTAGTGAGTGGGGCCAAGTACCTTTTTTGATGATGCTGTGCTGTAATTGCAGACAGGAGATGCCCTGTAAAAAGAACAATATCTAGCATTTGGATAGCAGCAAGTCAGTGCTTAATCTGATTTCCAAGACTTTTTGCTTCTGATTGGTGACTGTTGGTTAGCTACAGGTGTATTGTTGTCTGACAATGCAAATGTCTATCAATCCAGGTTGGCATGGTCCACCGACTAGACTTTCACGTGGTCCTGAGGCCAATGTGTTCCGCTATCTCTGGCAGTCCCCTAGAGATTAATAGAGCATTCTTGACTGCTCTTCCATTCATGTGAGGGCCTACAGAACCTTCCTTTTTGTGATTGGTGGGGACCCGGCAGTCGGACCTCCACTGATCAAACACTTAGGAGCTCATTTATGAACTTTTGTGGAATATATCGCCATTGTTGCAAGCCATTTTGTCATTTCTGTGACATCTCCCCGCTTACACCACTTTGCTAATAGGTCTAGAAAAGTGTCCGTTGTATTGGCGGGGATGAGGGCGGGTCGGCAGGCCCTCTCAGTCATCATCTTCTATGCCAGTTTTTGGCATACAAAATTGCCTAAAACTGCACCAGCAACGATGGTGGTGTAGATTTAAGATTGTCACAGGTGCTTCTGGAGGCCCAAAATAGCAACAAAGAGGACACATAGAAGCAATAAACACTGCAAATTAGTTTAAAAGTGCAATTATCAGCCTTCCAGGACTTCTGATATGTTAATAATTCACCCTTTGAATAGAAGAGGACTTATATTTTCTATTGATATTTCAGCTTTTAGAAGTAAATACTCTTCACTTACTCAACAGAGCAAGCCTTAGATGGTTTTCACAGGCAGGAATATTGTCTCCCCCTAGTGACCAGTATTCTGCAACCAGACACCTTTGACTCAATGTCCTCTATTAATAATGTGCTTATTGGAGTAGCCAGTAATGAAATCCATCCTCACCAGGCAGACAGGGCAAGGCATTCAGACATCAAGTATTTACATTAATTCACTCTGTCTGGAAATGAGAGAACCCTTTCCAAACCGAAAACATTTCAACCTGAGATGATTTCATTTTATTTATCTTTAATGAATAATAAAAGGTAAAGTGCTATTGACTGAAAGGGCTTTTAAATATTCCATCAGTTACAGAGCAAGGAAATCAATTATTAATAAATAGGCAGAGAGTGGGCACGTCGTGTGTAATCTGGTTTTTATATAGATGTCGCTTCCAGGCAATTAACTCCCCATGCTGTAGTACAAAGAAAGGGTTACAGATCTAGTTGTGAACTTGATTTTCCCATAGGCAAATATGTTTACCACTAAATATAATAATGAGCGTGTAAAGGAGAACTCGATGCATTGTATTACAGTGAATGCCCACCCCTGTTTATCCAAATTGTTTCAAAATGTTGCATTAACACCATTGTAATGTATCCTACTTTATATATCCTGTGAAGATCTGCTTTTTATACTGAGCTCCAAATCTTTTGCAAGAATGTAAAGTTAAGGGATATCCTTCTGGTAGTCACCACTAGAGGGAGCTTAAGAGCTTACTACATTCTGTTATATGATGTATTAAAGGGTTTCTGTCACCAGTTTTTTCAGTATGAATCAGGCTGACATTAGAGATGTGCTAATGTCACCTGATTTCCAAATATATATCTGTTTTATTTACTGGTGCCCCCATTTTTATATAAAATGAACTTTTATTTTATGCTAATAAGGCTTCTAGGTGCAAGGGGCGTTACCCCTGCTCCTAGAGGCTCTGTTGATTGACAGGCCCAGGCAGAGAAGAAACACTCCATTCACCATAGCTTGCAAGGACCTTCAATGATGTCATGACCATGTGATCAGTCACATGGTTAGGATCACACAAACAGCCTGTCTCCTCCTAAACCATGTGACTGATCACATGGTCATGACATCATTGAAGGTCCTTGCAAGCTATGGTGAATGGAGTGTTTCTTCTCTGCCTGGGCCTGTCAATCAACAGAGCCTCTAGGAGCAGGGGTAACGCCCCTTGCACCTAGAAGCCTTATTAGCATAAAATAAAAGTTCATTTTATATAAAAATGGGGGCACCAGTAAATAAAACAGATATATATTTGGAATCAGGTGACATTAGCACATCTCTAATGTCAGCCTGATTCATACCGAAAAAACTGGTGACAGAAACCCTTTAAAAGTAGGAGCATAGTTACTGATGATGGCTATAGGTGGTCCGCATGCTATATTGTAAGTCTGTTACAGGTGATTTGCTGATCTGTTGAGATCAGAGTGCTATAATTTATATATTTTTTTTAAATGTATCAGAATTTAATACCTATAAATGACATGTTCATGTACTGTGCTGTTAGCATTGTTAGTTATCTCTCCCTCATTGGCAGGATGCCATTTGATCCAGGTGGCCTATTCAAGTCTGCTCCTAGTCTCCTCTATGAATTTAACTCTGCTATTCTAGTTACAGTCACTCCATGCTATACCAGCAAAGCAGTAATTACATCCTCCCCCGATTCTGATGCAATGCTGTTTTGTAATGTGTTAATCAAGATCCACTGTATAGACCAAGTCTGTTCCTTTTTAAGGATCTGAGGAACTATGTAAATTGGGAGGAACCATCCGGTGCTGTCCTCTTATAGATTTTGCCTGAAGCCATCTTGTTCCAGGTGTATTCCTAGTTGCAAGCTATGCGTTCATTAGTTTAGCTATGAATGCAATCTACATTGGTTACTTTGGACCCTGATCTGCTGTTTCAGTTATAGTCTTTAGTTATGTTCTTAGCTTTGTCCTATGTCTACACTCCAAATTTGGTGTCTATGCTGAAGTTCCTGCGTCTACTCCTCAGCAACTGGTATTCCTGGTTCCAGTTCATGTCTGTCTCCTATGCTCTACATCTGGTTTTTGCTACTCCACAGATACAAATGCAACTTTGTTATTCCACAGATGCAAATGCAACTTTGCTACTCCACAAATACAAACACAACTTTACTACTCCACAGTTATGTATTTTGCTGTACTTAAATGGAGTTAAGAAATTAAGAATAAGAAATAAGGTTCTTTATTTGCAGTGGATCTATGGAACTCCTATTATAAGCCAATGGTCTATCCAGTTATTGATCATTAATACCAGATTGATGAGGATTCTACTTAATACCTGTGCTGATTGATCTGTTTGCCAGGCACAGCTCTGTACGTCTTGTTGTAACTTTGTCAGGTATTGCATCTCAGAGCAGCTTTCTCCCATTCAAATGAATGCTCTCTTATTCCCTTGTGTCATACATGGATGTCAGGAAAAGGCAGAGGCTGGGGAGGAGTAACCATAAAAGAAGGCAGAGCAGCCGAGACTCCTACACACTGAACCCCGCCCCTGGGCACTTGCGGAGTGCTCATTTGCATATGAATTAAACTGTGTTTTTTTCCTGCATCTGCACGTCTAAAGAAAATAACAAAGGTTCCATTACATTCACGTGTAGGTGTGCTACAGAGCCATGTAAGCGCTGTATATGGTCATATAGTGGTGACTCCCTTTAAGAGATTAACATCATTTTTTCCTATTGCAGGGCTCCAAAAGGTGTGTATCAGATCAGTAGGGGTCTGATTGTCTGGCAGTGCGGTTCAGTTCCATTCATTTGAATGGGAACAAGTTGCTCCGAGCTGCAAAACCTGACAAGACGTACAGGACTGTGCCTGGCAAACAGTAAAGGAGATCAATCAGCATAACAGGTATTACGTAGAATCCTCATCAATCTGGTATTAATGATCAATAACTGGATAGGCCATTGGTTTATAGTAGGATTCCCACAGATCCACTGCAAGTGAAGAACCTTATTTCTTAATTTTTTTGCTTTCTATTTTTATTTCCGTTTTTTTCAATGGCGATTTCATCACAGGACAGACATGTCCATTGGTGTTCCGTCATGGTGTCCCTAATTTTACCATAAAACATAGTGCCGCATGCTGCGCTATTATATCCAGCACATTTGAGGAAGAAGTGTGGGCAGTGGACACAGAGCAGGAAAAAGGGGGAGCTATTTGAACAATGATGTCACAGAGTGAGGAGGTGGGGTTAAATGGGAGGGCTGGTGATGTCACTGCTCGTCTTATTTATTCGATGCAGTCATTTGTTGTGAAGGTCGGGCAGGGGATCAAAAATTCATGGTGGCCTCCAGTCAGTGGCGTACATAGAGAAGTAAGGGCCCCATAGCAATGATCAAACAAGGCCCCCCACATCGGACCTAAGGGTTTATGCCTAAACCCTTTCCAATGACCCTTGGTCCATTATTCCACTGCTCATGGATAATTCCAACTAAGACTGGGCCCCCTGATGCCCTGGGCCCCATAGCAGTCACATGGTCTGCCTCCATGGTAGTTACACTCTTTCCCCTGCATCCAATCCCCACCTCCACCTCTCCCTTGGGGAAGAACCAATGACACCTTATCATACAGTCAGTGGCGTACATAGAGAAGTAAAGGCCCCATAGCAAGGATCAAACCAGGCCCCCCCCCCCCACAGGACAGAAGGGTTTCTGCCTAAACCCCTTTCAGTAACCCTTGGGCCATTTTTCCACTGCCTCATTTGCTAAAAGTTGTTCCTTTAGAGGGAAGAGTCCTGACCAAGTTTTCACCTCCAGTAGAAGAGGAGATGATCCCAACTAAGATTGGGCCCCCCTTTTGCCCCATAGCAGTCGCATGGTCTGCCACCATGGTAGTTACGCCCCTGTATACAGTATATATCCTAAGGAGAGCCAAAAAAAACCCCTCTGACCAGCACTAAAGGGTTTGAGCACACTTCACAACTCCTTTGAGATGCCTACAGACCAAAACCAAAATATTGGATCTCATTTGTCAAACCAGTCTAATAGAAAGTCTGGACATTGTCCATAGTAACCAATCAGTTGGATTGTATGTTAGTTTGATAAATAAGGGCCGTTATCTCTTGGGCTGAGGCAACTAGGTTTCCCCTTCAGAACCTTGTGCGTTACAATGTATCAAAATACATGAATACAATACAATGTATCAAAATACATAACATATAACTCCTAGCAACAAAACGTGTACGGTAAACAGTTAGTGAAAGTTTCTGAACTTTCCAAAGTTGAACTTTTCTTATAAAATATCCCATTTCGCAAACAATGGGAAAGAAAATGAGACATTATCCAACTACACGTCGCTACTATTGGAAAACAATATGTTTTAGGACGTGGCGCCATTGTCTGGCTAATGCATTCTTTTCCAGCTCATATACGTGTATACGGGAATGGTGATACTTGTCGGAGATTTAATTATTTTCCCATTTATGCATGCCTTTGAAGCTTATCAGAGCAAGGTATTGTGGGCAGCACTTGTGCCATTACAACCGGAGCTCTGAATCCTGTCGTGCTGATTTCTATTGTAATGCAATTAATCTTCTGCTTTGCCCTAATGGAAGAACAAGCATATTTACTGCAGCATAAAATCCTAATTATTTTTTGAGCAGATGCATAAAGGGAATTGAAATTAATGACAAGTGACAATTGTGATAAATGCAAAATATATTTTAAAAATGCCAGATCCTTGCTGGTGTCACTCGGAGTCAGACATGGAAGTAGATCTCTATGAAAGGCTGATATTAAGAACGGCCAAAAATGTGGCTCAAAGCAGCAGGCAAGTGTCGGGACGGAAGGGGTCTGATGTGTCTTTCAAGGGGGTTTAAAGAGAACCTGTCAAGTTGAACATAGCGTCCGATCTGCGTCCAGCTTGGTATTGCACAGGAGGAGCAGATTGAGAAATACCGTATTTTTCGCCATATAAGACTCACCTGTCCATAAGACGCACCTAGGTTTTAGAGGAGGAAAATAAGAAAAAAAAATATTTTTTCATTAGACTTCAGAACAGACCCCAAATGTTAATCAGACCTCAGCTTAGATCCCCAGTCAAACCCACAATGTTTATAAGACCCCCAATCAGACTTCAAATCAGACCCCCATTGTTAATAAGACCCCAATTATTCCTCAGATCAGACCCCCAATGTTTACAAGACCCCATTCAGACCTCAGATCAGACTCCCAAAGTGAATGACCCCCAATCAGACCTCAGATCAGAGCCCCAATTTAAATAAGACCCCCATTTAGATCTTAGATCAGACCCCCCAATGTGAATGACTCCCATTCAAATCTCAGATCAGACCCCCAATGTGAACGACTCCCAATCAGACCTCAGATCAGACCCCCATGTACTGTCCTGCTTTTTATCAGTGCTATTACATGCATTGTAATGCTCTCTACCTGTGTTATTACATGCACTGTACTGCTCCCTACCTGTGCTATTACATGCACTGTACTGCTCTATACCTGTCCTATTACATGTACTGTACTGCTCTCTACCTGTCCTATTACATGTACTGTCCTGCTCTCTACCTGTCCTATTACATGTACTGTCCTGCTCTCTACCTGTCCTATTACATGTACTGTACTGCTCTCTCCCCGTCCTATTACATGTACTGTACTGCTCTCTATCTGTCCTATTACATGTACTGTCCTGCTCTCTACCTGTCCTATTATATGTACTGTCCTGCTCTGTTTCTGTGCTATTACATGCACTGTACTGCTCTCTACCTGTCCTATTACATGTACTGTACTGCTCTCTACCTGTCCTATTACATGTACTGTCCTGCTCTCTACCTGTCCTATTACATGTACTGTACTGCTCTCTACCTGTCCTATTACATGTACTGTACTGCTCTCTACCTGTCCTATTACATGTACTGTACTGCTCTCTACCTGTCCTATTACATGTACTGTACTGCTCTCTACCTGTCCTATTACATGTACTGTACTGCTCTCTACCTGTCCTATTACATGTACTGTACTGCTCTCTACCTGTGTTATTACATGTACTGTACTGCTCTCTACCTGTGTTATTACATGTACTGTCCTGCTCTCTACCTGTCCTATTACATGTACTGTCCTGCTCTCTACCTGTGCTATTACATGTACTGTACTGCTCTCTACCTGTGCTATTACATGTACTGTACTGCTCTCTACCTGTCCTATTACATGTACTGTCCTGCTCTCTACCTGTCCTATTACATGTACTGTACTGCTCTCTACCTGTCCTATTACATGTACTGTCCTGCTCTCTACCTGTCCTATTACATGTACTGTACTGCTCTCTACCTGTCCTATTACATGTACTGTACTGCTCTCTACCTGTCCTATTACATGTACTGTCCTGCTCTCTACCTGTCATATTACATGTACTGTACTGCTCTCTACCTGTCCTATTACATGTACTGTACTGCTCTCTACCTGTCCTATTACATGTACTGTACTGCTCTCTACCTGTCCTATTACATGTACTGTACTGCTCTCTACCTGTCCTATTACATGTACTGTCCTGCTCTCTACCTGTCCTATTACATGTACTGTACTGCTCTCTACCTGTCCTATTACATGTACTGTCCTGCTCTCTACCTGTCCTATTACATGTACTGTACTGCTCTCTACCTGTCCTATTACATGTACTGTACTGCTCTCTACCTGTCCTATTACATGTACTGTACTGCTCTCTACCTGTCCTATTACATGTACTGTCCTGCTCTCTACCTGTGTTATTACATGTATTGTCCTGCTCTCTACCTGTCCTATTACATGTACTGTCCTGCTCTCTACCTGTGCTATTACATGTACTGTACTGCTCTCTACCTGTCCTATTACATGTACTGTACTGCTCTCTACCTGTCCTATTACATGTACTGTCCTGCTCTCTACCTGTCCTATTACATGTACTGTCCTGCTCTCTACCTGTCCTATTACATGTACTGTACTGCTCTCTACCTATCCTATTACATGTACTGTCCTGCTCTCTACCTGTCATATTACATGTACTGTACTGCTCTCTACCTGTCCTATTACATGTACTGTCCTGCTCTCTACCTGTCCTATTACATGTACTGTACTGCTCTCTACCTGTCCTATTACATGTACTGTACTGCTCTCTATCTGTGCTATTACATGTACTGTACTGCTCTCTACCTGTCCTATTACATGTACTGTCCTGCTCTCTCCCCATCCTATTACATGTACTGTACTGCTCTGTACTTATGCTATTATATGTACTGTCCTGCTCTCTACCTGTCCTATTACATGTACTGTCCTGCTCTCTAACTGTCCTACTACATGCACTGTACTGCTCTCTCCCCATCCTATTACATGTACTGTCCTGCTCTCTACCTGTGTTATTACATGTACTGTACTGCTCTCTATCTGTGCTATTACATGTACTGTACTGCTCTCTATATGTGCTATTACATGTACTGTACTGCTCTCTATCTGTGTTATTACATGTACTGTACTGCTCTCTATATGTGCTATTACATGCACTGTACTGCTCTGTACTTATGCTATTATATGTACTGTCCTGCTCCCTACCTGTGCTATTATGTGTACTGTACTGCTCTCTACATGTGCTCTTACATGTACTGTCCTGCTCTCTATCAGTGCTATTACATGTACTGTACTGCTCTCTACCTGTCCTTTTATATGTACCGTACTGGTCTCTATCAGTGTTATTACATGTACTGTCCTGCTTTCTACCATTGCTACATGTATTGCTGTACCTGCTCCTTTGGACTCCAGGTGAAGATTCTCTACAGAGTACACTGCAAGCTGCTGAAGAGAAGTTAATTTCCCAGCGCCCATCACCCCCCTCCCAAAGTAAGTGCTTGTCTAGTTTTTACTTCTTTTTTTGGGTTGACATTTTGGTGACTTTAGAGCCTACTGCGAGTTTTCCATAGAGATACAGATATAAGTTACAATATTGTCCGGTTCCATTGACTAATTACTATTGTCTATAGAGAGGGCACTGTACTAGACAATCCCCAGCCATAAAGCCTGGATCCACCCGTCTGTGCAGTATTTGTTGCCATGGACCTGTCACCTCTGAATAGACACAACGTTCCAGAGAATTTAAACAATTTTGCGTTCCATTTATTGGATGGATCAGTAGATAAAATTGTTTTGGCAGTTTCATATTGAGTGTGATTGAGCATTCTGGCTTCCATTATTGATTTTATAAAGAGCGCCCCTTGTTTTCCGGAATGCGGCTTTCTGTTGCTTTGCCATGACGACTGTAGCGAGAATTGGAAAAAGCAGATTGTTGTATCTGGAGCGATACATTGTCAGAGCCGTCGCCCCTCGACTTTCTCTCGGAACGGGCAGAGAGAACCCTGGGGTCTAACAGCTTTGGGTTAATTATCTTCCTAACTGAATAATCTTCATTTTTGTTTGTTTGATCTCTCTTTGAAGAGCACAAGGCCTTTCTCTCCATCAGACAGAAAAAAAACCCCAGAAAAACGAGAGGCGGTTGTGTTTTCATAAACAGGAAACTCCTGCTCCGATTCGTGCCAAGGACGGAACGATTACAAAAAAAATCCTGTTGTTCACCGAGCGGATTCAGAGATATTTTCCCTCTTTGAAATCTTTTTTGGAATGTGTGAGGTTATGAGCTGAACATGCAGATGAAGCAGCGATGCCAGGGGGCCATGGCTACTAAATGGTGCGCAGTGCTGACGCCTGCTGCAAACGCATTATAACTTTTATATGCGCATGAAATTAGATTTCTGAATGATGGAGATGAATTGTAGTCAGATTGTACTTTATTTGTAAATGGATAGATAGATAGATAGATAGATAGATAGATAGATAGATAGATAGATAGATAGATAATGGATGGATGGATAGACGGATGGATGACAGGAGATACAGTAGATGCTTTCCCTTTCCTCTGTAGACAGGTTCTCAGTCAGTTCCATGTTCTTCTCCAGCTCTGACCAGTGAAGCAGCGATGCAGAACTCATCCAGTTTATGAATGACTGTTGTAGTCTATATAGATGAATGTCATTATCCTGGAGCCGTCATCTCCTATGACATAAAATCAATGTGCTGCCATGATGTTAGAGACCCGGAGAACACGACACATGATGTTTTCTGAAAACTGCTTCAGACTGCGATTGTTTGGTGATGTCAATGGAGAGACGTTTATGGAAATCCTATTGGAGATACTGAAGCATGGCCGTGCTCAGACGCTGTAGATCTCGTCTTCATGCCCAATACCTTCCTACAAGTTTTTTACGTAGAATATACCTTAGAATGGTAGGGAATGTCGACCAGTTGCAGACTTGCCGCATAGGGCTTGCACTGCAAATAGGCAGGGAAAGCAGACTGGGTTCTGGTTAGGGCTCACTGCCGTAACAGTAGATTTGTTTCTGGTCTGCCTTAACCCTTGATAAATCAAAAGTACTAGAGTAGGGTTTAGAATAACAATGTATGTATCTTCCTCCAGTGATCACCACTGATCTCTAGGACTTTGAGAAGATCAAGGAAGATTAGCTGATCAACATGAAAGAGCAGAGAGGTAAAAAGAAATAGACTTTTGTCCCTTCTATTGCACTATGACACCCCAGTAACACCGAGAGCCAGTAAAGACCCCCTTAGGTGGTAACATGTACTGTGTATGTGAACTATTTTGTAAATTCTCTGTAACCTGGTAGTAAGTGTTCAATTTCCCTACAGCACCCCCACAGGGGAAATGAAGCATTACATATGGGGAGATTTATCAAAACTGGTGTAAAGTAGAACTGGCTTTGTTGCCCATAGTAACCAATCAGATTTTACCTTTCATTTGTCAGAGCTCCTTTGGAAAATGAAAGATGGTATCTAATTGGTTGCTATGGGCAACAATGTTAGCATACTCTGTTTACAGCTATTTTTGTAATACCATAGTAGTGAATGGATGGTGGCCTTGCATGCATTACTTGTGGGCCCATTTCTTGTGATAGGAGAGGTCCCAAAGGTGGGACCTGCACCTATAAGACATTTATTGCATATATTAGCTATAGACCATAAATGGTCCACGCCTTTAAACACTACCTAACAGATGAGGAACACAGCCTAATAGAATGCGATCCACCTCTAACAAGTTAGAATTTTGTACGTTTTCTAAAAAAAGACAGCACCTTAAATAAAGGAGCTGTCTCATCAGAGAGAGAGAGCCTTTCAGAATGAAGCCACTATGGCGATCATCTGCCAGTCAGAACTTTCCCCTGCAGCACCCACTACAGGACAAATGTAGTATTACATGGCGCCAATCAGAAGAATAGCGATCTAAGCAATACAAGGATGACTCAAGGCTCCACAATGGGAGTGGCACTTTATTTTGGCTAATAAAAGGGGGGGGGCTAGTACGGGACCCCTCCTATGATCTCAATATACTCTCACAAAGACAATCCTTTTAGGAATAGACTCCAAAATTATCAGGAACTTTGCCTTCAATATACCGAAAAATGTATAAATCACTTGCTTACAGTGGAAGCCTTAATTCTCCTTCAATTTGTGTTCCTTTAAGATAAAAAAAAGACAGTGCCGCAGATTATGTGGATTTATGTGCCGTCTTAGCAGAAGCATCTGATATAATCTTTTAGATGAGGGAAAAATGAAAATCAAAGGGTAATAAAACTGAATGTTGTTATGAAGCATCTTGTAGGACTTACCATATGGTTCCGGATCTGAATACATATTTAAGCCATCAGTAGTTTGCTGTTGTGCAGACAACCAAGGACGTCGCCAACACACACCTGCCACTCAGTGGTTGACGGCGCCGAAACAGTTGGTCATAACAATATTAATAATACTTCTATTAACAAAAATAAATCTGTCCTTCATTTGACTGAAGTTGGATTGTGAGACTAATACCCATTACTGCCACAAAAGATCCAAGCTCAGCTTTTGCCTAATACGTTTCGAATCCTGGTGTTGTCTTCAAGGACTAGCAGATATTCATTTCAAGTAACTTTCAATTAGGACAACACTTCCCCCCCACCCTGAGATCACCTGATCACTGGTTGGTCCCAATACAGGAACCAAGTACTGAGCATCCATCCTTTCCCCAATGGTCAAAGTAACCATTACAGACAATTTAATGGGTGAATCTCGTTGGGGTCTTGGGTGGTTTATGATGTCCAATCTTGGATGTTTCCTTACTGTCAATTTTGGACAACACCTTTTTCTTTTGAGATTACCTCATCACTTGGCGGTCCCAATGCAGGGACCAAGTAATAAGCATCCATCAATCCTCCAGTGGTCAAAGTAACCAACACAGACAATGTAACAGATGAAGCTTGTTGGGTTCTTAGGTGGTAACTGTCATTAGTAGGGTTTATATGTCCACTTTGGATGTTTCTTGATGCCTATTTTGGATATCTCACCATGGTTTATGATGTCCACTTTAAATGTTCTCTAAGGTCCCTTTCAGATGAGCGAGTCTCACACATTGGACTTGCAGTGTTTGAGAGACTGATGGGGTCGCATAGCATTATATTGATTTATGATGCTATGTAACCCTTACCGTTCTAGAATGTATTGGATAACGCTGACATAATGCTGTCAGTGTTATCCAGTAGATTCCAAACCTTGCTTTGTATATAATGCAGTTTCATTAATTGATCACTTGGGTTGGATTATCCATTTTTGACCCACCTCAGCCATTGATTGGCTTAACAGTACCTGGTCAAGAGGAACCAGAAAGCAAAGAGTAGTGAAGACTTGGAGAGCAGCAGGAGATCCATGGAGGTATGACTTTTTTTTTAATTTCGGCAATTTTAAGACTTTTATTAAAAACCTGACTGGACAAGCCCTTTAATTTTCATAAAAGTTGGTAGTCCTCCTAAGTTATCTTTGATCTTGGAAGATTCCCGATCAGGGGCAATTTTTCTACCTAAAGCATTTAACCTTCCTGATATTAATAACATGCACCTTGGGCTTGACTGATACTCAAGTTAGGAAGCTATGTCTGCTGACGAATGAAGGGAGCAGCACCACAGCCCCTTCAAAGAACAGATCAACAAGGGTGCCAACAGTTAGACCCCCAACCATATGATATTGATTCCCTATCATACGTATAGGACTTCAATGTTAAGGAAGTTGGCAATGCCTTTAAGTGGTAATTGCTGTTCCAGTTGTAAGATTGGCCCATGTAGACAGTATGTTTTTGGTAAATTGGTAAACTTCTACCTTATAGGCAGGTGTGCATTTGACATTTCTGGGGTCCAGAAAAAAGTTATGTCTGGGGGCCACATTGTACCTCTCAACTATGCCCATTACACTGCTATTGTCTTCCCCAATTAGCTGTCTAAGTCCAACACTCTCGGTTTCTGCTACTTAACTACAGCCAGGAAGAACCTCCCTCAATCCCTGGGCCCCTGTGTAGAAAAACCTGCAGTATGTGCTCCCTTTTAGTAATTTTTTTTTTCATCCAACTGCTTGTGGCCAACTGGGGGCCTCTTCATCCCTGAGAGTCTGAGCTTTTGCTTGGTTTGCATGGTGATAAAAGCTTATAGGAGCTCCATGTTCTTGTAAATTGGGACATATTATGAAAACATACAAAATCTACATCTCAAAAATATACATACTTGTCCTAAGGCCCAGCAAACCTTGCAAACATTCACCCACCACCATTGTTTTCATCTTTTTCTCTCAATACCTTGCCCTTCCCCATATATCCCTGAACTACTACAGAATGATACAATGTATTACTCGTTGTGTTTTTGTATCCTTTTACACTAGTTTAGAAATATATAGTATTATGTGTAGATTTTATGTGCACTATGCAGGAATATAGTTGAAATTCATGGAAAAGTATTGATTTCAGCTTTAACACATCTGCAGGAGCTAAAGCTTTAAGGGTGAAACCACCAATAATAGTGTTTATTATGCTGAAAGCCTAAATTGCTGCTCGGTGTGACTAGATGGGGGAAAGTCAATAGCAGGTCATATAATGTAAATGGCAAAAGATAAAATATAAGGTGAGAGTATATAAATGCCTCCAGGTGAGGCTCAAAGTGGCATAATCTCCTCTCTTGAACACTTTATATCCAAAGAAGCCCAAGATTCTCTGCAGATTAATGTCATTATATATGTGTATACTTGTAGGGCTTTTTTTTATACAGCTCTCTTTATTGGCCATAAAGTTTAATCATAAAATTCTTGCTACCTTCAACCACCACTAGAGGGAGCTTTGCTGCAGACAGTTTGTATATTGTGCTCAATAACAGAGAGATACATATTTATTAATACTGTTGAACTTTGCACTGTCTATGAATAGGAATTCCAGTCTAAATATTAGACAAATTTATAATTCAAGTGCAAGTAACTTTATACATTTGTATTGCAAATCCTACAATAGATATAATGAAAGCTAAACATTTATTATTCAAGCCATGCAATTCTCATAAAGCCTTTCTCATAAGCTAACAAGGCATAAAAATGTTAGAAAAGTGTCCAAAACACTTCATAAATGTGATGGAACCTATGTTACACCAAGTTTTTGGCACAAATTGTGCCCAAAAATTGGCACACTTTAAACAATAAATCTGTCCCAGGATCCAGAAAAAATGCTTAAGCTCCGCCTAGTGGTGACTGCTGACCAAATTATCAGTTAACTCTATGTATAGTAGAGGATTTGGAGCTATAAAAATATAACATTAGTCCACAATGAATATTTAAGCGGAAACAACATGGTTTCAATGCCTGGACTTTCACATTAATAGCTTCTACATATTTCATCATTTTATATAATTAACACAGCTTCTGTATATTATTTTAGTGCGCTCTTTTTCAAGATTTTTTATTCACATAGCTCCTATTTTGTACATACTTAAGTACTGATTGGTTCTGTCCCCTTTAAGTATTATGTTACCTTCTATATACATTGTAATGACATTCCTTGTAATGTAGTGAGTTGGGGAGCGATACCTAACACACACAGACCCCCCATTGTGCAGAGAAGGCCACATTCATTAGTGATTATCTCATGTTACACACTTATCATCCTTAAGATGAAAAGATATAAACCTGGTGCACAAAAGACAGTCAATTAGAACTCCATTAAACATCATCCAGGTAGGATGTTGTAGGTCTATCTCTGTCTTGAATCACAATGTGGTGTTGGCCATGTGATATGACATGGCGGCAGAAGTCCCCCCATATTGTATTGTGCAGGCCATATGATTGATTATTAGTTTTTCTGTATGTGGTTTGTCTGTTTTATCTTATATTTAATCAGATTTAGTAAACATTTTATCACTTAGCCTTTTAAGCCTATTTATTCTCAAATTGTCAAATTCACATTAAAACAGCGCCACGTATTGTATAAGAGAGTAAGCTATTCAATACAATTCCCTGCATCTCCATCCAGCACACACTTGTTTTAGAACCTCCCACCAAGTCACCAGAGGCATAGGAAACCTGTGCAGTAATTGATGTTTTTAAGAAATAAAGTGCATGCAAGGACAAGAACTAAAAATTGGTGGCCCCTCTTATCCCGAGCAAAGTGGTACGAGTTGTCCAGCTTTGAAAAACAAATATATATATGAAAAAACATGATGTTGGGATACCTTGTCATGAGATGTCTATGTTATATGTTTCCATGTGACCACCCAGTGGTTGTGATGTACATTGTAGCCTGTCAAGAGTTCTCCTAGCAATAATTTTCAATATTATGCAAAATTTGTGTACTGAGAAATTGGAGTCCTTAGCAAAATTTCTGGAAGATCATGGTTGAACATGTCTGTGTGTTATCATTGTACAACGAGGGAAACTTGGGGCAGGTATTGTGTGGCATTCAGTTATTGTCTGATACCATGATTTATTTATGAGAAGTGTTACTTGAGCCCCTGGTCACAGTGACATATTTAAAGATGACAGAATATAATGGAATGGAAGTGATCCCACTGAATCACAAAGATACTACACACACAGGAGAAACAAACAGGAGTTCACACTTGCACATTATGAAGCTGGAAACCACCTCCCCAAGTCGAGCGCCCGGCGCCATTGTAGCTGCTCAGGTATGTTCCACCGAACTAAGATGAAGCTGATAAATGACCTACCATTCGAGTTGTTAAAACCAATTATTTAATTCCGAAGACAAATGACTCTGTTTCCAAAAGGCCATCTGTATCGTTCAAGGAAGGAGCTGCAGAACACAATGCAACAGCAGCACAAAAACCAGCAGCGTGTGCGGCCGGGACGGAGACGGGGGGGGGCTCTCCTTATAATCAACTTGTTTCCATTGGAAGGGGCTGAATTTAATATCCGGCCCGTCGTTGTATTTCACTCATTGTAGCCGGAGTCTGCCGAGAATAAGAATGCTTGGGAATTTTAAAAAAAGGAAACGCTGCCGATTCCTCTGAAGATTATGATGCAAAATGCAAAAATTAATTAACTTCCTAACAGGCACATTAAAATTACAAAAAACTTCACAAAAATGTCACTTTTTTATTGTAGATTTTTAATATGTGTCTGAAGTAAATCTTGGTGCACAATTCAGGGGAGACACTTGTATTTTTAACCCCTTAGTCTCATATTTAATTTTAACCTTAAAGGTGTATTCATGTTAGGTAACTTTTTTTCAACTTCTGTAGCGTTGGTGTGTACGAACCTGATACGTATCAGCCCCCGAAGTGACTCCACTTCTTCCAAGTCCGCTTATCTTTCTTGAAACACACAGTGGAGAGAGCGTCCTCTGTCACGTGATGTTTGTGAGAAAGACAGAACAATGCATACAGAGATATATGGAATATAGTGAGAGATAAACATACAGACACAATGTAACACTTGCAGACAGGCTCAGACAGATTGACAGACCCACTGTAATGCAGACAGACAGCTAATTAAAAAGCAGAAAGATACGAGAATCAAAACACAGAAAGCAGTGTGAAACAAGCAACAGGGAAAGACCAAGTGACACTGAGCAAGATCTACACAGGCAAGCTGAAAAAAAGAAACAGAAAAAGCTGCAACCTCAGCTTACTGCTCTGGTACATATCAGAGCACAGTGATGTAGAGCACAGCTCCCTTACATGCCATGTGGAGCCAGCAGACAGGAAGTTCAGAACAGAGAAGCTCGGACTAGAGCTAGTCCCGGGTACAAGAGAATGCATTTTACAGAGCTGGGACTAGACAAAGAGCAGAGAAACTGAACATGGTCCACCAGCAGCAGGAGAGAGCAGGGATGCAACTAAGGGATGCAGGAGTGTAAACAAGGTAGAGGGAGACCAAAAGTCAGTATATTAGACACTGGTAACTCCTGCCCAAAGTGTTCAAAGTAGACCCAATCAACCGAAATATTTTCTCCTATTTTAATTTTGTTTAAAAAATGTTGTGGTTCGTGGTTAGTTGTAGGTGTTTTAGGAAACATTTTGGGGTATATAGTGTATTAAATAACTATATATAACTATTAACTAACTATAAATAACCATAACTAAAAAAAAAGCTAGAAGTACCATATAACATTGTTTTGTGTAATTTATTTACGCCATTTCCTGTGTGATATAAGTAAAATAACTTTATTATGTGGGTCAGTACAATGATGATAATGACAGATTTCTATATATTGCTTTATTATTTTTTTTATCTCCTACTGGAGGCTGCCAGCTCCCCAACTGCCCCCTCCTTCCCCAGGCTAAAGTAATCAGATAATAATTTACCTGTTAACATCTCTGGATAGGTAACAACTAGAGATATAGGCTTTGTATTGTTTGAAAGATGACATTCTAAGCTTTCAAACAATACAATCACAGCATCCTCTTATACTATATGGGAAGATATCACTGTTAGAAATCAGGATGCAGCTAAAAGTGAAAGTAAAAGCAGATTTACTGTATTTATTCCCTACTCATTGTTGGTGGCCATCATGTCTGCACAGTGTGAGTGGACTTTCATCAGCGAACAGCGCTGAGGGCCACTGGTAGATGCCCCCAGTGTAGATGCCCCCAGCCCATGCAAGACGATGACGGCTGTGCCTGGTGGTGTGGTCAGGTGCCCTTGCAAGTCATCTAGCACGCAGACCAAGCTGATGTAAACGGTTTTGAATGGTCTGACATGACACTTGGGTGCCTCTCATTTCCCTTAAATGTTCCTGGAGTTGTGTGGCATTCATCATCCGGTTCCACAGGGCATTGTTCACAATGAAGCGGTCATCAGTGTGGGATTTGGCCAAACGAAGTCTACTTCTCTACCTTTCTGTGACTCTTCCAGTCTCTCTGTATCTCTAATACAACCTGCTGATGACTCTGTGACACTTTAAGCTTAGGGGCCACTTCCATCTGAGAACATCCTGCTTGAAGCCTCTCAATGGCGAGGGACTGTTGATAAATTGTTAGGTGTCGTCTTGGTCTTATAATGTCAAAATGTGAACAGCATGATGAGGAGGACTGTTTAAATACCAATTCTAATTGAACCAGGAAATGTATTGGGCTATTCATGGATCAAACATCTGTTGTGAGATTTGCCATTAAGCTCCTTGTTAGAGAACAGCAAGTTGTGCAAAAATTCCTGAAACATTGAAGAGTTGGACATGTGCATTCAGAAGTTTAGAGAAGGTCACATTAAGTTCTCCTGTAAAGATTAGATTGCATTTTTGGTTATTCCTGAAATTTCACCCACAAGCCAAATATCCCAAACTTTTTGTGAGTAGTGTGTATACATATTTATATATATTTTATAAGATTTAGAGACTCCAGTTACATGTAGGTAATGGTTTGTTTCCAGTGCTTTCGCTTAGCAGATAATTACCTTTTACTCATATATAAATCCCATTTATTAAGATTAGAGTAGAAAACATTGTAAGAGCAATCCTAAATTAAGAACTTTTTCTCCGTGATCACTCATTAATGGATTGAGTGGGTGAAGGAATCATTTACTTACATTACCGCGGCTGATGCCTAATAGTATCTTACAAGGCAGCGCTTTCAAACATTAGGTCGATTTGTTCAACGTTAAGTTTTCGCCATGTAAATTAAATTAAGCTGAATGGTGGCGGCGAGAGCCGATGCAGCGTCCGGTGATAGAAAGTTTTTGTTGCAACTTCCTGCACTAATTATCATATTAAATTGATTTATTTATTGCAGAGGGAGATTTATTCTAGTTATATGTGCCGCGCTCTTAGGATCCTGCATCCTTCTGGGTCTCTCGTCTGTTTATTGGGAAGCATTTACGTATTAAAGAACCTGCTGAGAGTTATTTTCCAATTAAAAGTGATTGCTTTAAATGGCCAGCTACACCATTCATTTAATAAGGGTCAAGAAACTGCACGTTAATGCTGATGCTCTCATTTCATGATACAGTATAGAAACGTCTCCTTCCTTTCCTCTTGGTCATACATGTCCTGATATTTGTGGGGTGAGAAGACCAGCTATGTCTATCCTACGTTTCTATGTGCGGCCACCCAGTGGTTGTGTTGTGTATTGCAACTTGTGAATGTTTTTTCTAGCACCCTGACATATTGTCTTGTATGGGTTTCATGAGTCCTTCACAAAATTCAAACTAAGCTATGGGTGGACATGCCTGTGCACTGGTACTTTGGGTGTAGGACAGAATTGCTTACATATCCTTTATTCAATGTGTTTTGAACAGGGAACATACCTATAGGTTTGGATGTTATATTCCGATAAATTGAAGTTCAGCCCAGGAGAAAACTGGACCTTTGGGAAACAGCTTCGAGGAGGTTTCCTATTATCTTCATCATAGTTGATACAATGGACGTACTGTACTTGGCATCATTTTCGGAGCCATTAAATTTGGCACTGGATTTGGAAGAATCTTTACTACTGGCAGCAAGCTTCATCAATCCATCCAATCATTCATTCATCCACCTATCTGTTTGTCTGCCTACCCATCGATTCATCTTTTCATCCAATTGTTAATTTCATTGTCTGTTTATACATCCATCCATTCACCATTGCATCCATCTACCCATTCATGTATTGATCCATCCATTCACTAGTTCATCCATCCATCCATCCATGTATGTAGCTTTCAATCATCTTGCCACTCATCCATGCATTCATCCCCTATTTATCCATCAACCCAATCATGACTCCATCCAGCCATTCATATAGTAAACTCAGCCAAACAGCCATCCATTTATTAGTTTACTGATTCATTTATTCACCCATCCACCCATCCATCCATCCATCCATCCACGTACACAATAATGAATTTGTTTGTTCATACTTTACCCATTAATTTACCATCCATCAGTCTACCCATCCATCATCCATCCATCCCTCCAACAATCTACCCATCCATCATCCATCCAACAATCTACCCATTCATCATTGATCCATCCATCCACTTGTTTGTCCATTGAATCTTTCATCCACCTAGTCACCCACCAACTCACACACCCATTCCTCCATCTATCTCTCCAACCATCCATCCATTCATTCATCCACCCATTCATCATCCATCTATTCATCCATCCATACATCAATCTACCCATTAATTCACCATCCACCCATTAGTATACCCATCCACCCATCTTTCATCCATCCATTCATCCATTCATACATCAATCTACCCATTAATTCATCATCCACCCATCCTTCATCCATCCATTCATCCATACTTCCAACAATCTACCCATTCATCATCTTTTAATCTATAATCCATCCATCCATCCACTTGTTCATTCATTGAATCATTCATCCACCTGGCCACCCACCAAACCACTCACCCATTCATCCATCTATTCATCCATCCATCCATCCATCCATCCATCCATCCATACATACATACATCCATACATCAATCTACCCATTAATTCACCATCCACACATCATCTATTAATCATTCTATCCATTTACCCATTCATCCATACATCCAACAATCTACCCATTCATCATCCATCCATCTATTATCCATCCATACATCCATTCATCCATTTATCCATCCATCCATCCATCCATCCATCCACCTATTCATCATCCATCACATGCCTATTAAAAGTTATCCTACTAATATTGTTTATTAAAAAGCAGCACTACTTGGATATACCCTTGTCCCCACCAGTCAGCTAAATGTTTCACTTGTTTGAATCTCGTTTTTCCAGAATATGACCAATATTATTATAATCTGCAGCGTTTCATCTTTATTTTCTAGCATTTAGATAATTCTTAATTAATAGTCAGCCACCGACAAGAAACATAGCTTGCAGTACAACTATTTAGGCATTTCAATACTTTAATGTCTCCAATTATGCTGATAAATATTATGACAAATAAATTGATTGTGATATCACATCATGTAATTTGCTTTTCATTGTAATAAAAACCAGTAAGTGAAATGAAATTGATTATGACTTCAATGGCTATAGCAAGAAAGGTGGAAGGAAATTATATTACTACTGTGAAAATAGCAATTGTGGTCTGAATTAATTTATGGATGCTCGCGATGACAAAAATATATAAACTGGGCTCAAAAAGATGTTGCAGTAGGAAGCAAAGCAAAAAAGTTAGATTAGGGTGCAGAATAGGGTAGTAGTGTCTTCGGGGCTGGATGATATGGCTCAAACTCAAGCAATTAACAGACTGCACAGGAAAACAACAAAAGTTGAAGGCTAGCAGCTAGATAGGGTCTAGCAGCCAAGCTACAGACACAACACAAATCTATGCAAAGAATACTAAGGATTTTGGATACCAATGCACAGATCTAATGCTATAACCAGCAACTAAATAGCAGAAAGTAAAAACATTTGAAGGGAGGCTAAAAAATTAACTTTGTCTTAAATTAACCAAGTTGAGAAAGTTGACCTTCTAACCCAGAGATCAGGTGTATAGCAGAAGTCTGAGAAAGAGATTTGGAAATGGTTAGGTCTTCTACGGTATATGGTTAATGTAGTGCAGCTCCCATTCACTTGGAAAATCCCTTTAACTTTGATATGATGAGTGGGCTTTGTCATGCAGTACTTTATAATCATAGAAAATTTGATTTGGCTACTTTGACGGATTTTACAAAAAAAATTGCTACAATAGTGTCGCCCCCCCCATCATTGTACTCCTTAGACTCCACGTTTATACACGATCGCAGCATCTGAGAGTAAAAACAGTAAAAAAAAATGAAATTAAACTTACCACCTCCATTTGCTCACGACGGGCCGGCCGCCATCTTCTTGAAGATTTGGCGTGAAATCTCACACGGCTCGAGATGATATCATGCCTGCCGACATGGTGACGTCGTCATCACTGCACACAGGATTCCTTGCAGACTGTGGCCTGCTTCAACATGCTTCCTGATCTGTTCCAGCCCATGGCTGCCCACTGGTGTATATTTAAGGCTTCTTCCCCAGGTGAAAGGTTCCTGAGCTTTAGGTATTCTAGTGTTTCCTCGTCCAAGTGAAGGTGTGTTTATTCTGTCTGTTTTCCTGTGTAATGAAATCTGCCTGTTTCCCAACTCTGACCCTCTGCTGCCTGTCCTGACTGCCACCTGGTTATCCTATTGACCATAAGCTGCCTGCCCTGACCTCTGCCTCATTTCTTGTATATGCACAAACTCTGTCTGCACTGACCTTATCCTGTTACCTGACTATGACTATTAGCTGATCCTTTGAATCTTTACAATGGTGTCTCTGATCCTTGTGGGTCAGGTGCCAACTGCACTGGGACTATTTCAGGAGGTATTAGCCTGGTGGGTCCCCTGCAGCAAAAGCTAGATCCCTGTATATGGGTTACCAAGTGAAAACCAAGGGAAAATGCCCTTAGGTTTATCCCTAAGTCAAAACAATTTGCTAGTCCACATCCACTGTCCATGACAGTTTCACTTGAAAGATCTTTCTTGGAAGTGAGAAGGATGATGACCCCTTGAAGACAAAACACTGCCGTGTGTACTTTTTGTTTCATTCTTGATCTTTCCTCCAGATGTTTATCAGAAATGGGGAATTCATATTTTATTTTTCTCCTATCGAGAAAGATCCTAAACCGCCCCCAATAGGATGTGTCATTTACTAATTTATCTGAACTCATATGTACAAACTCCTTAGCATTGGACTCTAACGTGAACTGGGGGATCAAGTATTGCTTAAAGGGGAATTCCAATAAGAAACATTTAGCTCCTGTCCATAGAATGGATACTTGGTAATACAGTGGAAAAAAGACATAAGTCTATCAAGTCCAAACAAGGAATGGGTTGTAATGTGAATTTTAGGAAAGGGGAGATGAAATTAAATGAATTGCATAATTGTCAGTGGTCTGACCACTGGGACCACCAGCGATCATGAAAATGGAAGTCCTTTGTGTGAATGGAGTGAAGCACATGCCAAGTTACTGCTTCATTCACTTCTATGGAATTGTGGGTGTAGCACTTAGCTGTCTCCAGGGGCGTAACTACCATATCAGCAAACAATGCAACTTCTATGAGGCCCAGGGCAGGAGGGGGCCCAGTTGGGATCATCTCCTCTTCTACTGGAGGTGAAAACTTGGTCAGGACTCCACCCTCTAAAGGAACAACTTTTAGCAAACAAGGTAGTGGAAAAAAATGGCCCAAGGGTCATTGAAAGGGGTTTAGGTGGAAACCCTTCTGTCCTGTGTGGGGGACCTGGTTTGATCCTTGCTATGGGGACCTTACTTCTCTATGTACGCCACTTGCTGTCTCCATCAGAAGTGAGCGATCTTGCATGTGTTCCACCCCTCAAGTTCACAGGGGATTTGAGGACACCTGTTCTCATACTTGCTGGGGATCTCAGGTGCTACATACTATTTATGGGAAATCCCTTTAATGAGGTGTCCTCTTTCATGAAGTCTTCTTATATTATGGTAAATTATTAACTATCTTGGATAACAGCCCAAGTGTTATGTTGTTTAGGGTCTATAATCAGACATTTGATCATCAATATGGGCACTGCAATGGTTGTCACCCAACAGGAAAGACCAACCAAGAAAGTATAAAATTGTCACGCTCTGGTGTGGAGGGTATACCCACACCAAGCATAAGAGGGAAGGGAAAAGGACCAAACAAGGGAAATGGTCACCTCCTGCAGGAAACCCTGAAACTAGGCCCTGACTGACTACCAGTATGAACAGGCCTTAGTGATAGAAGAGTTCATGCACAGGAACCTAATAACACCTGGCCCTAGAGAACCCTGCCACTAGTGACAGGGGAAGGAGTTAACTCCTTCCTCCAAAAGGACTGACGAACCGGAGACTCCAGAAGGCAAAACCACAACAGGGAAAAGTAGGATAAACACAAAAGGGAAAATGACACTTATCTTAATGCAGATAATGCAGCAACCGGATCTCAACCGAGAACCACACCACACACAACAATGTCAGCAGAAAGTATAAACCGCAAGGGATACTGGGAGAGGAAGGGATAAATAGTGGAAAGACAATCACCACACTCGCAACAGCTGAGGGGAAGGGGTGTGGTAAACAGCAACCAAACCAAGAGGAAAACATGTCAAATTATATCACTTTTGAAAGTCTAGCCGAACGCCTGCAACCTGATGCAGGCATGTTCATGACAAAAATTTGCTAATTGAACCATCAAAAAGTTTTGAAAAGAATGCATACAGTATGTCCATGTAGTTTTTTTTTTTAGGTCTGTCAAAACTACTCAATAGTTTTTGATATCTGGACCAACGTTCAAGAGCTCACCTCTCCACATTACCCCATTACCGCTACAGATGGTAAAATAAAAAGGTTTGCATAAGATATTCCTGAGCTCTAAATGGGAAGAAAATGCAATAATAAGAAGACAGCTTATTAAAACACAACATGTGCCTATTTGTTCAACCGTCTATCCACCTTAATGAAAGAATACAGACCATTAACTCTCCGAGAAATCAAGTCAAATTTTCATTTTCATCCATCCATCGGAAGGAAGGCTTAATAAGATTGAAATGCGTTTCTTCCTTTTAATAATTTTCTCATAACACCTTTCAGAAATGAATTCTTTGTGTGGATTGTATGCTTGGAAGAGACGGTCTCCCAGCCGCATTAAGATGATGCAAAATATTTCATGCAGTCTATCGGCATTAATCAAAACTGAATGGGTTATTTGCTCCTTCCATCCATGCTTTAAGAAGAAAAAAAACCTAAGCTTTTGCTTCTCTGCGCACGCAAATTTGCCATCAAATGGAGTTAACGTTTAGCAGAAAGTCAACATCTTTAACTGCTGTAATAAGGGGGAGATGTCATTTGTATGATAAAAAGGGCCACAGGTTCATCGCTAGTTCCTTGCCTCAACGCGCAGCTTTCTGCCTTCCCGTTGCTACCTATGTTCTCAGCCTAATGTTCTTGTATCTAGGCCAGCAAGGGAGCTTGTGTAGATTTAAAGGCGTTGTCCGAGTTATGAAAAAAATATATAGCACTGTAAATCTGATGGGCAGCAATATATAACTTAGTTCAGCAAGCTTTAGGCAAAAAAAAATACATATTTCCTAATTTCCCTGGTTCTCTTCTGGCTCTTTGTTTACCTGCAATAACAACAATCTCTGCCCCTCCCCCTGCTCTGAGTGAATACAAGTGCTGCCCTGAGTGACATGTCTGTCTGCTGGGATACTCAGCAGCATGTTGTTTGTGTAGAGCTACAAGTCCCAGCTGTACAATGACATTACTGATGCACACAGGACCTTCTCCCTACCTGTTCTTGTGCAATGTTCTGCAGAACTCTAGTCTGTCAGCTCCTGTGCCCAGCATTTGTCTCCTCACTGCCTGCAGCTACTCAATAAAGCCTTTAGCCCTGAGACTGTGCTGGCTGAAGGGTTTAATGTTTTTCCTGAAAGAATCCAGGGAAAGAGCAGCAGCAGCCGGCAGCGCAGGGGGGGCGTGGCCAGCACAGTGACGTCTCGTGTACAGACTCTTATCTGATCTCTCAGGCTTGTTCACGAAACATCAGCAGAGCAGAGACAGAAGCTGACATCACAGGTCATGTGACCCTCAGTGAAATCTGAGAAAGGGGTCACTGAAGTTAAAGTAAGTGCATTGAAAAAAAACATTACATTTGCCTAGTTAGAAACTTACAAAGGACAAAAAGATAACTTGGACAACCCCTTTAAGGCTGTTGGATGCCTACGGGGGATGTGCCTAAGTTATGTAGAGGCCGGCGCCTCTACATAACTTAGGTGCATTGGGCACCAACGCGGGGGGATTATGACCGTCATCTATAACACCGGTCTTAATAAATGACCCCACATATGTCCTAACAACTGACTGTGCATAGTAAAGTATTGTATTCTAAAGCATAATAATAAAACATTTTATAAGTAAAAGTTACCTTATGGGGCTAAAGAAAAAAAAATAAGAAAATAATAATAATTATATTAAAAATCTTAAAATATAGATATATTTGACACAGTCTTAGTTTATGACAACATGTAAAATAAGTTTTATAATATAATATTATTTTGAATTTTGGAAGACAACAAAAATAACACAAAAAAGTGATGGTGGAATTGATTTATTTATTTTTTTTGTTTAAGTTCCACTTACAAACAAATTAATGCTAATTTTCTATACTGCAAAACTAATTTAAAAAAATTCATCCAAAAATGTGAAAACCAAGACCTGATATAGAAAATAAAAAACATCATACTGTAGCTCTTAGAATAGAGGAGATACTGTCTAATGTGGCTAAAATAGTCTCAACCGTAAGTATTATATATAACCCAACAGGGCTTAGAAGGATCAGTTTCACTTTAAAAAATGTACATTTTTTTAATTTAATATTTATTTATTTATAATTTTGGGGTGCACAATGTTTCACACACAATAAAGACTCAGCCTACGGTTTTTGCATGTTGATCTTTTTGATTATTTATTTTACCTAGATTTATTTTGAGAACTTTTGCAAAGTTTTATACCCTCGAGTAACCATGCCAAGAGCTTTATCATGGTCCATTAAGTTTAAGAGGTGCTTTTAATTAAAAATGTTGCTAAGCCAGTGTAATTCGTTGCTCATATTTTTGCTGCTCTGCATGTGGAGACAAAAAGTCCTTTGTCAGGTTAATAATAATAGAGCGATTCCTCTGGGTGTTTGTGTGAGCAAAGAGAGGTATTTAGTAATTGTCATCGTAAAGTAGTAAAATGGTCAGCGGTGGCATCTCACATTGAAGAGCTCAGCGTCTTTAAATTATGACACTTTTTTAATTGCCATGGCTTCTTCCCGTCAATTTGGTGCCTTAAAACTAGGCGGTATGCTACTGTAGCTAGGTTCTTCTTCCTAAGGGTTAAAATGTATGGACACGTTTGGAAGCATTTTTTTTTATTATTATTAAAATATTTTTGTTCAATTGGTCTTTACTAAAAATTTTCAGCAGTTTTCTCTGTACAGCTGTCAGTTGCTGTCTATTTGGAGACTGTGGCTATCTGTTTATGCTGAGTCCCGTCAGACAGCAGTCCTGATGGCTTAGTCCTATTCTCTGAACTCCTTCCAGATCCTAAATACACATGTAAGTCATAGGAAGAGATGAGCGAATCATCCAAAATTCGCTTCGCCGAATGTTCGTTGAATTTTTCAAAAGAGTCGTACTTCATACGAATCTATTTGGCCAAAGCTGCGGACAAATCATACGTTATAATGTGGTGTTCTGTGAACATTTGCGCACTAATAACGAACGTACAGTTGTTAAACGTACACAACTTATGTAAACACGTACACATGAGCGTACGAATTGCATACGAATCCTCAGCGTACTATTGTCTAGCCATTGCGTAATGCGCAGGCACGCACGACGCTAGGCTTTGCTGGAGAGGAATGGTGGAGCAGGAGGAACGCTCTGAGTCTGACCCCTGGCTACATATGGATCCTGTATCAGCAGATGACAGCAGATCATCCGGCTGAGACTGAGATGAGCGTGCCATCCACTCCACTACCTCATCCACTTTCTCCTCCACTACAATTTTGCACCTTGGTGGGTTAGCCTGGTGGAACAACGGCCAAGTATTGCGAATTCTACTAGTAGATGCTCCGGCTACAGGTCTCTTAGCACTGCTGCCCTGTGCACCTTCTCCTTTTTTTCGCAGCTCCAGATCTGACTGGAACTGGACCCCTTTTGCTTTTCCATGCCAGACATTTTTCACTTGACTGTGGCCCTGCAGCTGGTCTTTGTCTCTCTCCCTGTCTCTCTCCCTGTCTCTCTCCCTATCTCTCTCTCCCTGTCTCTCTCCCTATCTCTCTCTCTCTGTCTCTCCCTGTCTCTCTCCCTATCTCTCCCTGTCTCTCTCCCTGTCTCTCTCCCTGTCTCTATCTCTCTCTCCCTGCCTGAATAATTTCTTGCCCTGCACTTGCCCTGCAGTATTCCTGATGTGTATTATGGATTCCCAGAACAATTACAACCCAATTTTAACAAAACAGGTCTCAGTCTCTCAGACCTTCACACACAGTGCTTCTGCTCGTCTCAGCAGTCGCAGCACAACTGATGTCACAGGCTTGAGCCAATCAGAGCAAGCCGTGCCCACTAGGTCAGGTGACCGCTTTTCTTCCTGGGCTTTTTTCACAGGCTTATCCGTTTGATAGGCATTGAGCTATAATGAGTGTTTGGGAGCTGTCAGGAGTTCGGAGGGCAGACTGAGCCCACAGCGCTGCTGTCTGACGGGAATTGGTGCAAACAGAAAGCAACTGTCTGTAAACTGACACAAACTGACGGCTGTGCAGAGAAAACTGCGGAAATCTTTTTACTAAAGAGCAATTGAAAAAAATGATATTGTTTACCCCAAAATGAGTAAAATGCAATATTAAAAAAGTGTCCCCAAAGGAGTCCATAAACTTTTGCTCTTAGGAGGAAGAACTTGGCTACAGGAACATGCCGCTTAGTTTTAAAGAGCCAAACCAACAAGAAGAAGCTAAGGCAATTGCTTAGGAGTGATGCAATGCTTATCTTTCTTTTCTGTATAGTTCTGTGCTATTTGTCATACATAAGGGGATGTGATCACCTAGTAACCACTTGGTCCTTCTCTTTCACATTTAAAATAAAAGATGTTAAAGATCTAGCAGAGCTGTTTGTGTCATTAAACCCAACAAGGAACATTCATTCAACCAGAGCAGTGAGATTCCTTAACAAGACACAAAAGGTAACTGGGGGTAAAGTTAGAAAAGTATCACAAAGTAAATTTGTAGGTGCCAGAATAAATATGGCATTTGGACCAAGCTGGAAACTGGCATAAATATGTGCGGCTTTCCAAGAGTGCAACAAGAGCAGCTGCAGAGGTATCTTAAGAGGATGCATTGGGCTCTGCTACATTTGTACTGTATATTAAGATACAGCTGCATCACCTATATGTCTCTATTTTGTATTGCAGAAAAGACCAATGTTACCTGGAAACCATCAGCAAGCTGCTGTTGTTCTTATTCTGTGTTTCTGCGGTAACATAGTAACATTGTATCTATCATGTGCTACAATGAATATATTGTGCCTATCTGTTTGGAAATGTGATTGGGTATGACCATTTGCAGCTACAGCAGATTATTAGTGAGTCGTAGAAGTGATGCAGGTAACAGCTGCTGTCATTTTCCTAAATCTATAAGATAATATCATCCATTTTTCAAGCCGTATCTTCATGCAAAGCATGTACAACCACAATTAAGACTAAGCATATGCACTGGTAGTCAGTATTATGCCAGTGTTTCTTCGTAGATGTAGGAGAGCTGAGTTAGTCATTTGGCACAGCTCATTTTACATCACAATATATGATTCTCCATAAGACTGCAATTAAATCCATGACACTGTCTTACAGGTATCCCTGCCTACACTGCAACCCCAAAGAGTTAAATGACAAATTCAGCTCTGCTGTACTGCAGATTGGATTCCTACCTAGATCTCTATAAACCTATCCCACGCATACAGCAGCCTTATGAATGGGACATATGTAAGCCTACAAGGCCTCAGCAGATTAAAACAATAGATCAGGGGTCACCTCGACTGCATGCAAATATTTAAGAGGAGCGATGATGACTCAGTCGATCTGTAGCACAATTGAAAACCAATGTCATCTGATTCAGACATGTAGGAACGAGCTGAATAATTAGCTCAGAAATATTACAGCGAAGGTTTTCAGCAGCACCACGCATTTTACCGCAGTCGCAGCCAAGCCGTCTGTCTTTTTAATTCTCCTCGATCAGTCTGCAGCCATATGTCACACGCTGTAACCAGGCAATGCTTGCTCATATTCACATTCAGGCCATGCATTTCTCAGCAGGTTTGTCGATGAATAGGCCAGGCTTCTCCCGGTAGACCTTCCTTGTTTTTCTTCATAATAAGAAGATACTGTCCAAGAGACTACAACATTATACAGAAAATGACAGCACTGCCATGGTCCATCCGGACTGGTTGAATGCTCCATAGGCTCAGGAGAAATTGAAGTAGGGATAGTCCATGTTGTACTTGGAGGGACTGAAGGTCACAACAATACATACAATAAAGGCAGGTGATGCAGCTGTTATGGCATACAGACCTTTGTCTTGGTTGGTCCCATCACATTTGGTATTGGGTGGCAAGAACCAGTGCAGGACTCCATGGGAAGAATTGGTGTAAGACATCATGACGAGAACTGGTGTAGGACTTCATGCCAAGAACCGGTGTAGGACTCATGGCAAGATCCGGTGTAGGACTCTATGGAAAGAACCTGTGTAGGACTCCATGCCAAGAACTGGTGTAGGACACCATGCCAAGAACCGGTGTAGGACTCATGGCAAGATCCGGTGTAGGACTCTATGGAAAGAACCTGTGTAGGACTCCATGCCAAGAACTGGTGTAGGACACCATGCCAAGAACCGGTGTAGGATTCATGCAAGAACTGGTGTAAGACTATATAGAAAGAACCTGTGTAGGACTCTATGGCAAGAACCGATGTAGGACTACATGGCAAGAACTGGTCTAGGACATTAGGGCAAAAACTGGTGTAAGTGTGAGAAATTGGCTCAAGGGTCATGGAAAGGGAATGGAGGGGGGGGGACCCTGGGATCTTCTGTCTTGAGACCATTTTGATCCTTGCTGTGGGTCACATTTTTTCTATGGATGCCCCACCAAGAGGAGAGTCAGAGAAGGGTTGTGGAGTTGGAGCTAGTTTTTGGTGGAGTCAGAGTCAATAGGAATGTACCAACTCCAGATCTAGCTTCAGTTATATAAATATATGTTACGTTCTATCAACCTAAAGCCCATATTTATTTAAACAAGGAGAACTAGCAGGGCTGTGGAGTCAGAGTCAGTTTTGGGTGGTTGGAGTCGAAGCAGGACATGTAAAAATAGAGGGGCAACTAAACTGATAAGGAAAATGGAAGTTCTTAGTTATAAGAAAAGATTAAAATAATTAATTGCATTTAGTCTTCAGAACATACATCTAAGGGGGGACATGATTAACCTATACAAATATATAAATAGGCCGTTCAAAAATATGGTGAAAAGTTGTTTCGTGTAAAATCCCCTCAAAAGACAATCCATCTGGAGAGGAAAATGTTCAGTCTCCAAAGGCATCAAGGCTTCTTTACTGTAAGAAGTGTAAATCTGTGGAATAGTCTACATCAGGACGTGATCACAACAGGAACAGTGGGTGGTTTTAAAAAGGTCCTAGATCAATTCTTAAATAAATAACATTAATGACTGTACACCTTTATGTGCATTTCTTTATTATTGCTTTGTATACATTTTAAGCTAGAAATCATTTTATTCATCTGGACTTTATTGAAAATGCTGAGCCCTTTGCTCAGTACAGCCGTGAGATTCTCTAGTAGCAGGATCTGAATTTTCACTCTGTTCTGCAGCTCCGGTGACAGCTCCTTAGCTCTGATCTCCTAAACACTCATTATAGCTCACTTCGTTCGTACAGATACGAATAAGTGTTTAGAGCCTTGTAGTAATTTAGAGATTAGTTTTATTAGAGCACTGGAATAAAGTAAAAGTAAAACATATGATTCACATCATATATATATATTTATATATATATTTTTTTTTATTTTTTTTTTATTTTTTTTTTTTAAACCCAAAATGAGTAAAATGTAGTGTTGAGTGAGCATGTTCGGCCGAACACTGAGTGTACTCGAGCGCAGGGCTCAAGCCCCCTAGACGGATCTGTCATGACCCCAATGCAAGTCAATGGAGGACGGATCCGTCCTTACCTTTCCCTGGCAGCTCCCTCCTCCCGTCCAGAAGGTGGCGCTGTGGTAAAAATTACCACTCTGTGCGCCCCGTCTTCCTGCTGGAGCAGGTCAAGAGCTGCCAGGGAAGGTAAGTATGTCAGTGTCTGTGTCTGTGTCTGTGTTTTGTTTTTTTTTAATTTGGGGCACTTGTGTAAACCAGGCGTCCCCAGCTCTTCCGGTGTCTGGTTTACTCCCATAGACTTCAATTATGCTCGGGTGCTCCGTCGAGCACTCGAGCACCCCTGAGTGCTCGGTCAGAGAACCTGAGCATACGAGCACCTTAGTGCTCGATCATCAGTAGTAAAATGATATAAAAAATGCTCTTGAAGGTATACATAGCCTATAAAGTTTATGAAAATGTGTAGAAATCTAAGACTCTCTCCCCTTTTCTAAAATTCACATCTTCACTCTTCCCTTGGTTGAACTTGATAGACCTACAGTATGTATTTTTTTAACCTTATTTACTATGTAACTATGTAAGGGGTCTCTCCAATTCCACCCCCTGGATCTGAAGGTCAGCAACGTAATTAAAGTGGGCATTGAGTCACTATAACAAGGCTACACCAGGTACCTGCCATGGAGCATACGACTAGGCTGGAGCTGTTCCACGATTGGTCAGCCCTTCATTTCTGTAGACACTAGCGTATCATGAAAACACCAAGAGAACTGATTTCCTTTTTCTTGAACATTATACACACACATATATACACTTATTTTAACTTTCACCTGTTTGATAACTATACTACATATATGAGTAGATAAGCTTGAAACGCGTCAGTTTGAATCCCATACATGTACAGTATCAAAAAAACCTTTGACATTGCTCAGTTACGGTTAGCTGAAGATGTGCTGAGGAGAGACAATCACATCTAAAGAACTACAGCGCTCGGCTGAGCATGTCTACCCCTTTGGTTCTGGTCGGTGGGGGTCTCATCACCTGGAACCTCACTGATCAAAATTTCTGACGCATCATTATGATGAGTCAAAAAGTAACTAGAAAACTCCTGATTTTATGGACAAATGTAGTGTAGACACTACGGTACCTTTTGAAGTGGAAGAGGAGAAGCTTCACTATTGTCCTTCCGGGGCATTTCACACAGTGATTTGACAGCTTAGTGATTCATTACCTGTAGGATTTGACTGGTAAAGAAAGGATGACAGAGGGTGAGCAGCAGGCACCCCTTTCATCAAGATCTTCAACAGGATAAACTCTTCCTATGATGTTGAATTAGAAGACCAAACTACACAAACAGTGACGTAGATAGAGAAGTAAGGGCCCCAAAGCAAGGATCAGACCAGCCCCCCACACAGGACAGAAGGGTTTCCGTCTAAACCCCTTTCAATGACACTTGGGCCATTTTTCCACTGCCTCGTTTGCTGAAAGTTGTTCCTTTAGAGGGAAGAGTCCTGACCAAGTTTTCACCTCCAGTAGAAGAAGAGATAATCCCAACTAAGACTGGGCCCCTCTTGCCCTGGGCCCCATAGCAGTCGCATGGTCTGCCGCTATGGTAGTTACACAAATATGTTTTTAAGGAGGTACATGGAATTTATGGAGAATCATACTCCAATCTATGAACCAATTGGCAGTGATTTATTTAAAAAGTTACCATGTAGTACCTACCACATGGCCCTCTGGTGGATTACAGGACGTTAGTAACATAGGACAAATGGCCCTCGAGAGTCCTAATACAGATTTTGTCTTGAGGCCAACAGTTTCAAGCTACACTTCTGCTTTAAGTCTTCCATGGTGTGTTTAGACATATTGTCCACCCATGGTCTCCTCACTAGAAGCAGCTGAACCCAACATTGCTAGACTGCATTAGCAGCCGTTGCGTCAACAGTACGTTAATAATCTGGATTTCTGTGCCGCCTCATGTTTTATATCTAAAGCCGTGTCCTTACTAATCCATCCAATCTATACAAATATACAGCCTTCTGAAAATGAAGGATAATCAACGTGCGCTGATCTGAATTGTGTTTGTCATAATGGCCACCTGCCTGCAGACTATGAGTGTTCTTGTATCAACAGCAATAAATCAATCCACCCTCTGCTTATTTCTTCCCTAGACTGTTAATAAGTGATTGAAGAAAGCATGGTAGATCCCCGTAACCCCTTCCATGCTGAGGTATAACTGCAGATATCTAGCGAGAGTCCATACAGCTGGTGGTTATAGACATTACCAATATACGGGATGTCCAATAGTATGATATCTCAACAAGACATCCTCGTTGTGGTCTTCTCATTAAATAGTCTCCTCTGAGAAGATTTTCTACTAGAGCATGGACCATGACAATGAGCACAAGAGTGAGGTTGGGTGTTGATATTGATTTTATGTCCTGGCTTCCACTCATTCCAATGGTGACCATGCCAAATTTGCTAAAAAAAAATTTTGACCTTGAATGAAAATTTTTATTAAGTACTTTGCAGAACTAGACTATTATTTATGATCCAGCAAAGGATTGATGCTAAAGACAGGACTTCATTACTACTACTAATCATAGGGCAAAAGGTACTACTGCACTGGACCCAACTGCTGCTCATCTATAATCACAATATCATGATGCTGATGAATGACATGTCCATTATTAGCTAGTCTTAGAGGAAGCAAGGTTCAAACCAGCCCCCCCCCCCCCGCCCCACACACACAGACAGGACAGAAGGGTTTCTGCCTAAACCCCTTTTCAGTGACCCTTGGACCATTTTTTCCACTGCCTCATTTGCTAGAAGTTGTTCCTTTAGAGGGTAGAGTCCTGACCAAGTTTTCACCTCCAGTAGAAGAGGAGATGATCCCAACTAAGACTGGGCCCCATAGCAGTCTCATGGTCTGCCACCATGGTAGTTACACCCCTGGTCCCGACTCACGTCTTCATTCTACTAACATCTGTCTATGGGGATGACATGGTTAATTGCTTCATCTTGTGCTTTGTTTCCCAAGTGTGGTGAACATACTAAGCCAAAGGAATGTCCACAAACCGTTGGCCATGAGATGTATACTCTATACATAGTTACATAGTTACATAGTTAATACGGTTGAAAAAAGACAAGGAGGGGGTAGGAGTGATGAAGGGGAGGGGGACGGGTAACCTTAAGACATGGCTCTACATTTGTTAATATGTGGTGACCTTCTTTTTCACTAGGAATTTATCTAAGCCTGTTTTGAAGCCCTCAGCTGTCTTTGCTGTGACCAGCTCCTGCGGTAGACTGTTCCACAGATTCACAGTTCTTATAGTAAAGAAGGCTTGTCGCCCCTGGAGTCTGAACCTTTGCTTCTCCAGGCGGAGGCAGTGCCCCCTTGTCTTTTGAGGGGATTTTACCTGGAACAGTTTTTCACCATATTTTTTGTATGGGCCATTTACATACTTATACAGGTTGATCATGTCCCCCCTTATATGTCTCTTCTCAAGACTAAACAAGTTTAACTCCTTCAATCTTTCTTCATAGCTAAGATGCTCTATGCCCCTTATCAGTTTAGTTGCCCGTCTCTGCACCCTTTCCAGCTCCAGGACATCCTTCCTATAAACCGGAGCCCAGAACTGAACAGCATATTCCAGATGAGGCCGTACTAATGCTTTATACAGTGGTAATATGACATCCTTGTCCCGCGAGTCCATGCCTCTTTTAATACATGACAATATTCTGCTGGCCTTAGAAGCAGCCGATTGACATTGCATGCTATTCTGCAGTCTATGGTCTACAAGGACACCCAGATCCTTCTCTACAAGTGACTCTCCCAGTGTTACTCCCCCTAGGACATAGGAGGCATGCAAGTTGTTAGTACCCAGATGCATAACTTTACATTTATCCACATTGAACCTCAACCTCATACATGCAGAGTAGTATTGCTGTAAACACTGACACACGCGTTTCTAGTTCCTTATGTCGCATTTATTTCCTACATCAATATCGCATCACATTAATGTCTGTTTTAAGTCCCCTGAACAAAATGTGTGTTTTCTATAAATTATCAGCACTGTAAGAAGGGAGACAATGATCTGCGAGCACTGAGAGCCCTCTACTGGCCTCTAGTGGTACTGCATAAGTGGTCAGGTTTCCAGTGCTCGGGAGGGAGGGGATGAGATGCTCACCTTGTATCATAGCTGACAGGCTACAGATTTCTCTAGAAGAGTGGCTGGAAGAGAAAAATTTCAAAAACTGAATAAAATACTCGCATTTTTCATGGATGTATTTTTCAGTATTTAATTTATGCATATTCCTCAAGTCTCAAATTGGAAAAGACAACTAATTGCAATATGGTTTATCAGTTGCACATAATGTTGACACGCAGAATCCATAGGGCTACATTTAGTTGACGGAGCCTAAGTCTTTTGACTTCCTTTGGACTTGTATATGTTGATATACCTTTTTATTATGGTATGGTATTGACTAGACTATATACAAAAGTATATAGTAAAAAAAAAGGTACAGTATGCCGCATTCTTCCATTAGAGATAAACTGTATGTCTGGAGGTTCTCCTGGCATAGTTCTATAATCTAGGTTCTTCCTTTTTTGCTCTTCCTGTACTCCTTCCCAGGGGTGCACCACCAATGAGGTCAGGTGAGGCAATTGCACCAGGTAGGGGCAAGAGAAGGGCAGCCGAAGGGCCATGGGCTAAAGGTAAGGGGTTAGGATAAGAAATTGGCATTGGGTACGGGGGGCGCGGTTTAAGTTTTTACCTCAGGCAGCAGAAAGGCTAGGTGCACCCCCGCTCCTTCCTCTGCAGACTCATCAGCCCCTCCCGTCAGTGCCGACTACAGAGCAGTTGTAGTCAGAAGAAGCTCAGCTGTTTGATCAGAATAGGGCAGGGAGGCAGAACACATAGAACAGAACTAGAGGCTACACTCAGAAGCAGACAGATGGCGCCACACAGTAGGTCAGTGCCGGTGGGGTGGGGGTAACATCACTGTGGGCTGAGCTGTGGGACCCACCGGAGATTCCTCTGTTAGGCCAGACCAACACTGAACAATGGTCACAGATGCAGTAGCAGTTTTTGGTCAGATTTTTGTTAAAAATTGGTGGGAAATGCCCTCCAAAATGCTAACCCTGCTGCACGCTGGGGTTTAGCAAATACTTTGGGGTCACAAAATGTCACAAACAGAAAATATTAGGGCAGATATATTAATAGTGCCATAAGTAACACAGGATAAAACTATATGACTGTGCGCAGGTAGAAAAGGTGCCAGGTATATCATAGTAGCGCATGCTGTATAATACATTTTATGCAACTTGTTAGCCATATTAGACTGAAAAAAATGCGTAAGGCACATTTTTTTTTCTTTTTTTCACAAACTCTGTAAACTGTACAGAGGCCATTGTGCAGGGAGGGGGAGGAGATGAGCTGTGGACATTACTTATTATTAGTGTTGGATCCTGTATTAGCTATATACAGCTGTTACCTGTCATTTTCCTCCTGCCTGTGATGATAATGTGATGACTGCTGATAAGTGATCTCTACAGAACAGGAAGTGTCAGCCTGTTATGGGGCTCAGTGGTGAAAACTGCAGGACTTCAGGGTAATTTTTAATATAGATTAAAAAATAATCCTTAGTGTTAAATGGAGTAGCAGACATGAATGAATGCCACTGCATTCAAACAAGGATTATGGGCCCCTATTCTCATGATCACCGGGTGACCCAGAGATTGGACTCCCGACGATCAGACACAAATCCCCTAACCTGCAAATAGTGGATAAGTTGTCACAATGGGACAAACCCTTTAAGGGAAATCTTCCCAACTCCAGAGATATTGTAAGGACTTTATCAAGCCCCACAGTTCAGAATTCTGGCTTCAGAAAGGGTTTTGGGACTTTTTTGGGTTATTTGCTCATAAATTTTGATTGTCTCAATAAAGGGTGGAGTGGAAAGTGGAGACAGAAGTGTTAGACCGGAAGACGCATCAAAGTTGTCAAACACTGTGCAACATTTTACAAATTTGGCTCAAATTTTGGCAACGCAGACTCCTGCCAAACTGACTTCAAACCCCCCCCTCATGATCAATCTCCCCTCATTGTGTGCATCTGCTTCATAAAGGTATCTGATGTGAGATACTAGATGCGGCCAGATGTATCCTCTAAGAGCCTATGGATTACACGGTAACAGCTACTAACAAGTCAGCAGTTACATATTAATATCCAGCACCTGCTTCATCTTGTACCAATTACACAATAATAGCTGTTCAAAGCTGTCACCGTTCACCTGCGCGAAAAAAAAACAAAAAACGGGGCTGTGATGTCAATGAGCATCGCCGTACAAAAGATACGAGGTGCAAAAAATATGTGTAATAGGAAGAACATCCTATACTACTACAGTCAAAATCACACTGCCTTCTGAAGAATGTAGCAGAGCTGAGTTTGCCATTGGCTACAATCACATTATAATTTCCCCATTTTTTCTTGTTGCACTAAATAAACTCAATTCAGCTCTGCTACATCAGTCTATAAATGTGGGTAAATTATGACAAAAACAATGTGTATTGAAAAAAGGAATCTATTAAAATTAGGAGAAATTATGGAAATAGATGATCTCAAGAAGTGCACGTTTTTAATCTCAGTGCAACGCCACCCAAGGGGGGATTAAGTATTACATAGAACTCATTGAAATCAGTGGGATATACATTAAAGATGAGCAAATTGATTTTACCAAATCGGAATTCTTCCCTAATTTTCCAAAAAGTTTGGATTCTAAAGAACTCAGTATTTTTGTGATTTGCTCCGCTTGAATGAGAGAGAAAGAGAACATTAAGGTTTGGTAGAATCCAACGTTTTGGGAAATTCAAGATGAATTCCATATTGATAGAGCTGATTTGCTCATTTCTTGTATGTATACATATCTCCTTGTGTTTTCATAGATCAATTTTCCCCTATTTTGTATCCGCTAAGTTTTTGGTGGTAGCCTCAAACTGTTCAATCAGTGTTTTTTAATAATAAGATTTGTTTATCTATTACTGTGCTTCTGTCCCCACATAGTGCTTTTCTACATAAGTAAAGGAAAACAGAGTGTCTCATAGCAGAAATCCAACTCTTTCTGTTTAACTACCCTTTAACAGAGCTGAACAAAGAAACATTGCTTGGCCTGCTGAGAGGCCTTGATTGAGGTAATGTTTCTTCTGGAGGGCACTGAGTATGCATGAGGAGTATTGTAAGTCAGCCAATGCTTCTCTTGTTTTCTGGGAAAAAATATATTAAAATTAGCATATCTTACAGCCTTTCCCAGAAACCCAGAGGGGCATTGCCTCGCCTACCGTACTATGTACAAGTACTACACATACTAGGCACTCTCTGTAATAAGAAAGAGTATCCCCCAGAGAAAGCATATATATTGCCTAGCAGCTCTCTCTTCTCTTTTCTCTCTCTTCTCTTTTCTCTCTCTTCTTATTTTTCTCTCTCTTCTTCTCTCTCTTCTCTCTCTCTTTCCCTCTCTTTCCCTCTCTTTCCCTCTCTTTCCCTCTCTTTCCCTCTCTCTCTCTCTCTCTCTCTCTCTATCTCCCTCCCTGGCTCATTCATCACAACATCACTGGTCTAGGAAGAAGTCTTGTCACTCAGCGGAGCATTGTGGACTCTTCAAGCAGCTGATCAGCGAGAGTGCCTGTATTTGGATATCCACTGATCAGATATTGATGACCTAATCTTAGGATACTGTACATAGATCATCAGTATCCTACTCCCAAAATCCCCTTTAATGTTTTGATAGTAACCATAACGGTGTAGGTGCAGAAAGGGGTTGGGGCTACCATGGCATGTGCCTAGGAATGGCCAAGAAGATACTGCCAGCTAAGGTCATATAGATACAGGGATGGTGGCAGCAAACTAAATATTTGCTGTGGGTAAAGGGAAGCCTAGTTATCACCCCTGTAATGGCTTCATTATACAGAATCATATGAAACACGCCATAATTATATATATTTTTTTTATTTTTTGGGGGGGATGTTAGATTTCATATAAATGTGCAAGAAAAAAACTGTATTAACCTGGAGTCTATGCAGGTATTGTACAGCAATTGTAAAGGGACTGTATGAGGTTGTAATACAGCCTATACCAGTGATGGCTAACCTTGGCACTCCAGCTGTGGTAAAACTACAACTCCCAAGATGCCCCCCTTGCTTGACTGCTCTCAGAACTCAACAGAAATAAATGGAGCATGCTGGGAGTCGTAGTTTCACCACAGCTGGAGTGCCGAGGTTAGCCATCACTGGCCTATACAGTGAGCATTCTTCAAAGATGTTATTCATGGCTTTTCTTTAAAGGCTATGTACACCTTTGGGGGCAATCCTTTTTTTATTATTGCATTGTACTCATTTTTTTTTAATTAGTCTTTATTACAAATATGGAGCCCTTTTTTCTGTACAGGGCTGAGATGCTCTAATAGGGGATCTGAATTATTTCTCTTTTCCATCAGCCAGTTCACCTGATGGGCTCCTGATCTCTGCTCTCTGACATTATAATCACTCATTATAGCTTGTCTGATCTTACTGATAAGGATATGGCTTACATAAGTGTTTATCACCCCTTGTGGGGTACCAATATTCGTTCACAGGAATGGTCGTTCCTGATCATCTGGCCATCTAAATGTGCCGCCGATCACCCGATGAACAAGTGAAAGGCTCATTCATTGGGTTATCTCGTTGTTCATGCCGGCACCACGGATCATGGCCTCTGGGCAGCAGATCGTGTGGTCTAAACAGTGATCTGCTGATCAGAAGCCATGATTCTGTATGATTCGCTATAGTGATCCCCCGTTCTCATACAATGGAGGAGATCGCTGCATGTAAATGCGTGGTCTCCTTCACTGAACGAACAACGGCTTCCGCTTCCTTCCCGACAATCGGCCACTAAGTCGGCCCATCTAAATCCACCTTTAGTAACATAGTAACATAGTTTGTAAGGCCGAAAAAAGACATCTGTCCATCCAGTTCGGCCTGTTTTCCTACAAGTTGATCCAGAGGAAGGCAAAAAAAACCCTGTGAGATAGAAGCCAATTTTCCTTACTTTAGGGGGAAAAAATTCCTCCCCAATCAGGCATCAGAATAACTCCCTGGATCAACGACCCCTCTCTAGTAACTATAACCTGTAATATTATTACCTCCAGAATATATCCAGGCCCCTCCTGATCTCTTATAGTGAATTTACCATCACCACCTCCTCAGGCAGAGAGTTCCATAGTCTCACTGCTCTTACCGTAAAGAATCCTCTTCTATGTTTGTGTACAAACCTTCTTTCCTCCAGACGCAGAGGATGGACCCTCGTCACAGTCACAGTCCTGGGGATAAATAGATCATGGGAGAGATCTCTGTACTGACCCCTGATATATTTATACATAGTTATTAGATCTCCCCTCAGTCGTCTTTTTTCTAAAGTAAATAACCCTAATTTTGATAATCTTTCTGGGTCCTGTAGTCCACCCATTCCAGTTATTACTTTAGTTGCCCTCTCTAGTAAATTAGAGATAAGGGTTATTATCTCAAAGTAAAAAGTATGATTCCCACAGAAATAAACAGTTAACCCTTTGTGACAGAACGGCTCAATATTTTTAATAAAGAAAAAAAAAAAAATGATTTTTAGTCCAAAATGAGTAAAATGCAATCATGAAAACAATTTGCCTCCGAAGGTGTACATAGCCTTTAAATGCAATAAAGTTTCATTTAAATAAATTTGAATACAATTAATATACAATAGAGAAACATGGGTTATTTCAAGAGCTACAATGTTTCCAGATTATACGACTCTGCAGTATAAAAGTAACTTTAAAAAAAGTAATAAAAAATCTAATTTATCCCATTGTCCTAGGGGACACTTATTCATCCTGAGTTTTTGGGGTGCTGATGATTAATCTCCGTCAGCACCTTCATTTGTTACCCACACGATGGCAGGAACATTTGCCTCTCTCCAGGTTCTGCAGTCATTTGGGAACCAACCTTCATTCCCCATTGCTCAGTCTTGGAGCTGGGAAGTCGGGTTAATTCATTACCTGTGACTGGGCCGCTCCTGATTAATGGCCGCAATTCTTAAAGTTGGAGGTGTTTTATTATTATTTTGTAATTTACAATTGACGGACTGTTTGATTAAACATCTTCTAGCCGGGCATTTCCATTGATGGAGTATCTCTGAGAAATGGATACAGAATCCCAGAGACGCTGGAGAATAAATATCAAACATCAGAGAAAAAAAAAACTCCAAGAGTCCTGAACGGTCCTCACCGGGGACTCTGCTCGCTCAGCAGCTCCGCGGACACTGAGAGGAGGGGGAACGAACAAAACTCTCCTTCTGTTATGTGATAATAGCCGCTCTCCCTATGGACAGATCCAAACTTGCCTCATAAGCGTCCTTGTTATCTCCACATTATTGATGTTTATCTACTGACTCTTCACTTCTGGCTGCTCCGGCTTCTTAGGATGTCTTCCTACTTTATTGATGTGTTTTCTAGTATTTGTATTAATAAAATAGTCATTATATCTCCTTATATTATAAAAATGAGTTTCTGTCTGTCTGTCTGTTCTTTATGCGTGACCAAACTACTGGACCTATTTTCACCAAATTCGGCACACAGGTACATCAGGTGTCTGGGAAGGTTTTAGACCGGGTCTAAGCTCTCTAGCACATACCGTTCCTGAGATATTCCCAAAATATGATCTGCATTAGCCAATATTAGCCTGGGAGCCTTTCTCTTCAAATCTCAACTGCCATACTCTCCACAGACACACACAGGTTTAGTGCAGGTTTCCATAACAACCCAGCCATTTCTCTTAACTGCTTTAAAAGGGCAGAGCGCTGTGGATGACACTGTTAAATGGGTATTCCGGTTACCATAAATATAACTTATGTTTTAGACTAATTTTAGCCTAAGACCTTCAGTAGTAATAAAAGATGTTTTCGTCCACTGCTACCCATTGCGTGTCCTCATAAATTACCATGGCATCAACCTGTAATTCAGGCCACCCTCAAAAGAAGGACTTAAAACCCCCACCCCAGGTCTCGCTAAGCCGAGCCCCCGACTTGGTCAGGCCCGCACTCCGCAGCCAATAGGGATTGCAAAAATTAAAGGTAAAAATCAACTTCTGTCAGCTGCAGAGGTGGGAGGGAGGATGACTTTCTCTCTGCAATGACACACAGAAACATTAAATGAAATAGATGAAATATACCCCTGTGAAGCCAGGTCCTTCTGCTAGTAGATAATAAGTGGGGAGGTGTTTGTATTATTACTAGAGATGAGCGAATCAAAGCATCCAAAGTGGAATTTGATCTGAAGTTTAGGAAAAATTCAATTTGTAACTAAACCAAATTTTCTTGCTCTTCGTGGTAACAAATCATTTTTTTTCCTAAAAAGGCTGCTACACATGTTACAAAGTGAAAGTAAGAAGCCCAGGAACGCAATATGAGACATAAGCCATATTGGCAGCCAGCCAATCCATAGATAATTGTAGAATACTGAATAGGGACAGTGCAGGAACAGTATAGGAAGAGATTTTAGACACTGCAGGGAGAGCATATGGAGACTGCAGGGACAGTGCAGGGACAGTCCAGGCTCAGTGTAATCATCCAGTGCATCTTGTTCACCTGCTGTGCCATTCATACTTGATCTGTTCTGCTATATATAGACTTAATGTGCGTTAGACTCATTGTCAACAGGCGCTCTAATATGTAGGTGTGTTTATGTACTGTAGTTCACCTGCTGTGCCATTCATTCGTAATCTGCTCTGTTATACGTAGACTTACAGTGCATTAAACTCAGTCTCAACAGGTGGTCTAATATATAGGCGTGTTTATCTAATTCACGTGCTGTGCCATTAATTAGAGATGAGTGAAGTTTGGAAAAATTAGATTCGGACAGTTTGGCAAACTTCTTCAAGAAATATGATTTGTTCTGAATTAATTCATTAAGAATCACAATAAATCTGGTATACCCAGGCCACTCTGCCTAAACTGTAGGGACAGTGCAGAGAGAGGGTATCTCCGGATACATTACATTCTAGAGCACCCACATTCATAGTCAATCCGCTCTGTGCCGTCAGTATTACAGGCAGGTGTAATTTATCACCGTCTACATCACTGTACAGGAAACCAAGATTCATAGCTAATCCCTCCTGTTAGCTGTGGAATTACTGTGCATCAGTATTAAAGGTCAATAAATGCGTCAGGTCTAACTTATTGCCATGGGCTTAACTGTGCAGTGCCCAAGATTCAAGTAGTCGCCCCATGACACAGTGGGGACGGTGGAAGCAGCAGCAGTAGTGGCCTCATGACAGAGTGGGGATGGTAGCGGCAGCAGCAGCAGTGGCAGTAACTGTAACAATAGTGGCCCCATGACAGAGTGGGAAGGTGGGGCAGTGACAGTAGTGGCCCCATGACAGAGTGGGGGGGGGCAGCAGAGTTAATCTCACTGTTTATGTTTCCATTATTTTGATCTGTCAGAAGAACAGCTGCTCTCTCTTCACTTCAGGGCCCCGTTCTTGTGATAGGAGTTGGTTCCAGAGGAGATACCCACAGAGAGAAAATCTACTGATCCACAAAATGCGGAACATACACGGCTAGTATCCGTGGTTTGTGAATCCGGCCATGTGCATGAGGCCTAAAGGGGCTTCCAGGACTTTACATTGATGGCTTATTCCTTCAAATGGGTGGACCTGCAGTATCAGGTATATAAGTAACATCTGACCTCCTCTTCCAGACTCCTTTTTTGGGAGCCGTAGCCCACTCCAGGTCTAATTGCTTGAGTTATCTCTGACATTTATAAGCGTCCAAGGTTTGGCAATTGTAGCCATTAGTCCGATGGATGATTATATAATGATTATATTGGAAATCTCCATAAAGCTACAAGTCACTGACAGCATGGGCTTCATGTTCTGGGGAAAAAAAAAAACCTAAAAGATAATCCTGGCAAAAACTTGTGAAGATCTTCTTGTTAAACACGGCATTCACCCCCTGAAAACTTAATTATCGGCTGCGCACTGGAAGCGGCTCCAGAAATTGCTATATTTCCAAATATAAATGAAAATGCCCTTTGCTGTCAGCATTGATATCGGCGTTTGATGCGGGACAAACCTCTTCCGTGCTCTGCGCCTTCTGTGAAATCGTTTCCACTGCATTTTCCTTCAAAATACTAAATATTGGAAAAAAAAGTCCAGCGCGAAATCCGGTTTTATAGACACCATTAAATCATCTAATATTAGTTTTATATGATCTTTAAACGACTTATTGGCAGAGGTAGGTGCCTACCTAGAAGGATCTCCTTCATCAGCTTCTTATATCAGGAGGACGTAACAACCGCTGGTCATGACTTTTTCATTAAGAGTAGTGAAACTTGGCGTAATCTTTCCTCTCTTTGATGTTCCACAATGTATTACAACGTATTTTCTTGTTTCTACAACCGTAATTGATAGGATTATGTAGGATTACAAAAGCATGGCTGCTTTTTATTCCAAAAACAGTGCCACATCTGTCCACAGGCCGTGTGTGGTATTGCAGCTTGGCCCCATTCACTTAAAGGGCATCTGTCAGCAGATTTGTACCTATGACACTGGCTGACCTGTTACATGTGCACTTGGCAGCTGAAGGCATCTGTGTTGGTCCTATGGTCATATGTGCCCGCATTGCTGAGAAAAATGATGTTTTAACCCTTTCAGCCTCCATGATATGCCTGTACATCACAGTGGCTGATGGCTTGTATGGAGCCCACTACATATGCGTCAGATGCCGGCTGTATAATACAGCCGGTACCCATTCACAATGACTGAGATTGGCGATGGCGCAGAAACCGGTCATTTAACCCATAACATGTGGTGTCCAATAGTGATTGTAGCATCTGTGAGTTAAGGTAGAGGGATGTAAGCAGTGGCGTACATAGAAAAGCAAGGGCCCCAGAGCAAGGATCAAACCAGGCCCCCCACACAGAAAAGAAGGGTTTCTGCCTAAACCCCTTTCAAGGACCCTTGGGCCATTTTTCCACGGCCTGGTTTGCTAAAAGTTGTTCCTTTAGAGGGAAGAGTCCTGACCAAGTTTTCATCCCCAGTAGAAGAGGAGATAATCCCAACCAAGACTGGACCCCCTCTTGCCCTGGGCCCTATAGCAGTTGCCTGGTCTGCCGCTATGGGAGTTATGCCCCTGGATGCAAGGCTCCAATCGGTTACTGTGACAACTTTGGGCCTGCTGAGGCTTCCCAGGCCTGTCATGTTAACCTCCCTGCAGAGCTGTAAACCAAGCATGGCTCAGTGGGCAGAGCAGCAGAATCCCATTCACTGAAGCAATTCTCTATGATGGTGAATGGGATTTCCAAGGTTCTAGCCCCCTTATGTCTTAATACCCCTTTAGCTGGAGGTCCCAGCCTCTACATAGCATCTGTGTATTGAGCATTCCATGCTGGCATAGATTTAGACCATTTTCATTGACTAAACAGGTGTTGAAAATGATAAATGAGACGGGCCTGCTGACCCACCCCCTTTCCCTCCAATTTTTTTTAGACCTCGAAAACCAAGTCTAGCATTTGATACTGGCAGCGGTAAAGCCTTGTTCAACTGATAATACAACAATCACAAACCGGGATAAATCCGCTAACAATGACGTGCACACCCGGAAAGGCCGCAGCCTCAGGTTACACATGATCACATTGTGTGTAGACAAATAGTAATCAAAATCAAATGAGGAATTATTATTTTATGTGGATGTTTATTACAGAAGAATATGGAACTTGAAACTTCAGACAAGGAGTCAATCTGTTGTCATTAACACTGGGCAGGTGAGGCCTAGGGGAGGAGATGTTACACAGTCCTCAATCAGCTGCGCTATGTCATATTCTCTATTTAACCCCTTAGGGTGTAGAGTAGGCATCCGGTATGCCTCCCCTTTGAGTAGTAGTTTGGCAATATCCCCTCCTCTCTGAACTCTTTCAACTATATGAAATTTAAGTTGTGAGATTGAATGTTTTTTATCATGAAAATGGGCAGGAACGGGTAACAATGGATTGTTTTTCCTTTTGTCTACTTCTGTTTGCTTCTGGATTGTTGTATTATCAGTTCAAAAAGGCTTTGGACGGGACGAAACACATCCTCTATGCATTAATTAAAAAAAACCTTCAAGCACACAATCAACTGTTGGGACTTCTTGTAGTACATTTGCGTCCCAAATAACCTTTGCGCTATTATACGTAAAAATGTGTTAGTAAATGACCCCCTATATCCACAGCTGCTCCTCCATCCAGACTTCTATTCTCCTCTAAACATGTAAAGTTAGGTGCAAATATGAAATCTTTCCATAAACAGATTATACACATCCTGTACATAATGGGCTACAATGTTATTATCATGGGTACCATAGCGGCAGACTATTTAACTGCTATGAGGCTCAGGGCAAGAGGAGGCCCAGTTTTAAGGCTCATTCACACGAATGTATGAAAAAACGGATCTGCAAATACGGATCCGAAAAAAATATGGATGACGTCCGTGTGCTTTCCGTATTTTGCGGAACGGAACTGCTGGCCCCTAATAGAACAGTCCTATCCTTGTCCTTAATGCGGATAATAATAGGACATGTTCTATTTTTTTGCGGAACGGAAATACGGACATGCGGAAATGGAATGCACATGGAGTACCTTCTGTTTTTTTTTTTTTGCAGACCCATTGAAATGAATGGTCTGCAAAAAAAACGGAACAGACATGGAAAGAAATACGTTCGTGTGCATGAGCCCTTAGTTGGGATCATCTCTTCTTCTACTGGAGGTGAAAACTTAGTCAGGACTCTAACTTCTAAAGGAACAACTTTTAGCAAATGAAGCAGTGGAAAAATGGCCCAAGGGTCAATGAAAGGGGTTTAGGGAGAAACCCTTCTGTCCTCTGTGGGGGGCCCGGTCTGATCCTTGCTATGGGGCCCTTACTTTTCTATGTACGCCACTGGCCATAGGTATGAGTTATCACCCCGAACTCTGGAAAAGGAGACTTTTCTGCTGCTGTGTTTGATTTACAGAGGGATACCTACACTGATACATCGTAACACACCCATCAGCTCTGTGGATCTGTAGGTTTTTAGACTCTACCTTTAATACTTCCATTAAGTGACTGCGAGCAGAGACATGTAAAACGGTGAAAATTGAAGATATCGCTACTCGTTTAACCGCACCTATAAATATTTCATATGTGGTATGACTTTTAGATTTACATAGATCCATTCGAGACATGTCACCTGGAAGGACACTGAAGGAGAAAAGTTTTTGCCTCTTTATGCAGTGACCGCTCTCTACAAAGAGCTGATAAAACGATCTTCAGAAAAGGGGCCGCGTCATCTGGTTCTGTTTGTGCTGCTGCCGATGGATATTTTTTTTGCTTATGTGTGGAATACCAATGGAGAGAAAGGAACTGTCAAACCAGGAAAAAAATGTATCTGCTCATAAATGTTTCAGCATCCTGATCCTCTCCAGAGTTCAAGACAGGACAAGATCTGTCATCGATGGAAGTGTCAAGAGACGTGCAAGCTCTGCTTATTGCAAAGTTTACATCTGAGTCTGACCGGACTAAGAAGTGTGTCCGTGCCTTTCATTTGTGTATGGAAGTGTTCAGGCAAACTCCGATCAGAAACGGCGTTCCGGAGCGCTGGATACTAATGTCCTATGGGCTGACAATATCACTTTATGGTTGTCTTTGTGGCAGACCTGCAGTATTCTGTAAGGTGTACAGTAGAGCCAGCAGACCTACAATCCTATATAAAGCTAAAGAAACCATCACTAGAAAACCATCACTAGGAAATTAAAGGGGTATTCCCGTCTTAGACAAAGGGGGCACATCGCTAGGATATGCCTCCATTGTCTGATAGGTGCGGGTCCCACCTCTGGGACCCACAGCTATATCGAGAATGGAGCGGGAAGCGCTTGCAAGACCCCGGGTTTCCATCAGGCGCAGCTCCCCTGCTGCTCCCATAGAAATGAATGGGATCGCACTGCACATGCGCGGCCACCGCTCCCATTCATTTCTATGTAGCCGACGGAAATAGCCGAGTCAGTGCTTGACTATTTTCGGCGGCCCCATAGAAAATGAATGGAGGGCGGCTGCACATGCGGAGTGCACCCTCCTTCACTTTGGGGACTCCGTTCTCGCTGTCCCAGCGGAGGAACCTGTACCAATAAGACAATGGGGGCATATCCTAGCCATCATATGCCACCATGCACGGGATTTCATGCAAGATCTTCAATCAAAATGGCAAGAGCCGGGCCGTCGCATCCAAATGGATGATGTAAGTATGATTTTTTTGGTGTTCTATTGTACTATTTCAGGGGAAATCAAATGGCTACCACAAAGCACAAGGAAATTTGGTTTGTGGCAAATCAAATATTCCCTAAAATTTTCACTTTGTGGAATTCGATTTGCTCTACACTAGTGACTATACTTGGTATTGCTGCCCAGGTGCAATCACTTGAATGTGTTAGAAGAAATAGTGAGGAATACCAATTCTAACAAACTCTAAATTTGCTACCTATCTTCCTTCACTACTTCGGTTAGTAGATCTAAATTTACCTCTAGGTGTTCTCCAGAGCCTGCTGAAAGACAAGTTGGATTTGGCTGGTAGGTATCCAGGTTATATCTGAGGAGTCAGGCAGTAGAAAATTGGTGCAAGCTCACAGGCAGCTATCATACCTATCAGATTCAAAGGAGTAGTAGAAGTACAAGCCAGAGTCTAAGCCAGGAAAGTCAGTTGAAGCCAAATCAGAAGACAAGGGGTTAATCCAGAGACAAGCCAAACTCAGTTCACCAGGGGAGACAATGAAGTCAAATCAGTAGACGGGGGTTAATCCAGCGACAAGCCAAAGTCAGTCCACCAAGTGTAGTAAAAGGAACTAGAACATAAATGAATAACAGGCAAAGATAAGCATCAAATGCCAATCTTAAGTTACCTGTCTAGCTCTGGAATTGGATGTTGACCAAGGAACCTGATTGGTTGTGTGTCCAGGCTTACTGATAGGTTAACTAGCCATGGCTTGGCTGGTCAGCCTGACAACTCTCCAGTGCCCTGGATCATGGCAGAGTACATTCTTGACACAATGTGACCAATGAACGTAATGTTACTGGCCTAGGAAAATTCTCAGGATAGGTCATATCTGATGGATGGTGGTCAGACTCCCATCATCGCCGCTTGTCAGCTGTTTGAAAAGGCTGTGGCTCTCTCCTGCTATCGATCAGATATTGATAACCTATCCTGAGGATAGGCCATCAATATTGAACTTCTGGGAAAAAAAAAACCCTTAAGATAACATGTTCTCAGCATCCCATAAAATAAATAATAAAGATAAGGAGAACATCTAAGAATATCTCAGCTCCTTAGCTAAACTAATATTGGGTCGAGGGCTCCAATTTTTCATAAAACAAATTCAACTGAGAACCTTTGACAGGGCTGCAATGCACACTCTGACCACTGGGTGGCCACACATTAAGGTATATAGGATAGACATCTCGTGGCACAGTATCTCAAACCCATATTTTTTTAAAAGATTTTTATCTCTCGTTGAGCCAAGAAGGAAGATAAGAAAGGACACATTTGTAAATTGATTTCCTTGAGGGAATGTTCAAGGTTCTTAACTCCACCGCCCAAGACTGAAACACAGGATGTTCTTGGCCAATGGTTCTGGTAATTTCATTATGTATAATTGATTATTTATGTAATAATTAGTCTCTGACTAGGCATCTGTTGCTACCTAATCCAGATATAAAGCTCCTCATCCTCACTCAATGCCCCCAAAAGACCCATTAGAGGAGACGCTTGTGATTGACTGATCCAAGTTCACCATTCTCTCCTTCAGCTTCAAAGTATTGAGCCGTCCTGGAGCGTAAGCACTTGGCACTGAGATGATTTACATCAGGGGTGATCTGTTCAGCTACTCAAGTAATTGAATTTCCCTCGGCTGTATCAATGTTTCTATTACAGCTAAACTTTACTGTAACTTCCGAAGGTGGCAATCAGGCATCTTGACAAAATACCACTTCATTCCGGCTATACGATGTTGCCTCACATCAATTGCAAATCAGAGGCTGAAGCAATGTGCTTCCAAAAATTCATAATGAAGACGCTGATTCAGCCGGGCCAGAAATAATCGGCAAAATATATTCATTATATTTCGGTGGCTGTTTGCTCTGTATTGGTGCGTGAGCAATAGAAATGTTATAGAAGAGCATTTCATGTTGAACAAATGCAATCACTCTTCTATAACGTGCTGTAATGAGAGGGGATTAATTCCTATTCATAAATATACTAGCAGAACACCCATTAAAATTCAGCCAGCGCATTATAAGATGATACTCGGATGTCAACCAAGAGAGGCTTTTTTTTTTAAGCTCTCGAATGTTTCATTTAAATTGTATCCTTTTACTTAATATCAATTTTCCACTCATTTTATTTCCCGGAGTGTTATTTCTAAATCATCCAACAATGCTATTATAATGTAGATGACAGACGTAGCAGAGCTGAGTCGGGTGAATGGCACAGAATTATCTGCAGGTCATAATTAAGGATGAGCAAACTCGCGGAAGTTTGGGTTCAGTCGAACTTCAGGTCAAAGTTTTGGTTAGGGACCCGAACTTTACCCGAACTTGCCCCCGAACCCATACCTCATTGAAGTCAATGTAGACTGGAACTTCACATTATTATTTTCCATTGTATCATGTTTATATTGGAAAATAATAGCATTCTTAATACAGAATGCAAAACAATATGGCCATTAAGGGGTTAAAAAAAAAAACAATTCACCCCAACCACTTGATTTCTCTGCAGCAGCTTCTTCTTCTACTGAACAGGACCTGCCAAAGGACCTGCGATGTGCGCAATGATGTCACCACGTGGGAGAGTGCAGTGATGTCATCGCGCATATCGCAGGTCCTTTGGCAGGTTCAGTGAAGGTAGAAGAGACTGCTGCAGCACGATCAAGTGGATGAGGCGAGTTGTTTTCTTGGGTTTTTTTTAACCGATAAATGGCCATATTCTTCCCGAACACCGAACCCGAACTTCAGAGAAAAAGTCTGGGTTCAGGTCCGGGTCCCCGAAGTCGCAAAGTTTGGTATGCGGTAGTCATAATCCCAAGAGTAATCTCAGACTGGTGACTGTGGCAATGTCAGGAACTGAGTTGGGGGGGTTATCAACATGAAGGCAGGAGGTGTCAGACCAAGGGATGGTGCAGAAGAGTAGCCACGGGCTAACCAGAGCCAGGAGGAGTATCCATGGTACAAAGCAGAAGTAAGGTCAGGGAACCTGTCACCCGACATGACATCTTGTAGGACCAGCTCAGCTGAATATAATGATACATTTCACTTAAAGATCTGTTGTTTCATTCTGGAAAAAAAAGGACTTTTAATTCATACACAAATCAGCAGTTAAGTGCACCGAGGACGCACCCAAGCCACTCTGTGCACCTTTGCTCCTCCTGCTTCCTCTGATAGCTCCTTCCTCTACTTCTTGATTGTCAGGGTCCGGTTCCTGTCTAGTCATCTCTCCTGGTCTTGTTTATAAAATAGAGGAATGGGCTGGTGGAGGAAGCAGGTGGAGCAAGTGGCTTGGGCCCTCCCTCTGTGCACTTAACAGCTCATTTGCATATATGTTACATTTCTAAACACCCCTTTATATAAGTAGTATTACCTGCAATGCAGCATATACCTCTGAATGATATAAAATTCCCCATCGTGCTTGCATGTAGACAGCATGTTACTTTATCTATTTTTTTGTTACATTGTATCTTTGTGTTGAATGAGTCCCATTGAAATTAGAATTGTAAATGAGCAGAACTGAGGCGCCTAAAGATGAATCTCCACTCTGAGGTAACACATAAATGACCCACCAGTCACACTCTGGGCCCTACAAGCAGCCAGTATGTGTAAAGTAAAGAGACAGCCAAACCTTGTGTCCTGGATATAGTCTGTGAGGTGTCACATTCAATGACAGCTTCAAGGCGAGAAGAACAATGCAAAGAGGCGTCGTGTCAAAGAGATGCCCAGAGTGGATCTTCTCCAAGACTCCGACTTGGCCATTGTTCAGAAAATAAGAGCAAGAAAAACATACACCAGCAGTTTTACCCCCAATGAAGATACTTGTCGTGTTATCATCATGTAGCAAAGACAAGGGCAAGAGAAGCGCAAGAGGATGCAATGGAGCTTTATTTATTAGGAGAAGGTCAAAAACGGCAGCTTGGTAAAGATCAGAAGAGGAGATGGTGAGACCTATAGATGTAAATGTATCCGGAGATCCTGGCTGCTGGAGGGAGTTGCCCTTAAATTGATGGTCTATCCTCAGGATAGGTCGTCAATGTGCGATTGGTGGGGGTCCGGGTCCCAGTACTCCTGCTGATCAGCTGTTTGAGGAGCCCACGGTGAGCACAGCTACAGTATCTCCTTGCAGCTTGCCAAGCACAACGGAGTCATTGTATAGTGCTTGTGCTGGATATTATAGCTCAGCCCCATTCAAGCAAATAGGCCAAAGGACTGATGAATGTAACGTCACTAGTCTAGGAAGAGGCCGCAGCACTCACTGGTCCAAAACTGGGTCATCATCGGACCCACGCCAATCACATATTGATGCCCTATGCTAAGGCCTATCCGTTAATATGAACATCTCAGAAAATCCCTTTAAGGGCTGGTGTTTTTGCACCATTAAAGGCGGGTTCTCACCTGCCCTAGTGTTCCGTTATAATGACATTTTAGGATGGAATGCAAAACGGAACCCTTTAAGAGCCATTCCATTTTGCTCCATCCTAATACATGTCTATGGGCACAAACAGCAGTTCCCTTTTGTTCCGTTATACATGACTGAACAAAACACCTCCTCCTATTCAGTGGGGGATAGTAACATAGTAACATAGTTTATAAGGCCGAAAAAAGCCCTCCGTCCATCCAGTTCAGCCTGTTATCCTGCAAGTTGATCCAGAGGAAGGCAAAAAACCCCTGTGAGGTAGAAGCCAATTTTCCTCACTTTAGGGGAAAAAAATCCTTCCCAACTCCAATCAGGCATCAGAATAACTCCCTGGATCAACGACCCATATCTAGTAACTATAACCTGTAATATTATTACCCTCCAGAAATACATCCAGGCTCCTCCTGATCTCTTATAGTGAACTTACCATCACCACCTCCTCAGGGCGAGAGTTCCATAGTCTCACTGCTCTTACCGTAAAGAGTCCATAGTCTCACTGCTCTTACCGTAAAGAGTCCATAGTCTCACTGCTCTTACTGTAAAGAGTCCATAGTCTCACTGCTCTTACCGTAAAGAATCCTCTTCTATGTTTGTGTACAAACCTTCTCTCCTCCAGACGCAGAGGATGTCCCCTTGTCACAGTCATGGGGATAAATAGATGATGGGAGAGATCTCTGTACTGACCCCTGATATATTTATACATAGTTATTACATCTTCCCTTTTTTTTAACCCTAATTTTGATAATCTTTCTGGGTCCTGTAGTCCACCCATTCCAGTTATTACTTTAGTTGCCCTCCTCTGAATCCTCTCCAGCTCTGCTATGTCTGCCTTGTTCACAGGAGCCCAGAACTGTACACAGTACTCCATGTGTGATTTGCTGGTGCTGACTAGTCATTTGTACAGTGGCAGGACTATGTTCTCAATAGGCGGTACTGAGCCGGACATAGCCAGCCTGGGACTCTTGTATTAATTTACCCCATGAAACTAAAATCTGCACCAGCTCCCTTATGTACACTTCTTAACAATTGCAGCACAACTTTCCACTGACACGTACGTTGTAGCACAGCAAGAACCATAGCAGAAAAGATAAGTTTGCTGCAACTGCATAGTTAGCGGATTATGTGTCAAGTTAAAGTGCTACATCTGTATCTCTAACCTGTAAAAATATTTCATTGTATCCAAATGCAAATCCGATATTCCTAAAGTCCTATAGACCACCCTGGTTTCTGAATTAAACATAGTCTACATTTCACACAAGAAATAGACAAAAGACGGATTTCTCCCTCCTACGTGACCTATTCCAGTTCCTGCCGATCTAAGAGCGTTCAATAGATGGTTATCATGAAAAGAAGGGGAAAACACATTTCGAAGTTTATTATATTTTTTTTCCTCAAGGATCCTCGGTGTCTTCTGAAGCCGCTTAGAAGTTTCATTAAGGTTAGGAGAGAAAAAGCTTTCACATCTCGAAAGTTCTTGCTAAGTCTGGTCGATTCAGCTTAAGAAAAAGCCAATGGAAGGGCCGAGCCGCATCAACCGGCCGCCGAAAGAGGAGGGGGAAATCCAAAGCAAACGAAGGGCACCGAACCTGTGTGCAAGGGCCTGCAATATAGATTTATTCTGCCTGACATTATGAAACCGCAGAGCTTTCCACCTCTGCTGCCATGGAAAAAAAAAGATTTCACCCGTTGAACGGATAGTCCAGCAAAAACCAATCCTCATGTTAATAAATTTTAGGGATTAAGACAATGGAAAGAAATAAATCCTTTTTTCAGGACTATCACAAGCATCTGCAGATATTTTCTTTTAAAGGGGTTCTCCAGGATTTTACTACTGATGACTTATCCTCAGGATATGTCCTATAAGTATCTGATCGGTAGGGGTCCGACACCCGGGTCGCCTGACGATCAGCTGTTTGAGAAGGGACCGGAGTTCCTGTGAGTGCCGCTACCTTCTCGCAGCTTACCATGCGCAGCTCCGTACATTGTATAGTGGCCGTGCTTGGTATCACGTTCAGCCCCATTCACTTGAATGGGGCTGAGCCGCTCCTAGTCCACATGACTGATGAACGTGATGTCCCCGGCCTAGGAAAAGCTAAGAGAAGGCCGCGGTGCTCACGGAAGCGCCGGTGCCTTTTCAAACAGCTGATCGGTGGGGGTACTGGATGTCAGCCCCCACCGATCAGATACTGATGACCTATCCTGACGATAGATCAGCAGTAGTAAAATCCCTGAAAAACCTCTTTAACTTAAACTTATGTAAAATGCATTGAGAACAAAATACCCCCGTGATAGATGATATAGCAACACAGGTTGCACCCAGTGCAAAATAGTATCCTAGTATCCTTTAAAGGGAAAGCGTCAGGTTTGTGATGTTAGTTTCATTCATTAGATATGTTTGTAGATGTGAAATCATGTGTTTGTTTGTTTGTCCTTTTTAAAGCTTTAGCTATTTATTTAGGTTTTTTTTTCAGAAACGTACCTAGGGCGGCCATATTGGAAACACTTCCCTTCTGTGTTGTCTGTGTAGGCTGTGCAGCATAGGGTGAACACTTTACAACAGCTAAAATAAATAGGGGTTGAAAGGGTTTTCCAGGGGGAAAAAAGGGCCAGAATAATAAAAGTATAAAAAAGAAGCATTATTTCACCCATCCCATTCCAACGCTGCTTTGGTCCTAGATGCTCCCCATTTCCAGGCTTTGGCTCAACACACAGGAAATGGTTGGAAATGCCCACTCAGCCAATCAAAGACCACACTAGCGGCCCACCTCGGCCAGTGATTGGCTGAGCGTATTTCCAAACATTTTAACTCATTTTAGCCCTTGTTGAAACAATTTTTTCCCCTAAAAACTCTTTGAGAGACCAATGTCAGAGATTATTACAGTCTCTAGGAAGAGACAGAATACAACCTCCTTCCCAAGAGTCCAGGGAGAAGTGGGGGGGGCATATACAGAGCCTTAACTATGTTGTACAATTGTATTACCTGCCTTATCTAGGTAGCAGTACAACAGAGTTGATAATGAGCTACAGTCATGACTACAAGTGTTGGCAAAACTGAAATTTTTCCAGAAAATGAAGTATTTCGCAATTACTATGCTAATCTTGCCTACAAATGACAAAATGACAATGAGATGACTCTGATGACCTTGCCTACTAATGACACTCAGGTGACTCTGCTGACCTTTCCTGCTATTGACAATGAGATGACTCTGATGACCTTGCCTACTAATGACACTGAGGTGACTCTGCTGACCTTGCCTACTAATGAAAATATGGTGACTGCTCACCATGCCTCCTAATGACAAAGAGATGACTCTGTTGACCTTTCCTACTATTGGCAATGAGATGACTCTGATGACCTTTCCTGTTATTGACAATGAGATGACTCTGCTGAACTTTCCTGTCATTGACAATGAGATAACTCTGCTGATCTTTCCTGCTATTGACAATAAGATGACTCTGCTGACCTTTCCTGCTATTGACAATGAGATAACTCTGCTGATCTTCCCTGCTATTGACAATAAGATGACTCTGCTGACCTTTCCTGCTATTGACAATGAGATGACTCTGCTGACCTTGCCCTCTAATGACAATGAGATGACTCTTATGACCTTGCCTACTAATGAAAATATGATGACTGCTCGCCATGCTTCCTAATGACAAAGAGATGACTCTGCTGACCTTTCCTGCTATTGACAATGAGATGACTCTGCTGACCTTGCCTACTAATGACAATGAAATGACTCTGACGACCTTACCTACTAATGAAAATATGATGACTGCTTGCCATGCCTTTCTAATGACAAAGAGATGACTCTGCTGACCTGCCCTAGTATTGGCAATGAGATGACTCTGATGACTTTGCCTACCAATGACAATAAGATGACTCTGCTGACCTTTCCTGCTATTGACAATGAGATGACTCTGATGATCTTTCCTGCTGTTGACAATGAGATGACTCTGCTGACCTTGCCTGCTAATGAGATAACTCTGCTAACTCTATTTCAGTCTACACAGCAAAGCTAGCAAGTAAGCTGCAGAAAACAGCATATCTCACCCTACTGTGTTTGCTGTAGTGTCTAAAAAACACCAACAAACTTTAAAGAAAACTATATCAAACCACGATTTTCTTTAGAGGTGGCTTATCGCTGGACTTTAGAAACCACAGGATAAAAGTGGAAGATTTAATTCCATTAGCACCAGTTGTAACACCTTAATGGGAGGATCTCTCTTTGTCTGCTTGTCATCTTCATAAGATAAATGACTCTTTGGCAAAGACGTATCAATATTAAGAGGAGCGCAGAGCTGGGACCCAGCTCCAGAATGTGACTGCGCTCTCAGTGATCACAGACGGGGAGGATCCATTAATAATCAGCAGATGACACATGACAGGAGATGAGTTAATCTCCAAAAACCTGCAGATAATGACTGATCTTCACATCAAGAAAGAGGCCGAATCATCGGGTCGGTACTTAATATTCTGCCGCTATTACCCGACGTGCTGCACACAGAGACATCACCATTAATAATTGTGTAAGTTATACTAATAGGGGACGTGTTGTGGGGCATTTAGAGGAGCGCGGATTGATGTGTCTTATATATTGTTAGTTTACTGAGGAGGAAACGCATCAGTCATGGAATTATGGATGAGGGTTGAACTGAGAGGAGCGGCTCGACGTGGGCACCGCTCATCTCTTCTCACAGAGGCCGTCTGCCACACATTAGCCTTGTAGGAATTTCCTCCTCAACCACTGACTGGCAGATACATTGCAAACCATCATATTTTATGAAGAGGTTCTGCAGCAGCTACAGTAATTATCACACTGCACCCCAGCTGCTGAATGACATCATAATACACACCTCAGCTGCTGCAGAACCTCCTAATACACACCTCAGCTGCTGCAGAACCTCATAATACACACCTCAGCTGCTGCAGAACCTCCTAATACACACCTCAGCTGCTGCAGAACCTCATAATACACACCTCAGCTGCTGCAGAACCTCCTAATACACACCTCAGCTGCTGCAGAACCTCCTAATACACACCTCAGCTGCTGCAGAACCTCATAATACACACCTCAGCTGCAGCAGAATCTCCTAATACACACCTCAGCTGCTGCACAACATCCTAATACACACCTCAGCTGCTGCAGAACCTCCTAATACACACCTCAGCTGCTGCAGAACCTCCTAATACACACCTCAGCTGCTGCAGAACCTCATAATACACACCTCAGCTGCAGCAGAATCTCCTAATACACACCTCAGCTGCTGCACAACATCCTAATACACGCCTCAGCTGCTGCAGAACCTCATAATACACACCTCAGCTGCTGTAGAACATCATAATACACACCTCAGCTGCTACAGAACCTCCTAATACACACCTCAGCTGCTACAGAAACTCCTAATACACACCTCAGCTGCTGCAGAACCTCATAATACACACCTCAGCTGCTGCAGAACCTCATAATACACACCTCAGCTGCTGCAGAACTTCCTAATACATACCTCAGCTGCTACAGAAACTCCTAATACACGCCTCAGCTGCTGCAGAACCTCATAATACACACCTCAGCTGCTGCAGAACATCATAATACACACCTCAGCTGCTGCAGAACCTCCTAATACACACCTCAGCTGCTAATAAAATGTCACAACATTTGTCTTAGCTGCTGTAAACATCATAATATATATCCTTGATGATTCAGAACATCATAATGCACATCCCATCTGCTGGGGAATATCAAACACACTTCAGCTGCTGAAGAACCACATGACACACAACCGGGCTGCTGCAAAACTTCACAAAACACCTTAGATACACATTTTTAAAGCAACTTTTTTATATTGTAGAATATTCCCGTTGTCACACTGGTGACCGGAGATCACACATTAGGCTCATACATCTTGTTTTCTGCTGCTCAGTTTTCAACTTTGCTGTGTAGAATGGTACATGGTCAGCAGAGTCATCTCATTTCATTACAAATTGAGAAAAGTGGGAAGTTAATGGCATTACTATTTTACGGCATGAGTACTAGATAAGGGAAGAAAATAAAGGCCTCCAGGTTTATTTTAGAGTATTTTTGGTGGAGCCTGCTTCTTTAGGTGGGTTCATCTGACAATATCATGTCTATGGGGAGCGTCTGACATATTCCTGACACAGGAGACTTGGGGGGAGGTCAAGTGCTTTGAATTTCAACAGGCAGAAGTACTTTGCAGGTGTATGGACATAGAGGATGTATGGACACCTTAACTCTATAGACACAGCTATGGCCCCACATGACATCTGCCACTGCTAGGGGTCTGGGAAGGGTCTGTTCTCTATGGCCGCCGCCTACACCTCACTTCATGACTGGATAGACGCGTGTCTCCATTATACTGTGACCCGTTATACAATAATGCCGTCCTCAGGAACATTATCCAATATTTTGAAAGCCCCCCCTCCCCCATCACGTCGCTGTATATGCTGTTCAGTTATAGGTTCTATTATATCAGTCATGACCATGAGAGGACTGGAACGCTCCTTATAACTTCTGACACTTTTGTGTGTTTTTCTGATTTATATTCTACTATAATAAAACGTGCTTTTCTATAAGAGGTGCTGAAGGTGAAAAACAGACTTTGTATTGCTTGGAAAAAACGCTCAACTCTAAAGAAGACACAATTTGTTATATAAATGTGCAATGTCTACATGTAAATGAGTACAGAAGAGCTGAGTTTGTCATTTCGCACAGATCATTATTACAGTTCATGTTCGTCCAGAGAGAATTCAGAAACCTCATATAATGAAGCCCTGAAGAGCGGAGAAAATATAAGATTGATAGACAGATAGATATGAGATAGATAGATAGATAGATAGATAGATAGATAGATAGATAGATAGATAGATATGAGATAGATAGATAGATAGATAGATAGATAGATAGATAGATAGATATGAGATAGATAGATAGATAGATAGATAGATAGATAGATAGATAGATAGATAGATAGATAGATAGATAGATAGATAGATAGATAGATAGATAGATAGATAGATAGATAGATAGATAGATATGAGATAGATAGATAGATAGATAGATAGATAGATAGATAGATAGATAGATAGATAGATATGAGATAGATAGATAGATAGATCACACCTCCCAACTTTTAACAAGAAGGACGAGGGACAGTATGTGCAGATACGCGAAGGACGCCGAATCAATTTTTCCCCCAGTAGGCCACGCCTCTAACTCCGCCCAACACATAACTATACACCTAATCCCACCCAGTCCCCTTAATGCCCCACATAGTAATTATTCCCCCTTTGTGCCCCCTCACAGTAATATGCGCAGCTGTGCCCCCTCATAGTAATATGCACAGCTGTGCCCTCTCACATTATTATGCCCAGTTGTGCCCCCTCACAGTAATAAGCCCAGCTGTGACCCCTCACAGTAATATGCCCAGTTGTGCCCCCGCACAGTAATATGCCCAGCTGTGCCCCCTCACAGTAATAAGCCCAGCTGTGCCCCCTCACCATAATAAGCCCAGCTGTGCCCCCTCACAGTAATATTCCCAGCTGTGCCCCCTCACAGTAATAAGCCCATCTGTGCCCCCTCACAGTAATATGCCCAGTTGTGCCCCCTCACAGTAATAAGCCCAGCTGTCCAGCTGTGCCCCCTCACCGTAATATGCCCAGCTGTGCCCCCTCACAGTAATATGCCCAGCTGTGCCCCCTCACAGTAATATACCCAGCTGTGCCCCTCACAGTAATATGCCCAATTGTGCCCCCCCCACAGTAATATACCCAGTTGAGCCCCATCACAGTAATATGCCCAGCTGTGCCCTCCCACAATAATATACCCAGCTGTGCCTCCTCACAGTAATATGCCCAGCTGTGCCCCCTCACAGTTAAGTAATATGCCCAGCTGTGCCCTCTCACAGTAATATGCCCAGCTGTGCCCCCTCACAGTAATATGCCCAGCTGTGCCCCCTCACAGTAATATTCCCAGTTGTGCCCCCTCACAGTAATATTCACAGTTGTGCCCCCTCACAGTAATATGCCCAGCTGTGCCCCCTCACAGTAATATGCCCAGCTGTGCCCCCTCACAGTAATATTCCCAGTTGTGCCCCCTCACAGTAATATGCCCAGCTGTGCCCCCTCACAGTAATATTCCCAGTTGTGCCCCCTCACAGTAATATTCACAGTTGTGCCCCCCTCACAGTAATATGCCCAGCTGTGCCCACTACAGTAATATATACCATTTGTGCCCCCCCAACAGTAATATGCCCAGCTGTGCCCCCTCACAGTAATATTCCCAGTTGTGCCCCCCCACAGTAATATGCCCAGCTGTGCCCCCTCACAGTACTATGCCCAGTTGTGCCCCCACACAGTAATATGCCCAGCTGTGCCCCCTCACAGTAATATTCCCAGTTGTGCCCCCTCATAATAATATGCCCAGCCGTGCCCACTATAGTAATATATAACCATTTGTGCCCCCCACCCACCAGTAATATGCCCAGGTGTGCCCCCTCACAGTAATATTCCCAGTTGTGCCCCCACAGTAATATGCCCAGCTGTGCCCCCTCACAGTACTATGCCCAGTTGTGCCCCCTCACAGTAATATGCCCAGCTGTGCCCACTACAGTAAAATATACCATTTGTGCCCCCCCCACAGTAATATGCCCAGCTGTGCCCCTTCACAGTAATATTCCCAGTTGTGCCCCCCCACAGTAATATGCCCAGCTGTGCCCCCTCACAGTAATATTCCCAGTTGTGCCCCCTCACAGTAATATGCGCAGCTGTGCCCCCTCATAGTAATATGCACAGCTGTGCCCTCTCACATTATTATGCCCAGTTGTGCCCCCTCACAGTAATAAGCCCAGCTGTGACCCCTCACAGTAATATGCCCAGTTGTGCCCCCGCACAGTAATAAGCCCAGCTGTGCCCCCTCACAGTAAATAAGCCCAGCTGTGCCCCCTCACCATAATAAGCCCAGCTGTGCCCCCTCACAGTAATATTCCCAGCTGTGCCCCCTCACAGTAATAAGCCATCTGTGCCCCCTCACAGTAATATGCCCAGTTGTGCCCCCTCACAGTAATAAGCCAGCTGTCCAGCTGTGCCCCCTCACCGTAATATGCCCAGCTGTGCCCCCTCACAGTAATATGCCCAGCTGTGCCCCCTCACAGTAATATACCCAGCTGTGCCCCTCACAGTAATATGCCCAATTGTGCCCCCCCACAGTAAATATACCCAGTTGAGCCCCATCACAGTAATATGCCCAGCTGTGCCCTCCCACAATAATATACCCCAGCTGTGCCTCCTCACAGTAATATGCCCAGCTGTGCCCCCCTCACAGTTAAGTAATATGCCCAGCTGTGCCCTCTCACAGTAATATGCCCAGCTGTGCCCCCTCACAGTAATATGCCCCAGCTGTGCCCCCTCACAGTAATATTCCCAGTTGTGCCCCCTCACAGTAATATTCACAGTTGTGCCCCCTCACAGTAATATGCCCAGCTGTGCCCCCTCACAGTAATATGCCCAGCTGTGCCCCCTCACAGTAATATTCCCAGTTGTGCCCCCTCACAGTAATATGCCCAGCTGTGCCCCCTCACAGTAATATTCCCAGTTGTGCCCCCTCACAGTAATATTCACAGTTGTGCCCCTCACAGTAATATGCCCAGCTGTGCCCACTACAGTAATATATACCATTTGTGCCCCCCCCAACAGTAATATGCCCAGCTGTGCCCCCTCACAGTAATATTCCCAGTTGTGCCCCCCCACAGTAATATGCCCAGCTGTGCCCCCTCACAGTACTATGCCCAGTTGTGCCCCCACACAGTAATATGCCCAGCTGTGCCCCCTCACAGTAATATTCCCAGTTGTGCCCCCTCATAATAATATGCCCAGCCGTGCCCACTATAGTAATATATACCATTTGTGCCCCCACCCACAGTAATATGCCCAGGTGTGCCCCCTCACAGTAATATTCCCAGTTGTGCCCCCCACAGTAATATGCCCAGCTGTGCCCCCTCACAGTACTATGCCCAGTTGTGCCCCCTCACAGTAATATGCCCAGCTGTGCCCACTACAGTAAAATATACCATTTGTGCCCCCCCCACAGTAATATGCCCAGCTGTGCCCCTTCACAGTAATATTCCCAGTTGTGCCCCCCCACAGTAATATGCCCAGCTGTGCCCCCTCACAGTAATATTCCCAGTTGTGCCCCCTCACAGTAATATGCCCAGCTGTGCCCACTACAGTAATATATACCATTTGTGCCCCCTCACAGTAATATTCCCAGTTGTGCCCCCTCACAGTAATATGCCCAGCTGTACCCCCTCACAGTAATATTCCCAGTTGTGCCCCCTCACAGTAATATGCCCAGCTGTGCCCCTTCACAGTAATATTCCCAGTTGTGCCCCCCCACAGTAATATGCCCAGCTGTGCCCCCTCACAGTAATATGCCCAGCTGTGCCCCCTCACAGTAATATTCCCAGTTGTGCCCCCCCACAGTAATATGCCCAGCTGTGCCCCCTCACAGTAATATGCCCAGCTGTGCCCCCTCACAGTAATATGCCCAGCTGTGCCCCTTCACAGTAATATTCCCAGTTGTGCCCCCCCACAGTAATATGCCCAGCTGTGCCCCCTCACAGTAATATGCCCAGCTGTGCCCCCTCACAGTAATATGCCCAGCTGTGCCCACTACAGTAATATATACCATTTGTGCCCCCTCACAGTAATATTCACAGTTGTTGCCCCCTCACAGGTAGTAAAAATAAATAAGTAAATAAATATATAAATAAATAAACTCCACAATGTCAATTAAAAACTAAATGAAAATGAAAAATTGGATAAAAGAATGAAACACAAAGAGACAAAATGAAAAACTATGATTCATTTCATCCATGGCCAAAATTTTCCCAGTCTTCAAAGAGTTAAAGCTGCATGCAGCAACATCAGCAAATACTGGGGCATTTAATAGTTTAGATGCTTCGTTAGATATCATCAGCACCGGCGCTAAAAGAAAACCCGAAGCCAGCAGTGAGTGAAGCCATCAAGTTGTCTGTACGATTTCCTCGGGAAAGGTGACTGATGACAAAGTCCTCTCTGCTGTTCTCCACGTCCACAAACCAATCAGCCATTACAGGCAGGTGTAATAGTTCAGCCGCTGTCACACGTCTCAAAACTTTTTTTTTTTTTTTTTTTTCGAACTTGTCCCCATTTCCCCAGAAAGCTGATGACAACAGTAAAGAAAATCCCATCTCAGTCTTTTCAGGCTTCACAGGAAATATTCTGCTGACGTGTCTTAAAAGCATGTATGAAAGATTTAACAATAGCGGCTCAAAGCTGTGAATGCCGCTTTCACACAGACCCTGCTTGACTCGCAGATGGAAATGGAGTGTCTCAAGACGCAGCTTTTTCTTTTGCTTGACTGGCTAACCCTTTAATCACCAGATGTTGTGCAGCATCGACCCCCACCCCCACCCCCTCCATAGAGCAGGTGACAGGGGGAGCCATGTTGAGGCTTCGCACGTTCAGAGATGGTACAGGAAAATATTTCTGTCTTTTTTTTCTTAGATTTTCATTATACTCCATTATATGTGTCAATTAATTTTGGATATATGATACAATATTTTATTTCACTTACTAACTGCTTCGAATATTATATTTTTTTTTTGTCTTAAATACATTGATTTGCTAATTTAGTTGAATGAGTTTGGAAAATTCTGCTACCTGCTTCCACCAATAGAGGGAGCTGTGGATCTGAAGGCAGATTTATTTTTAACAGCTATATAAATTAATAAAAATAATAAGAAAAAATAATAATACATAATACATTTATACATATATATATATCTAGCCTGGATACAAGGTGAGATATGGCCTCTAACCTGGATAGAAGATGGGATACAGCCTGTAGTCTGGATACAACATGAGATATGGCCTATAGCCTGGATACAAGATGAGATACGGCCTCTAGCCTGGATACAACATGAGATACGGTCTCTAGCCTGGATACAAGATGAGATACGGCCTCCAGCCTGGATACAAGATGAGATATGGTTGGGCATGGAGACAGACAGGTTCCGTATTATATATATATATATATATATATATATATATATCTAGCCTGGATACAAGGTGAGATATGGCCTCTAACCTGGATAGAAGATGGGATACAGCCTGTAGTCTGGATACAACATGAGATATGGCCTATAGCCTGGATACAAGATGAGATACGGCCTCTAGCCTGGATACAACATGAGATACGGTCTCTAGCCTGGATACAACATGAGATACGGTCTCTAGCCTGGATACAAGATGAGATATTGTCTCCAGCCTGGATACAAGATGAGATATGGCCTCTTACCTGGATACAAGATGAGATACGGCCTCCAACCTGGATACAAGATGAGATACGGCCTCCAACCTGGATACAAGATGAGATACGGCCTCCAGCCTGGATACAAGATGAGATATGGTTGGGCATGGAGACAGACAGGTTCCGTATGGTGTCACATTTGCCCACAGATGTTACAGCTGGGCCTGCAGATCCTGCACACTCATAGGTTACCGAAGATGGAGTCCCAGCTGGTCCCATAAATACTCAATTGGTGATAAATCTGATGACCGGGCAGCGAAGGAAGTGTTGTAATCTGGAGGAGACATTCCTGTGAAACCCTTGCTATGTGCGGTCGAGCATTATCCTGCTGAAAAATGCCAGTGAGAGGAGCACATGTGGTGGCAGGATGTCCTGCAGAAATATCGCTGAGCTGGATTCATCACTAAAGACGATACGGTTCCAGTCCATAGGGGTCCAGGTTTCTCATTCACAACATCACTGTAAAGGAAGGTGACAGTGGCTGGTTGTCAATGGCAGGACATATAATGGGCACTATTACACCAAATGTCCTTCTGCTAAGCACCTAGTAATGGTTGGGGCAGAGAAAGGGCTGTAATGAAGGGGCTACCTGTGTCTGGGTGGTGGGAGCTCCCATAGACTGGAGATGACTCATTTACTTCTATGTAGAAATGTTGGGGACATGCTCTCTTACTGGTATAGAGGTCATTGTGCAGGGAGGGAGAGAAGGTCAGCTTTAGCCATAACCTATTGTGGACGGTGGATCCACTGTTATCTGTCATTGTAACCCTGCCTTGAATAATAAGGAGATGACTGCAAGGAGCGATCTCTATAAAGCAGAAAGTGTTAGGATATTATGGGGATATTATGCAAAAACTGCAAGATTTCAGGATTTATAATACAGATAATGACTTTTCATAGTGATTTTTCAGTATCCAAGAGCTTTGAACAGTCTATTCACTGCTTATTTCAAATAAATAAAGTTTTAAAAAAAAACACAGTAAACAAGAAAAACAATGTACTTTTTATAACAGTTATTTTTTTTCTCCATTCCAGATGAAAAGTACATTTCAGATATTACTAGATGTCCTGTTCGTATAAAGGGTTCTCGGAATGTTTTATTGCTTAATCACATTCTCAGTAGAGGACAGGTCTGAAAATAGGTCATCATGACAAAAGTTGAAGGCCCGAGTGTCACTGTCCGCCTCAATGATTTCACTATTGGAAAGTCTTTGTTATCTTGCTGGAACAGACCTTGTAAGGAACATTTTCGGTGCTTTCATGTAAAGCACAAAACTGTTCTAAAAAGAGGAATAAAATGCTTGTCCATTATGAAATGCATGTGATGATAGAAAGACGTCAGGCTAGACCAAGGGGTGGGGGAAAGTAGGTGACAGCCTAGGGGGCCGCCTCGGCCAGAAGAGGGACATTAATGCGCTGTTGCGCCATTCAACTTTATAACCTAGAGCGCTAGCGTTAGTCCACAAGTGATGGAGGCGCTCACCGGTAGTGGAGACCCTTTCCTGATTTGATTTTGGAGCCTGGTCTGGGGTCAAAATTAACTTCAAGGTCTTATCTGGGGTCTGAATTTAGGGGACTGGACAATATTAATTTCAGGTTTGATTTAGATTCTGGTCTGGAGTTTGTATTCATTTTAGGGTCTGACAAAGGGTCTATAAAATTTTGGGGTCTGGTGGATCTGTTTTGGTTTGGGGGATTGGTCTGGGGTGGAAATTGATGTTAGGGTCTAGTTATCTATGGTCTCTTTTGAAGGGTTCATGAAGCCACATGCATTTTTTGAATGATAGATAGATAGATAGATAGATAGATAGATAGATAGATAGATAGATAGATAGATAGTGTTAAGGCTTTTGGCTAAACCTAAGGGCGTTGTCCTTGCATTTCCCTAGTATTCACCCTTTAACCCCTGTACAGGGATCAGGACAAGGAACCAACCAGGCCACTATCTCCCGGAGTAGTCCTCGTGTAGTTGGCTACTGACTCACTGGGCCAGAGACACGGGCAAAAAGGGTAGTTTGAACACAGTCCAATAGTCAGGGCAGGCTGAGTACTTGCGTATTCCAAATAGCAGTTCCAAGGGCAGGGCAGGCAGCAAGGAGCAGAATTGGAAGACAATCAAGGTTTGGTACATGGATATCCAGACGAGATCTCCTTCACTGGTTACTATCAAGGAATAAGCTGAACGCTCATGCAAGGACATGGAATCACAGCCAAGCTAAAAAGGAAGACTGATCAGCAACTTAACCAGCACCAGGACAGGGGGAGGGAAAGCATCAACTCTCTCAGTGCTGAAGGAAAGTTCACAGAGCTCTAATCCCAAATCCGATAGATAGACAGATAGATAGATAGATAGATAGATAGATAGATAGATAGATAGATAGATAGATAGTGGGTGGGCAATCCTCCAGACCTCATTACATCACTAAGGTCACAGTAGGACTTGTCCACTCATATTGCCAAAATCATGAAGACCTCACAGTGCCTGTTATTTTGTAAAAAAACAGTGCCAAACTCATAGTGTATATTACAACAATGGGGGACACCCTTAATGCATGTGATATATACAAAAAAACAAACAGGATAGATGGAAAGTATGTCCTAGTAACTGTAGATGCAGGACGTAGGCCTTAATGGTGCCATGATGGTGTAATTTGCTTGTAGTCTGGCCATGTTATGTAGTGCTGCGTCTGTGCAACGGAAAAAACATGTATTGTCTTGACCTGTTTGGCGTGTGCCACGCTAAATTGGCCGCCATTAAACCTGGAAATGGTGTTGGTGCGTCCTCGTGGTGACCCATTGTTGGTGTCATATTTCAGAGCATGGGGAAAGCGCTAGTATTGGGGGATGTGCCTGTGAGGAGTTAGGGTCTTCTCCTATATTGGAATTGCTGCCTCTTATAGGTACAAATATATGCGGTCACTTCTTACTCCTAATAATGTGTTTCTATGTGGATTCAAAGCCCATTGGTTTCTAAATGTGTAAACATACATTACCTCATTACAATGAAGAATCGGGCAGATACGAACACTGTGATTATCCGTTTCTATAGAATAATTACAGGGCTTAGTACACAGGTACGGTATTATCCGCACTGACAATGGAGAGTAATATACATGGACCATTACTAGTAATAATACATTTCAAAGCCGCTTTGAACTTCACGTCTTAGAGCAGAAATGGCTGGGATTGATCGCATTGTATAAAAGAATATTCCACTGTGAAGTATCTGGAAAACCTGCGAGACTTGAAATATCAGATTTGATTCTCACACTTCTTGTCCATATAATTGTTAAAAATGTTTTAAAAATTCTTTCTGTAGTTACAGTAGGTTGCCTGTTCCCATCACTGAATGGGGAGGAGAAACACTTGTGTAGTTAAAGGGATTGTCTTAAGAAAACTGCCCAGATGCTGTATTTGAGGACCCCTTCTCTGGGAAAGAACAGAGATCTGGTTCTGGTGCACCCAAACTGTCTATATATTACATGGAAGGGCATTTGTCTGCAATACCACATTTCCTGTGCAGCTGCCAAAATGTGCTCCTTGTGGGGGTGTCCAGAGCCACACTGACTACAATATGAAAGGAGTTGTGACTAATGAGACAACACTTTAAAGGGGCTTTTCATTCTCCTGATATTAATGACCAATCTTCAGGATTGGTCATTAATATTCATTAGATAGATAGTGTTACGTGCAGTAAGTTTGGACCCACTGGGCCAACTAACCAGTCTGGCTTTGGGCTAAACCTAAGAGCGTTGTCCTGGCTTTTCCCTGGCATTCACCCTCTAACCTCTGTACAGGGATCAGGACAAGGAACCAATCAGGCCACTACCTCCTTGAGTAATCCTGGTGTAGTTGGATACTGACTTACGGGGGCCAACAACACAGGCAAAAAGGATAAACACAGTCTAAACACAGTCCAATAGTCAGGGCAGGCTAAGTACTTGTCTATTCCAAATAGCAGTTCCAAGGTCATGGCAGGCAGAGCACAAGCGTAATCCAGGTCACATTGTTGAAAGACAGTCTGGATGAGCCAATTAGTGCTGCAGCAGGAAGGGAGGTGTCCTAGCATAATGGGCCAAATGCCATTCTGTGCTGAGCTATGATAGGGGGTGGTTTTATTTTACAGTGTCTGCCAGAAAAACAATCAGGGAGAGTGAAAAAATCAATCAGAGACAGTCAGAAATCAATTGAGCTTATTGCCAGGGAGAGTGAAGGGAAAAGCTAGGATTCCATAGAAGAATTATGTGTGTTGTATACAATAGTAAACAGCAGGGCAGCTGTCAAACAGGTAGAAAGGAGATATGGCTGTGTCTGCTTTTAGAAGTGCAGTTGCACTTCAAAGGAAGCTACCTGCAAGCAAATTCTTAGATTTTGTTTCCTCATTTTCACAGAAATTCCTTTTTTTTACTGCAGCAATACCCACGTTGTGGCAGCAATCTACCTGTGTGTGTTAAGTTGAAACTGAGCGTCACGCCTCGATCGTCCGTTTATGTGTTTTCAGTTTCCACATAGTTTCAATTATTTTTTTTCTTTTTGGGGGGGGGTTCTTTCAATTTAATTAAGCAGAATATATACAGTACATGATTACTGCAGCAATACCCACAGTGTGACAGCAATCTACTTGCGTGTGTTAAGTTGAAATTGAGCATCATGCCTCAATCATCCATTTGCATATACTTAGATTCCACACGGTTGGTTACATTTTTTGGTATTGATAAATGTAATTAAACCAGCATATATATGTCAATAATTATATTCTCTTTCACAAAGGGAACATACACAACACATATTCCATACATTCCTCACTTACACTTCACATCTATAACCTCAGAACATCAACATCAAAGCTTCTTGGACACAAAGTAAGCATGTTCAATTATATCATCAAAAGTCTATAAATTTCACTTTATACTGTCTATAACTAAGATTGTACTGGAGGTACTGATAGTTCAACAGACGGCAGCAGTGCACAATGACACATCTACTTTTGAACAATAGGTGGGTCATTTATCAAACAGAAATACGCCTAAATTAGGGGATAGGCCATCAGGCCCCTCTCATTTACCACTTTCTGTGCCTGTTTTACATTTAGAAGTGGCAAAGGATCCATTGAAGTTATGTAGAGGCCGGCGCCTCTTCAAAACTCCGGTGGATCCACCGCCAGGTATAGGCATCTAAAACGCCGGTCTTAATAAATATGCCCTAGGTATTTTTATAGGCTATATAGCTAGGGATGAGCAAATCGACTTTGGATGAAACATCAGAAGTTGATTTGCATAAAACTTTGGTTCAATACCGTATGGAGAATCTTATCCAGGATCTTATCCAAAATTTTCTTAGGGCATTAGAGACATCTTATTAAAATTTTACACAATGGTTTAGTTACTCTTTAAGATCAATGTTAAGGAGTGAGATGGGACGGTAATTAGGGTGCTGTGTGTCATCCTTCACTTCCTTTGGCATAAGGTAGATATGACTTTTGGTCATTTCAGAGGAGAGGGCCATGTGGAATAAGGCTTGATTGCATACTTGCAGAAGGTGGGGCACTAAAATATACTGGAAGGTAGAGTAGTAGAGAATCGGAAACCCATCTGGGCCCAAGCTCTTCCCTTGAGATGATTGGCAGATGGTTAGAAGTAACTCTTCTCTAGCTGCTAAATTCTGATTTTGGGCAACAGATAAGGCAGGTAAAGAAATGGATTCAAGGAAGGAGTCTATTGCTGAACAAAGCTGAGGATCTTCTTCAGCAGGGGTCTTTGAGTCTAGATTATAAAGAATCTCATAAAAGTCTCTAAAGAGGGATGCTATCGCAGTGAAGCGCCCCCCTCTACCCTCCCCGAGGGCCTCTTCAATTGGTGAACATAGTTCGCCATTCTCCTGTTCTTTATTCTCTGCATCACAAACTAATGGCTTTATCTCCATGGGCAAAAAACTTGTGTTGAGAATGCAGATAGTATTTTGTTGAAGCTATGTTTAAGAGATTTTTGAGTTCGGCCCTCAGGTTAGACAGCTCATCCAGCTGAGCTTTTAGTAGTGATTGTTTGTGTAATGACTCTAAATTCCTTATTTTCAAATAGAGAGAGGTGACGCATTTATATCTCTTTTTCTTGATATGTGCTCCAAAGCTTATGCGTTGGCCTCTAATAAAAGCTTTATAAGCCTCCTATAAAAGTTTCAGGCTGATATCAGTGTGCTCATTTAAAGAGAAACAGTCTTCATATCACGTATTCAGGGGTATGTGCAGCCCTGAATTCCACCCCACCTCTGACCCTGCCTACTTTCACGGCCCATCCTATGGAATGGCGTATAACTAGTCGACGTTCCCTAACCTAGGTACGTGCAGGGGCATACAGGGAGGGAGAACAATGGGAGAAAACAATAAACAAAGACAGAACTCACACAAAATACGAAGATCTCCGAGCAGAGGTCAAACTGGTCACGTCAAACACCAGAGGATCAAACAAAGCAGAGTCAAAGAGTCAAACACAAGCCCAGGTCTAAAGCCGAGAGAGAACGCAGTACCGGGGGGGGGGTGGAGAACGTGGAGACTAGAGAATAGTCAAATACCAACAGCCAAGGTCAAATGCAAAAGTCACTATACCAAACACACTGAGGATAGTAAGACCAATCACCAAGTAGGTCACGTGACGAATAAGAGTCACATGACCTAGTTCTAATCCTGGAACAGCTGAGCGCTGGCTTCCCTGCCAACACCCAAAGATCCAGGTAGGTCACATGACGTGGCCAGCGTCACATGACCTAAAACATAAATAATTCACAACTGAGCGCTGGCCTCCCTGCCATCACTCAGAACCCCGTCTGCAAGTTGTCTAGGGGGCATTTAGTCTCAGCGCGGCCAGTGTCCTCCCCACCCCTGTCATCATGGAGACGAGAAAGCACATCGCATCCTCGCTCCAGGACAGCAGTGGGAGTCCGGCGACGCTGTAAGGAGGAAGTGTGCCGCCGGCTCCCCGTGACACTTCCAATAGTTTAGCTATTTGGGACTTTACCCGAATAGGGAGATGATCTTTAGAGATAAATAAATAGTCCAAGTGTTAATATGATCCATGGGCTGGGGAGAAAAAAGTATAGTCTTCAGCAAGGTGGTGTAGGTTGCACCAGATGTCTATAAGGTGGTTATCTCATAGTTTAGCCTTGAGAGAGCGCAGAGCCATGTGAAGTCCATTACGGAATCACCGTGACAAGGCACTTTGGGGGTCAGTGATGAGTTTTTCTTCTTGGTTCATCGAGCTTTCGGGGTCTGTTGTAGCTTAAAGGGGACCACCTTTGAGATTTCTGGAAGTGCCGTCAGGTCTTAAACAGTTTCCCAGTTCTCAATATCCAGAGGGGCGATGTTTAGGTGATTAAACACAGGTCTCAGATTTGCTTAAGAATACACAGTGGGCCAGCGGCCATTGTAGAAAAATGATAGGCCGAAGGGAAATATCCAATAGTACATCACTTTGTTGGTCCTGAGCCAGTCGGTCAACGGCTTTAATATTCTTCGCTTTCTCAGTGTAGTAGGTGCTAGGTCTTGGTAAATAAAAATCTGTTTTATCTTTTGCTTTAGCCAGGGCCACCTCTTTATCCTGGAAGTCAAGGAACCTGCAAATGATGTCCTTAGGTGGGTCCCAAGGCTTGAGTTTGTAGAACTCTGTGAGCTCTCTCCAGGATCACTTCTGAAGGATGGTACCAGCCCAGGATGCTGGAACATATGTTTTTTATTACCGCATGGATATTTCCAGGGGCTACTTCTTTGCACCCTCCTAAACCTCAAGTTGTCTCTATTCTCTTGATCTTCAAAAGCTGCACTCATGATATTAAGGTGAGTTTGACTCTGTTGAAAAGAAAGCGATGTGGCTGACTGAATCTCCAGAACTGAGACTTGGGCTGTTTCTAAGGCCTCCACATGACCCCCTATGTGTATCTCCTGGTGGAGGGATGTTATTTTATTGAGCACTGGCACTATGGCTTTGGACAGAGCTTGTTTCAGGTATCGTCTAGAAATAAGTAAGCTATGACGGCTTGTGGCTTCCTTACATTCGCTATCACCATCCGATGCATCTGTTGCGCTTTCACAAAACCTGGCAGGGGCCACCAGTGTCATTTTTGTATCACGAGCCACATATGCTGCCGCTGCCTTCTTGTGAATTTTGTCTGCCTCCCCCCTATTATTTGAGAGTTTAGTAATCTGGGAAGGGTCCCCAGTCTTTGAGTTACCAATCTTCACCGTGTTTGACCAGCCAGGATTTTTTATGCTAAGGCAGAGAAGAGTCTTTACTACAGAGTACAAGATTACAATGACATTCCTTGCAGGCGCCAGCTCTGCCCCTGAGGCCAGGTCCTTTTGCCCCCTTACGAATGTGTCGGCCTGGCTCCCACACCAGGCACTTATGCAACTCCGCCTCCCACATGGACATGTTCCCTTCCCCAACAACAGATGGGCACAGGGTCACTCACAGTATCCTTCCTTCTTATTATGTGTGTCAGGTCAAATGTTGCCGTGCCAAGTAGCAACAGCATTTTTAGAAGATTTTGAATATGAAAAAGCATAACCCTTGTGCCAGCATGGTGTCACAGCTATGTATATCAGACATCATTTACTACTGCTGCCATAACAATAAACAAAAAGAAATAACAAGTTTTCCTAAAAATGATGAGTCCCAGGAGGCTCAGGGCAATTGGAGCAACTTTGGTTCGGCCTGAATCGATTTAGGTCCAAACCAAACTTTTTCAAAAACTTGGCAAACAAATCTCGACTGGTTTGCTCATCTCTACCATAAATCTAAGATTTTGATTGCATTTACTTCCCTGAAGCTATTAGGTGTGATTAAACTGCCCCTGGGGAGGTGTTAGAACAGCCTTGTAAGTGATTTTTTTTATTTAGGAATTGACCTTCTTCCCCCCTTTCTCCACAGCCTGTAATAAAAACATGTTTCCAAAAGATCAAAGCTTAGTCTAAACTGACCCCCATGTCCCACTGTATTAGCCTCAGGCCGATGAACAGATAAGTATTTGCTCGCCAATGTTTTTTAAAGACTTCTAACTTTGGTGGCGCCCAGTTTAGTTCTCTTTTAAAGGTCATCTAGTTTAGAAAAACTATTTTGAAGAAAACTTATTATAGATTCTATCCTAAAAGATAGAGTCCATAATCAGCAACAGCAAGGAGCATCTGTAAAGTTCCTGATGTGGTGCTGCAAAGGGTTTTCAGCGAGTTAACTACTGATGACCTATACTCATGCAGGGGCGTAGCTATAGGTGGTGCGGTGGTAGCAGTCTTACCGGGCCCAGGAGCCTGAGGGGGCCCAAAGACCCTTGTGCCGCATAAGAAGGCACACAAAGTACTGAGGGAAGGGGTGTCCAAGCTGAACTCTTGTACCAGGGCCCATGAGCCTTTAGCTACGCCCCTGTCCTCAAGTATCTGATCAGTGGGGATTGGATACCCGGGACCCCACCGATCAGCTGTTTGAGAAGGTACCGGTGCTCCCATGAGCTCCAAGGCCACGTGACCGATGAACGTGACTTCACTGGCCTAGGAAAAGCTGAGAGAAGGCTCACGGGAGTGCCGGTGCCTTCTCAAACAGCTGATCGTCGAGGGTCCCGGGTGTCGGACCCCCACTGATCAGATACTGATGACCTAGGATAGGTAATTGGTAGTTAACTCCCGGAAAACCCCTTTAACCCCTTCGCGACCAGCCGCCGTACATGTACGGCGCTGGGGCGATGCGGGCACATGGCGCCCGCTCGCGGGTGCGGCGGGCGTCATGGCCGGCAAGTCTCTGCTGTTTCTAACAGCAGAGACTTGCCGCTACCTACCACATCGGCGGCGTCTTCCGGATTGACTAGATGCCGTGATCACACGTGATCACGGCATCTAGTTGCGGCTAAACCCGGAAGCGTTCGCTTCCGGGTGGTGTACAGACACCCCGTGTGACCAATCGGGGTGTCTGTACACCATATGAAAACTGTAATCCTCGCTGGTGAGGATTACAGTTTTCAAACTGCAATTCTTATTCTGGCCACTAGATGGCAGGCCAGGATAAGAAATGAGCAATTGATGGTTTTCTGAGCCTATAAAACCCAGAATTGCTCATAAAGAAAAAAAAAAAAAGCCACAATTTATAAGCCCATATTTGAGCTTTCTAATAGTAAAAAAAAAATTAAAAAAAATGTTAAAAAATATATAAAAAATAAAAAAGATGTAAAAGTTCAAATCACCCCCTTTCCGTATAAGTAAAAAATAAATACCTAAATAACAATAAATATAGACATCATGGGTATCACCGTGACCGAAAACGCCTGTACTTTTAAAATATAAAAAAAAAAATTCCAATACGGCGAATTGTGTGGCGGAAAAAAGCGTCCAAATGGCGATTTGCCGTTTTTGTCACTTTTTTTTTCTAAAAAAAATTAAATAAAAAGTGATCAAAAAGTCATACACACCCCAGAATGGTATCAATAAAAACTTCAGATCGTCCCGCAAAAAATGAGCCCCCATACAGCTCTGTACACATAAATACCAAAAGTTATAGGGGTCAAGATTTGACAAGGAAAAAAAAAAAAAAAAAAAGGGCAACTTTCTAATTATGTTATCACTATGAAACGCAGGAAAAACTATACATATTAGGTATTGCCGGATTCGTACTGACCAGTAGAATGAAAGTAACGGATCAGTTTTAATGCACATCGAACGCTGTAAATAAGAAACCCGTAGAACTGTAGCGGAATAGCGTTTTCTTTGCAATTTCACCCGGTTTGGAATTTTTTTCCCGCTTCCCACTACACTGTATGCAATATTAAATGGTGGCGTTGGAAAGTACAACTTGTCCCGCAAAAAACAAGCCCTCATACAGCTATGTGAACAGAAAAATAAAAGAGTTATGGCTGTTTGAAGGCAGGGAGCGCAAAACGAAAATGCAGAACCGAAAAAAGCTCCGGTCGTGAAAGGGTTAAGTGATATTGTTGATATCCGACAGATAATATCTGATTGTTCTGGGTCTCAGCACCAGGACACGTTCTGATCTGAATCTCACAGGGGAACCCCTTTCCCTCAAAAAGACATTGTCCAAAAGTAACTAGACCCTGTACCCAGCCCCAGATAAACTGTCTCAAGGGCTCATCATGACATGCAATCATTCCCATTGCAAGTAAATTTTCTAGTTTTCCTCCTTACCATATGATGATCTATTTTGCAATGTATATTTAATGAACATTTGGTTATTTTTATGTGTGGGAGATGAAGAATCTTTCAAGCAATGAATATTTTATCTTAAACTTTTTTTTTCTGTTAATTTCAATGAAAGGTTCATCATCTTGAGCAAACATGCTGGAGCACAAGTCTAAAGAGGACGTCTCTTTACATATCGATATTTATTCAGGGACGGTAGATACGACGCTTCATGAATGTTTAATGAATATTCATTTTTGAGCCGGGTAGTTTGTTACTAGCTAGGGGTTAAGAGTGGAATTATTGATGGATGGAAGGATGTATGTTTTCTCTTAGAATAAATTCCTTGACGAGTTGAGGTCTTGTTTTTCTGGTGGTACGGGCATGTGGGGAATAAGAAGGGGTTGTGGGCAATGAATATTACCTGGTATCAGTGTGTAAGACAAAACATAAGGAAAACACCGACAGTTTGTTTTTTTCCTTTGTTTTGTTTTCTGTTAGATTTTTTTCTTTCTGTGTTTCATTGATCTGAAGAACTTTCTTGTGACTGTATAAAATATCCTCCATCTTACAACATGAATTTTCACTGATGCGTGATGTTAATTCCATTATATAGTAATTACTGTATACTAATTAAGTAATTAAATGTAAAAAAAGGTATAATTTTTCTTTATGCATTCACCTCATTTTAAATGATTCTTTCATCATGCCCAGAGCTGGCCATACATATTAGATGCATATTGGATGATCTCATAAACTTTGACAGACTGGCCAACCACCTATTATGTATAAGAAACTCCTGGATTCCACATACCTAATTTTTTTTTCTTTTTTGAGGGAAATAACAGGAGATAAACTGTCACCAGGGGTAGCTAAAAAAAAACTTAAGGGCCCTGTACTGTGGAGGAGATTGCTGCATATAAATGCAACAGTCTCTGCCACTGATGAGCAGGCGATTGCTCGGAAGGAACACTTTGTCTGCTGTATTGTTCCATCTAAAGGGACCTATACTCCTCATTCAGAGTATAACTTCTATAATACTGCTTCCTATGTACAAAAATACAACTACTATAATACTGCTCCTATGTACAAGAATATAACTTCTATAATACTGCTCCTATGTACAAAAATACAACTACTATAATACTGCTCCTATGTACAAGAATATAACTACTATAATACTGCTCATATGTACAAAAATATAATTACTATAATACTGCTCCTATGTACAAGAATATAACTACTATAATACTGCTCCTATGTACAAGAATATAACTACTATAATACTGCTCCTAAGAAACAATGAATATAACTACTATAATACTGCTCCTATGTACAAGAAATATAACTACTATAATACTGCTCATATGTACACAAATATAACTACTAAAATACTGCTCCTATGTACAAGAAATATAACTACTATAATACTGCGTCCAATGTTACAAGAATATAACTACTATAATACTGCTACCTATGTACAAGAATATAAACTACTATAATACTGCTCCTATGTACAAGAATATAACTACTATAATACTGCTCCTATGTACAAGAATATACTACTATAATACTGCTCCTATGTACAAGAATATAACTACTATAATACTGCTCCTATGTACAAGAATATAATACTAATATACTGCCCCTATGCAAAAAAATACAACTACTATTATACTGCTCCTATGAACAAGAATATAACTACTATAATACTGCTTCCTAAGAACATGAATATAACTACTATAATACTGCTCCTATGTACAGGAATATAACTACTATAATACTGCCTCCCTATGTAAAAAATAATTACAACTACTATATACTGCTCCTATGATGTACAAGAATATAACTACTAATATATACTGCTCCTATGAACAAGAATATAACTACTATAATACTGCTCCTATGTACAAGAATATAACTACTATTATACTGCCCCTATGTAAAGTACTATGTAAAGAATATAACTACTATATACTGCTCCTATGTACAAGAATATAACTACTATAATACTGCTCCTATGTACAAGAATATAACTACTATAATACTGCTCCTATGTACAAGAATATAACTACTATAATACTGCTCCTATGAACAAGAATATAACTACTATAATACTGCTCCTAAGAACATGAATATAACTACTATAATACTGCCTATTGTACAGGAATATACTACTACTATAATACTGCCTCCTATGTACAAAAATACAACTACTATTATACTGCTCCTATGTACAAGAATATAAAATACTATATAATACTGCTCCTATGTACAAGAATATAACTACTATAATACTGCTCCTATACAAGATTAACTACTATATTACTGCCCTATGTACAAGAATATAACTACTATACTACTGCTCCTATGTACAAGAATATAACTACTATAATTACTGCTCCTATGTACAAGAATATAACTACTATAATACTGCTCCTATGTACAAGAATATAACTACTATAAACTGCCCCTATGAACAAGAATATAACTACTATAATACTGCTCCTAAGACATGAATATAACTACTATAATACTGCTTGTATGTACAGAAATATAACTACTATAATACTGCTCCTATGTACAAGAATATAACTACTATAATACTGCCTCCTATGTAATACTATAATACTGTCCATGTACAAGATATAACTACCATATACTGCCTCCTATGTACAAGAATAACTACTATAATACTGCCTCCTATGTACAAGAATATAACTACTATAATACTGCTCCTATGTACAAGAATATAACTACTATAATACTGCTCCTATGTACAAGAATATAACTACTATAATACTGCCCCTATGTACAAGAATATAACTACTATAATACTGCCTTGTATGTACAAGAATATAACTACTATAATACTGCTCCTATGTACAAGAACATAACTACTACAATACTGCTCCTATGTACAAGAATATAACTACTATAATACTGCCTCCTATGTACAAGAACATAACTACTACAATACTGCTCCTATGTACAAGAATATAACTACTATAATACTGCCCGAGTATATATATATCAGTCTGATCAGAACGTTTTCGATTTATAGAATTTTTGTTTCTTCCTTTGGTTTTACTTAAATTTATATAGTAAAAATCCACAAGAAATGTTCTCTTATTCTTGGTCTCAAAAAACGTTGTCCAGTGTTTATTACTTAAGTGTTTTGGATGTGATTTCTTTATGAATAGATAAAAGCTGCAGATTTCTGGTCCGCCCTTACTGTACTCCTCAATGGCCATACAATCTGCCCAGTGTTTTCAGTAATAACACAGTTTATTTTCTGAAAGGAGCCAGAGAGCCTCTCTTAATTATTCATCGGTGACAAAAGTGGAATTATTAGGCCAATATGTTTGTCATTTTTTGAGCCATTTACATATCCCCTTTCCCCTCTCCGCACAGCGTCTTTCATGCAAATCGTGGTCCTGATGCACTTGGTAAATAAGGGTCCTGGATGAAATATCAAAAAAAGATTTTATTCAGACAGCTCGGCGAGCAGAGGCTAATGGTTTCCCGTGTTTATCTAGATGTGCGGGCCTGGCATTTTGCACTGACAGAATTATACAGTAAACAGGAAGAAAAATCTTGTTTTTCTCTAATTTCTACCCTTTTCTATCAAACACTTATTGGAAGTCAAGCAAAACTGCCAACGGATGACTTCAGTTATGCACTTTCTTAAAGTTATATCTAATGGCTCATAAACTTTATTTTTATATTTTAAGGGAGTTGATTACTCAGAGTTTGACTATGGAAGTTCGCGTTCACCGGGTTCGGCCGAATTTCAGGTAAAAGTTCAGGTTTGAAACCTGAACTTACCCCGAACTTGAACCGAAATGCTAAATAAAATGGCCAATGAGGGATTAAAATAAATTAATATTATTTTTAAAAAATAATTTAAAAAACCTCACCTCATCCACTTGATCGTGCAGCCTGTATCCTCTTCTTTCTGCAGGACCTGTGATGACATCATGCTTACCACCTGGTGAGCGTGGTGACGTCATCGCAGGTCCTTTTGCAGGTTCCGCAGAAAGAATAAAGAAGAGGATACCCGCTGCACGATCGAGTGGATGAGGTGAGTTTTTTTAAATATATTTTTTTTGACCCCTCAATGGCCATTTTATTTTGCATTCTGTCTTAAGAATGCTATCATTTTTTATTATAACCATGTTATAGTGGAAAATAATAAAATCACCCGAACACCGAACCCAAACTTGATCTTCGCAGTTTGGGTTCGCTCAACCCTAGTCAGGAATATAAGCCACTGCTGGATACCTTTGGTGGTGGTTTATCTTTTGAAGGATAAAGGATCTGGTTTGAAAAGTTTCAGCATCCTTCCATCATCCAAAATCAACTGTGTACGAGACTTGGGAGGCCCTACCAGATAGTTGGCCAGCAGGGGCGGACTGAGAACTTAAAGTGGCCCTGGAAAAAATACTAAAAGTGGCCCAGTATTGTAGTCGGGTCCAAATTGATGGAAGACAGGGCCAACACAAGTAGGTGGATCCAGCAATACCATATTGTGGCATATTATACCACCTCAAGAGAGCCAAATACCACAGTGCTTCACAAAATACCGCCGCCGGCACCACAAAATGCATCCCCAAAAATTTCCATTGGCCGGCAGTGAGGACGGCTCAGGCGGCCCCCTGGGCATCGGCCCACTGGTAAAATTTCTTTGTAAGGTCTATGGCCCTGTTGGCCAGTCATGCCAAAGATGTAGGTTCTGCTGATGTTTTTGAGATATGGGCGCCTAAGTGCAGTACATTTTGATTGGTTTAGTCTTCAGATGTCTAAAACCAAAGAGTCAAGGTCTTAATGTAACTTAGGGGACGGCAAGGCTCTTCTTTAGGACTCTTAAAAAGATGGTGTTCTGATCTGGTTGGTCCCTTCATCTTTGCTACTGGACGGAGAGTGCAGTACTCTGTGCAGAGGAACTACATTTCTATCAAGCAGGGATAGGGATTGGGCCAAAGGTCATGTAAATGGAGTAGAGAAACCAACCAGCCCTTCTAATCTTGGCAGCAGACCCCAGCAACATAATAGGAAGTCCATTTTGTTCCTTTCAATGAGGTTTCTTCTCATGCACCACTTACTGTTGCTGTCATTGCGTTCCAAAGCTTGAGAAGGGAAAACAAATTCATAAAAAATAAATGAAAATAGATATGTTTTCCTAAAAATTTGAAGTTCTAGGAGGCTAGAGAGGGTTATACACCAATTTTCAGGGCAATTGGAACAACATTGGTTTGGCCCGGATCGATTCGGATCCAAACCGAACTTTTTATAAAATTTGGCAAACCTGAACTGAATCTCGAGTAGTTCACTCATCTCTAGACGAAACCATTGAAAAAAGTTATCATGCCACTCACTACACATTGTAGGGTGGATGTGGTCTTATGTCTTTAGTTTAGAGTCCTTGTATGACCCAACAAAGTCTAAACTTTTTTTGCACAATAATATCAATGGCAATATGAGTAGGATATTTGCGCATTTAACAAGATACTCATTAAAATTAATAAGATGTATAACTGAATTCCAGACTCCTTTGTGGCTCTGAGAACAGTGTTAATTAACCTCATTTTATGGTACACATTGTGAACAATTAAGCCGTTTAAGCGTTTATTGTATTGTACCTTCAATCATTAGAGGTGGAGAAGTTAAAGGAAGCCAAGTGCACGCTCCTGGCCCATAAGTTTCAAGGATATAACATTTACCTCTTAAAGGCATCCTAGCAAAGAAGAGAAAGAATAAATACATGGAACATGGTCAAGTACAATGGTTGTACAGAATTTTCTGATGTAGCAGAGCTCAAATTGTCATGGAATCCTTTTGGTAGTAAATCAGGATATCTCATTCGTGTAAGCTTATGTGTAAAGCCTTGGTGCAGGGATACTTTGAATTCTGGACATTTGCCTCTGTTTCCCCTATGCAAAGTTATAAACTTACTCTTACTCTAGTTGACTTGAAAAGGTTAATTTGCACTGTATTTGTGAAGCTCTGTGGAAAGGGTTAATGAACACAAAGAGACTTTGGGGACTTTAAATGAGAAGCTGGTAATTTTTCACAGCTAACATAGGGTTAAGAGAAGAACATGTTTTGGAGGGAAAAAGCCAGATGTTGTTTACCACCAAAACCAGACAGACTGACCTTTTGAATGTCTGGTTTTGCTCTGTTGTTATGTCTGAACATTTGTTTATGTCTGGAAAAACTGCTGTGTCAGTGACATTGAGTATCATTGAAGCTGTAATGTGAGTGTATGACAGACGGGAGTTGAAACATTGTAACTGTTTCTCCACTCCACCCCTCCCACTAGAAGGTTCTAGTTCTGCTAGAGACTATGGCCCTGATTTATCACACCTTCACTCCAGAATTCTGTCTTCAAAAAGTCGCACGATAGGGCTTTTGCGACTTTTTTGCGCATTTTTTTGCGACTTTTTGCATGTGTACACCACTCACTCCAGTTTGTAATATGGGTGGAAAAGTGGGTGTGGTTAGCCATGTTAATGAGTTTCACTCCAGATTTATCATTGCGACTTTTTAAAAAAAGTCGCAAAATAGTCGCAATCTCACTCCAGGAGGAGGGTGGAGTAGGAAAAGTGGCATTAATTTCCCTTTAATGCTTTTGAGCAATTGGGAGTACTTGACCTCTAAATACCCTTCCAAAATCGTTGCATAGCTACTAGGGAGCATACAACCGTGTGCTGGCTGGAAAGCCACCGACTAGCTTCTGAAGTTATTGTTATTTGCATAAATTCAGTAGACACATAGGTCTCCATTCACCAAAAAGGGTGTCCTTTTGGCTCCTGTTGGGCCACTATGCACCCAAGGGAAACCTCTGATGGACAATGCACAACCCCTTGTGAAAGAACCTTCATGATAGGTCATCGATACCTGAGTCCAACACCCATCACCCCCGCCGATCAGCTCCATGCAAGTGCCGATTCCTGGTCATTACACTACACATCGTCTACTTCAGTATTTGTAGCTTCTGTACATGTAGGGGAACAGTGGTCACCCAGACAGGGAGTTAGATAGTTTCTAGGTAAACTGAAGTAGCAAAACCTACAGAGTACTCTAAATCGGAGATGCAAGAATAGAAGTAGGCGTAGGTTCTGGAGAGTTGGTTAGAGCTTTTATATGGTACCTACCACAGAATCTGATCATGCAGATGATATGGAGCCTTTGGAGATGGGCCAAGCCGTGGTTGGTCTCACTTCATTGTTAGCAAGCCAGAGGTGAGGAATTGACCAAATTCTTAAGGAAAGTGTGTGGAGGAGGAATCATACAACCATCCTGGGTGGCCAAACTGTTCTGGGGGTGCCAAAATCTTCTCTTTTATGGTTGCCATTAGGTTATACTACAGTATGTGCTTGAATCTACTGCAATAGAGTCAGGCTGTCAACAGGAACACATAAGCCGTGGCCATGGAAGAAGGCAGAAGCAATATGTTTGCACGCTCTAGAATTATCGGGGTGGAACTACGAAATAAACATCTACTAACCTCCTCTCCCACAGACTTTCGAAGGCTCGGAAATTGTCAATGGCAAATTAGCTTCAGCTGTAAGTAATTGACCAACTGGCAGATCGGTGTGAAGCCAAGCTGGCAGTCGCCTGCAAACCGGGTACGATGCATGTCTCTGCTGTGCCATGACAGCAACAGCAAACAAACAGTACAATGTTTTCCTTCTTATTTGGAATATGTGCCTCCGATTTAAATGTGCTTGTCTCATGCTCAATTAACTTCTTCTATAGTAAACTGACAGTCATTCTCCCAGGATCTTGCACATCTGTCACAGTATCTTCCGTGTTCGGCTGATCACTTGTTGGAAGGGAAAACACTGAAGCCAGTGAACGCTAAAAGCTAAAGCCTCATCGACATCAAAGAGCTGTGAGAGGGTGAAGCCAATGGGCTGTCCATGTACGCTTCTCATAGTCCTCTGTATCTTTAGGTGGTCTACATCTTTTGCTGAGAAACTAATATGTTGTGTTTCACTATATACATGTTCATCCATTTTGTGGGTCGGCTGGATGATAGACCGCAGTGCCCTTAGGCACTATGTATGAGTCTTCTTCTGTAGGGGAGGTGCAGAGGACTGGCTATTCCAAGGGTGAACTGGGAACTTAAAGTGGCCCTGGAAAAAATACCCAAAGTGGCTTTGTTTTGTAGTTATGTCCAAATTGATGGAAGGCAGGGCCAGTAATACCATATTGTGGCACATTATACCACCCGACTAGAGCCAGATACCACAGTCCATCACAAAATACTGCCAGCAGCACAAAAACTTCTACTTGCCGGCTGTAAGGAGGGCCCAGGCAACCTCCTGGGCATCGGTCCACCGGGAAATTTCCCTGTAAGGTCTATGGCCAATCCACCCCAGGGCTATGCCCAGGGACAACATACCTGTGAACTCTCAAAATGTCTGGGAGGCTCCCAGAGAAAAGAGAGACCTCTTGGGTGAGTTGCCAAATATCCTTGGAGCTCCTCTCACTTTAACTGTATATGGCCCGGGATGTTGCATGCATTAAAGGTATGGCTCTGGGGTGCAGACAACAACATGGTCAGGTGTAAAGGGTTTTCAGGGTCTCCCAGAGGACAACTTCCAAAAGTTGGTAAGAATAAGGAAAATCTTAATGTTAGGTGGAGACAGAATCAGTGACATTGATATGCTGTGCCACGATGCCAGTAGGAAGGGACACAGGAGACCCTATAGAAAGTGGAGGTTTGGTGTCACTGGAGCGAAGTGTGGGTGAACTGCATGTGGTGTTAGACCTGAGTGCTAAGGGACTGTGTGAGGTCTAGGCCAGCACTTGGTGACCAATAGACGTCGTTAGAAGTCAAATAGAAGAGTTGTCTCTCTTTGGAGAGGTAGGAGAGACAAGTATTTGACAGTGAATGGGAGAGTGGAGATCCTGATGATCGCCTCTTGAGAGCTAAGGACGAGGTCACCTACACAGAGTGGGCGAGTCCTTAGAGGGAACTGGTTCAGTTGCATTGCCAACCAAGTCCTGGAGCATTGGTCAAGGAGTGGACAGAGAGCTAGCAAGTGACCAGTAGTGGTTAGGAAAACAGAGGGGCCATGTAGGAGGCGGGCCTACTATTGTTTCAAGTGGGCTGGTGTCTAAACGGGGACATCTGAAGTATATAATTAGATCTTTAGCGACAAGTAACCTGGTAGTACATTGTGAACTAGACTGGATCAGTTTGTAGTAGATTGATGTAGGGGTGGTGTCAAGGGAACTTTTGAGAGTCATGACCCTGGTGTGAAAGCTGCCATGTTCCACCTTGTGTCTATTGAAACTGCCAGTGTTGTAACCACAAAGTATACTGTGTCTCTTCAAGTGACAGTAACCATAGTGCTTGCATGTCCCTGTATTTACAGCTGTGTAAAGTTAAAGGAGTAAAAAATGAAAATCATATAACATATAGTACATGACAGGGTCTTTCTAAACAACTTAGAACCAGCCCTTCACCTTGCCTTTATTCTGAGATCTCCCCATTCTTTCCTCCTACAGTTCTAGATTTATTCCAAGCTGGCAGCTTAGGAGGCGTGCACTTTCTCAGGAGGGGGTGTGTCCTTTCTGCTGAGGCTGATGGAAATTTAAGGATGGAACTGAGCATGTGCGTCCACGTCAGTGAGCTCATCAGAGAACGAAGAAAAAGAGCAAACAGTAGGTGGCGCTATACAGATAGATTCAAGTTAATAACTCAGTGGCTATACAAAATGTTTAATTACATGTAATTACAAACGTTTTCAGATCCAAATGTTGGTTTAAAAAATATTAGAATATTTGTCATCGAACAACCCATTTAAACTGTTAGGACTATATCTGATGACAACCTTGTTGACTGTTTCCAGGGACAACCAACAGAATTGTAAAGACAGCTCTGAAGTATAACTTAAAGGGGTTATTCCATGAGTAATGTAAAAAATGAAAATCAGAATCATATATCACATGACAATCTCTTCCTTGCAAAGCTGGAACCAGCCGTGTACCTCACATGGATCCAGAGATCTCCCCATTCATTGCTCTGCTAGATTTATATCAAGCTGACAGCTCAAGGGGAGTGTCTTTTCTTCTGCAGCTCAGAGAGCGTGTCCAAGCTCACCCTATCACAGCTCAGAAGGCGTGTCTCAGCTCTACCTATCACAGCTCAGGAGGCGTGTCTCAGCTCTCCCTATCACAGCTCAGGGGGCATGTCCATGCTCTCCCTATCACAGCTCAGGAGGTGTGTCTCAGCTCTCCCTATCACAGCTCAGGGGGCGTGTCCATGCTCTCCCTATCACAGCTCAGGAGGTGTGTCTCAGCTCTCCCTATCACAGCTCAGGGGGCGTGTCCATGCTCTCCCTATCACAGCTCAGGAGGTGTGTCTCAGCTCTCCCTATCACAATTCAGGGGGCGTGTCTCAGCTCTCCTTATCACAGCTCAGGAGACAGATCAAGGATGAAACTGAGCATGTTTTGCCTTCTCAGTGAGCAGGACAAAAAATAGGGGAAAAAACTAACAGCAGGTGGCGCTATACAGATACATTTTATTGAATAACTCAGTGGCTATGTCAATTTTTTAATTACATGCAATTACAAAAAGATTCAGATCCAGGGGCTGGTTTAAAAACTGTAGGGACAACCCCTTCAATCTATAACTCAGATTCCAGATAACAAAATAAATAATACAAAGTCTTTAAAAGTGTATTCAACTGTGTATATACTTTATATTTCTATATAAATGATGTGGAAATACATACCCCTCAAGTGTTCTAGCCCTTTAAGACAATGAGTACTGCACAGTATAGTTATAGTGATCCTTTTTCCAGTCATCCATTGGCTTTGTTCTTTGGCTTTTTTCTAATATGTCAAAAATCTCTTTTTATCTAGTGCTGTATATTTTATGTATCCGAGGATTTTCATTCAGAGTCGGTTCCTGTATTGTTTGCTTCCGAATTTTTATTTTATTGGAATTTCTTTTTTAACTTTACCTTGGAATAATTCTAATAATTCTCCACTACTTTATCTATTTATTTTTGTAAGCTTTGGTTTAATATTAAGCTCTCAAAGCGCGGTTGACATTTTATCTCGGCATTATCTTCGGATACCTGGAGATGGAGAACCATCAATGTATAATTTATGATGGGACTTTTTTTTTTTTTTAATACAAAAAACATTTAGATTCCTTATTTATCAGTGCGGGGGATTCTATAGTGTTTTATCTCAGGAGTTTGTCAAAGTCAAACCTGTGAACCTGTGAAGAAATCTTAAGACTTTCCAGAAGGCAAATTTCTGGTTTGAAGGAGAGTTCATCTTAAAGGGATGTTGTCATTAGGATAAGCGGTGCGCTAAGCTCTGCTTACACCACTGATGGAGGTGTCCTTCCAGTCTGCATACTGGATTCCCTATCGACCCTATTAACAGGTCAGTGTCAACTGCGACCCATTACAGAGCTAACACCCACCTTCCAATGACCCTGTATTCCTGGAAATCTACTGTACATGATCTCCACCTCTTTGTTAAGGACATAGGCTCAGCGGTATGTGCAGTATCCTGCGAAACATGTGTTCTTCTAATGCCAGGGTTTCCAACTGTCATTTCTCAGCAGGATAATGTTCCCCACACACAGCAAGGGTTTCCCAGGAATGTCTCGTCCAGGTTACTACAATTCCTTGGCGCCCTATCACCAGATTTATCGCCAATCAAGCATTTATGTGACCAGATGGGACTTCAACTTCAGCAACCTATAAGTGTGCAGGATCTACAGGCCCAGCTATAAAATCTGTGGACAAATGTGCCACATGATACCATATAGAAGCTGTCTGCCTCCATACCCAACTGTATCTCATCTTGTATCCAAGCTAGAGGCCGTATCTCATCTTGCATCCAGGCTGGAGGCCGTATCTCATCTTGTATCCAGGCTAGAGGCTGTTTCTCATCTTGTATCAAGGCTAGAGGCCCAATCTCAACTTGTATCCAGGATAGAGGCTGTATCTCATCTTGTATCCAGGCTAGAGCCTGTATCTCATCTTGTATCCAGGCTAGAGGCCATATCTCATCTTGTATCCAGCTTAGAGGCCATATCTCATCTTGTATCCAGGCTAGAGGCCGTATCCCATCTTGTGTTCAGGGTAGAGGCCATATCTCATCTTGTATCCAGTCTTGAGGCTGTATCGCATCTTGTATCAACGCTAGATGCTGTATCTCATCTTGTATCCAGGCTAAAGACAGTATTTCATCTTGTATCCAGGCTAGAAGTTGTATCTCATCTAGTATCCAGGCTAGAGGCTGTATCTCATCTTGTATCCAGGATAGAGGTCATATATCATCTTGTATCCAGGCTAGAGGCCGTATCTCATCTTGTATCCAGGCTAGAGGCCGTATCTCATCTTGTATCCAGGCTAGAGGCCGTATCTCATCTTGTATCCGGGCTACAGGCCATATGGAGCCTCCTTTCAGTTTTACAGTTTTCCCAATAAACTTCTCCCTTCCATCTATTACTATATTCACTTACATATAGTATCATTAAATAGACAAGACGTGTTAATAATGAGAGAAATGTAATAACGAGAAGCTACATTAATAATATATTGGTTAATTTATGTCCGACAACTAATTGCATATATTTTATTAATATTAGGTTCATAGTTATTTTATAACTCAATATTTTTAATATAAAAAAACTGAGTCAAAACCTGTTGTAGTTTAGATGGAAGTCTCTGCTCTATTAACGCTCCACCAAAACCACAATGGGGAAGAACTGGGACCAGTGATGAGTGGGGAGTCACAGGGATCAGACATTTATAACCTATCCTGGAATTAGTGCTGAAGGAAGGAAGGAACTGGCATTTCTACCAGTCTCCATGTGATGGGTGTCCTCTCTACTAGTTCCAGTCCTCTACCTGCAGTTTAACCCTTGGGATGCTGTGCTGCAGCCACCTCCAGGTGACGGCTACAGGCAGCACACATAATGAATGGATGCTTCTCTCACCTGAGCCCAGTCCCATCTCTATGGTGGGGAGAGTTTTTCCGGCTCATGTAGATAATTATAGCGGAATTCATTGTCTCTTTATGGCACAGTATAATGACACAACGAAGAGGATTTATTGGTATGTTGTAAACGTCTTCAGATCTGGTGATATACACTCATATTCACTCTCTTTATGTGTCCCCCTGTGTACCGGCTCCACAGTCTTCCCATCACAGTGAGTGAGCCCGTTCAATAAAAAAATCTTCTTTAACTATTTTCTTACCAATAGTAGTCTAAGGAGGATTACCAGTTATCAGACATATCCCTCTCCTAGACCACAGACTACTCCTGTGTACTCCTGTGGTCCTGCTGGCAGGGTTTACTCCGCTCCCTGTGATTTTTCTTCTTGATGGCTTTCAGACAATAGGAGGATCACACTGAATCTACTTACCTGGCTCCCCGCGGCGCTCCTGGTCTCTGCACCGCTGCTTCTACCCTTGCACAGATAAAAACATCCAGTGCCTGGGGGGGAAGAAGCCAATTGCTGGTGGGATGAACCTCCCTAGAGTCACCCCCAATGCTAGAGAGGCTCATCCTTGTCCCTCCCTGCCATTGGCTGCTCCCCCCCGACACCAGTTGTTTTTAACCACGCAAGGGTAGAAGCATCAGCGGCGGTGCGAAGACCAGGAGCGCCGTTAAGAGCCAAGTAAGTATATTTAGTGTGAGGGACCCGGGCATATGCAGTATTTTTTTTAGTCTCGGATAACCTCTTTAATCCATCACAGAGTTTATCATTAACCACTTCACAGCCTTAGACCACCAGGGATGTTACCAATAACCACTTTGCTGTCCTAGACCATAATTTATGTGTCAATAACCCCTTCACTTCCCTAAACCACCAGGGATGTTACCCCTAACCAGTGGCGTACATAGAGAAGTAAGTGCCCCATAGCAAGGATCAAACCAGGCCCCCCACACAGGAAAGAAAGGTTTCTGCCTAAACCCCTTTCAATGACCCCTGGACTATTTTTTCCACTGCTTCATTTGCTAAAAGTTGTTTCTTTAGAGGGTATAGTCCTGACCAAGTTTTCACCCCCAGTAGAAAAGGAGATGATCCCAACTAAGACTGGGCCCCCTCTTGCCCTGGGCCCCATAGCAGTCGCATGGTCTGCCGTTATGGTAGTTACACCCCTGCCACTAACTTTTCTACTGACCACTACAGTTGCCATCATAAGCCTCCTCACAACCCTAGATCACAAGGGACGTTAACATTAATCTCTTAAGTACAGTAAACTGTAAGGGATGTTATTACTTTACAATAAGGGGAAATGGAATTTGCAGTCGTGTTGGTAGAAGGGTTTTCGCTGTTTATGCATAGGGGGCCCTCAGTTGTCTGAGTCCGCTCCTGGTCTGGACATACAGTACTGCACTTTTTAACTAAAGATGCTAAATATTTCAAGCAATCAAAATTTGAGACGTGACTCCTACTCCAGAACATGTAATACATCGCCCTTCACTCTCTCTCTACTTCTCAAGGCTGCATTTGCTTTCTCCATGGTCTGACCGCAGCCCATAGACTATTCAGAGCTGGAAAGATTTCTCTGAATGCATAAAAATGCAGAAAGTGAAGGTGAGCTGTATTTCATGCTTCCCCTGACAGATGTGTGGATTTTAATACTGACACTCTCAAACACATCGCTCACAGCTCAACCACCTAGATTTTATTGAAAGAAATATTCTAAATGGTAAATCTGCCGAGTTCCCAGCTCTTCCCTTTTATCTCTTAATTTCTGAGACCTGAAGCGTTTAACAAAAAAAAAAAAACTGAACTTTTTCTTGACAAGGTAGAAGGATGAAAAAAAAATAGAGGAATCCCTGTGGAATATTCCGGCGTGCATAGTAACTAGTTCAATATTCCACTATCCAATAAAGTGTATGATAGAAATTCAGAGGACTCTGAGCCACTAAAACACTTATATGTGCTGACTCTCCCAGGAATACCCTGATGGATGGATTTTACAATGTTCTCGAAATACTAAGTGCAGGAAACAGTTGTCTGAAGAGTTAGGGATGGAGGAGCCAAGCAAGAGGATTGGGGGAGGGGGCAACTATGTAGCAAAATCAAAATAGATCCATCCCTATTTTGGTTTGACTTGTGGGCAGAATGAACGCTATCCAACTACACCCGTCACCCCTCGAAGTGGTTTGTTATGTGCTGAGAAAGGACAAACAAGAAACCTCCACTGGAATAAAATGGAAGATTAACCCCATGTAGAAGAAAGGGATGTAAAACTGTTAGAAATAATGCAAAAAAAAAAATGCAAAAAGTTAGAATAGAAAAATATAATATAATATAATACGTATAATAAGTGTTATCAACATGAGAACTAGAAATAATGATGAAACTTTTCCAATCTATAGATAAATTATACTGTGATGTTCTCATTGTTGACTGAAGTTTTCCTTTAAAGGGAATGTGTCAGCTCTGAAACACCCTCAAAACTAGAATCAGTGATGTATAGTGTGAGTGACGTCAAGTCCAGTTATGTAATTGTTATTTTCATACTCACTTCCATTCTGATGTTGTGCTCCCACAAACCTACAGTAAAATACACTCACTAGACTCCGGTGCTCACTCACATAATGGAGAGGAGTCAAAGAAGAGTCCTGTCAATGCATTTTACTGCAGGTTTGTGGGAGCACAGCGCCGGAATGGAAGTGAGTATGAAGATAAAACTTACATATTCGGATTCAGCATCACTTACACTATACACTGTTTACTCTAGTTCAAGGGGTGTTTTGGAGATGACAGGTTACTTTAAGTTTAGTTTATATGTGCTGACTTTCCCAGGAATACCCTGATGGATGGATTGTCCAATGTTCTCGAAATACCAATTTCAAGAAACAGTTGTCTGAAGAGTTAGGGGTGGAGGAGGATTGGGAGAGGTGGGTGACTAAGTAGCAAAATCAAAATAGACCCATCCTTAGTTTGGTTTGTCTTGTGGGCAGAATGAACGCTATCCAACTACACCCGCCACCTCTTGATGTGGTTTGTTATGTGTTGAAAATGGACAAACAAGAAACCTCCAATGGAATAAAATGGAAGACTCCATGTAGAAGAAAGGGATGTAAAACTCTTATAAATAATGCATAGCATCCTAAGGGAAAAAAATGCAAAAAGTTAGAATAAAAATAATAATATAATACGTATAATAAATGTTATGGTCATGAAAATTTGAAGTTGCTACAATGCTGACACTTTACTAATCTATACATAAAGTATACAATGATTTTTACATTGTTGACTGAAGTTTTCCTTTAAGTTTAGTTTATATATGCATCAGGAATACCCTAATGGATGGATTTTACAATGTTCTCGAAATACTAAGTGCAAGAAACAGTTGTCTGAAGAGTTAGGGATGGAGGAGCCAAGTAAGAGGATTGGGGGAGGGGGAAACTATGTATCAAAATCAAAATAGATCCATCCCTATTTTGGTTTGACTTGTGGGCAGAATGAACGGTATCCAACTACACCCGTCACCCCTCGAAGTGGTTTGTTATGTGCTGAGAAAGGACAAACAAGAAACCTCCACTGGAATAAAATGGAAGATTAACCCCATGTAGAAGAAAGGGATGTAAAACTGTTAGAAATAATGCAAAAAAAATAATGCAAAAAGTTAGAATAGAAAAATATAATATAATATAATACGTATAATAAGTGTTATCAACATGAGAACTAGAAATAATGATGAAACTTTTCCAATCTATAGATATTTCTACAGAAATGACAAACGAGAAATCCCCAATGGAATAAAATGGAAGATTGACTCCAGGTAGAAGGAAGGGGTATAAAACTGTAAAATGTATAATAAAAAAAATGCAAAAAAAGGTAGAATAAAAAACTAATAATATAATATGTATAATAAATGCTATGGGCATGAGAACTAGAAGTTGCTACAATGATGAAGCTTTACTAATCTATAAATAAAGTATACAATGATTTTCACATTGTTGACTGAAGTTTTCCTTTAAGTTTAGTTTATATGCGCTGACTCTCCCAGGAATACCCTGCTGAATGGATTCTACAATGTTCTCGAAATACTAAGTGCAAGAAACAGTTGTCTGAAGAGTAAGGGATGGAGAAGCCAAGAATGAAGATTTGTCGGGGGCAACTATGTAGCAAAATCAAAATAGACCCAGCCCTATTTTGGTTTGACTTGTGGGCAGAATGAACGCTATCCAACTATACCTGTCACCTCTCAAAGTGGTATGTTATGTGTTGAGAAACCTCCAATGGAATAAAATGGAAGATTGACTCCATGTAGAAGGAATGGATGCAGGGGCAGATTGGCCATTGACCTTACAGGGAAAGCTTCTGGTGAGTCGATGCCCAGAGGGCCATCTGGGCCCTCCTGATGGCCAGCCAGTGGAAGTTCATGGGGATATATTTTGTTCTGCTGGCAGCAGTATTTTGCAATGGACTGTGGTATTTGGTTCTGTTGAGGGGGTATAAAGTGCCACAATATGGTACTCTTGGCCCCATCTTGTACTTGTATTGGCCCTGCCTTCCATAAATTTGGACTCAACTACAAAACGGGACTACTTTTAGTATTTTTTCCAGGGCCACTATAAGTTCCCAATGTGCCCCTGAAGGGAGGCAAAACTTTTATAAAATAATGCAGAACATTATAATTTAAAAAATGCAAAAAGTTAGAATAAAAAATAATAGCATAATACATATAATAAATGTTATGGACATGAGAACCAGAAGTTGCTGCAATGCTGAAACTTTGCTAACCTATACATAAAGTATACTATGATGTTCTCATTGTTGACTGAAGTTTTCCTTTAAGTTTACTTTTGCAGAGTCTTTAGGAAACAGAGAAGTACACAAAGCTGAATTCTTCTCCAGAGGGGCTCCAAATCAAATTGTAAAATGAACACCTACAGGATCTCAGCGAAAGGATGTAAAATTAATTATCCCAGCTGATACTCCCCAACAAATAATGTATCACTGAGCCCATCTTAAAAGGTGTCTAAGCTTTTAATAAGCGGAGTGTTGCTGGCAGGTTACCATGACAACTCAATATACACAATGGCGGGGTGTTACATTATAACAAATATCATGCCGAGCAAATCAAAATATTAATCAGCAGACAAGAAGAAAACAAATAAGTACAAGAAAAACTGTTCCAATGAGTCTCGGAACTGAGTCAATGGGGAAGGGAAAGCGGTACAGTCTAAAGCTGTGAAAATGAGGCTCCAGATATATAGTGATTAAGCACATGCTAGTAAACATATACATGACTAAAATAAAATATAATAGTACTATAGTGTAATTATACATCTCAACTGCAGAGAAAATCGTCCTAAGTATGACCTGACATGGCTGACATGAGTTCTCTTTTATTTCAACTCTTCTGTTATTCCTAATGGAATCAGAGAATGCCATTGTCGGGACTGATTGACTCTGTGACTACACCAGCAGAATAGTGAGTGCAGCTCTGGAGTATAATACAGGACATAACTCAGGATTAGTACAGGATAAGTAATGTAATGTATGTACACGGTGACTGCACCAGCAGAATAGTGAATGCAGCTCTGGAGTATAATACAGGATGTAACTCAGGATCAGTACAGGATAAGTAATGTATGCATACAGTGACTCCACCAGCAGAATAGTGAGTGCAGCTCTGGAGTATAATACAGGATGTAACTCAGGATCAGTACAGGATAAGTAATGTATGTACACAGTGACTCCACCAGCAGAATAGTGAGTGCAGCTCTGGAGTATAATACAGGATGTAACTCAGGATCAGTCAGGATAAGTAATGCATGTACACAGTGACTCTACCAGCAGAATAGTGAGTGCAGCTCTGGAGTATAATACAGGATGTAACTCAGGATCAGTACAGGATAAGTAATGTATGTACACAGTGACTACACCAGCAGAATAGTGAGTGCAGCTCTGGAGTATAATACAGGATGTAACTCAGGATCAGTACAGGATAAGTAATGTATGTACACAGTGACTGCACCAGCAGAATAGTGAGTGCAGCTCTGGAGTATAATACAGGATAGTCTAAGATAAAGAGGTGCTGATGCTACATTCACCATTGGATCCTTTTGGCCCTTGAGGCTCAAAATCCATTTCCATGGTAAGAGGACCAGTGCGGGGGGTCAGTGCTATGTTGTTTTGTTTTGTTTTTGTTTTTTTAAAATTAGCTCAAAGGCTTCTAATTACACCTCTGATTTTCTCCAAAACAGTCTCCAGGTCATGAACTTAACCAGACCCGACCTGTCAGACAGAGAAGGAAGGAAGGGAAGTGTCCATTTCCCTCCACTAGAAACCAAAGATAAATCCAAAATTATCTACTACTTACAGAAGTTATGGTCGTACCTACATATATATAAACTCATAGCTCGTAAGAATAGTCCCTCTCATCAGAGCAAAGTAACCGTATTGACTGGGAGGATATATATCGTTTGATGTAAAGCTTGAGAAGTTTAGTCCGACTCCCAGATGCTGCATATTTGATGTCAGTGAGCAGTAAAGGATTCAGTTTATTTGCAGAGGTGTTGTGCAATTCTAATGAGATCTCAGAGGCTTTGCTTCACTCTTCTAGGAGCTGTGCATCTAAGTTACTTTGTAAAGGAACCTATGAAATAGCTTAAAACTCAAAGATTGGGGCTATAGAAGCACAGGGGGTATGAATATATAATATCTAAAGTATCCAAAGTAAGTAAAGTATGTGCTACCATTTTACGATCAGTTCTCATATACAAAGTATAATGAATTTAAATTATACAACAACTGAGCTCTTGCTCAATAAAAACCAGGATAAAGACCAAAAAACCCTAAAGCCATCCTAGTGCTTCTCTTCTGGTCCTGTGTTTTGGACAGTCCCTACTTTTTCAAAGGGTCCTCTTCTCTTTTGAGATCCCCAGCAATTAGCTGTAATCTATCTGGAAAGCTGTAAGTGTTCAATTTCCCTGAAGTGCCCCCATAGGAGACATTAAGTATTACACACTGCCCATTCAAATTAATGGATTGTCTATGCAATAGAGGACAAGCCAGGTCCTCCAGAACCAGAGATATTCTTTGTAGGTGTTGTACACTCTGGCCAAGTGATGAGGAGACTGAGTTTAGGATTTCCTTCTATTAAAGGAGGTATCCCCATTCTTCATCAAACCTCAGAGCAGACCATGACCAGACTCCAAGCTCCGTCAGCCTCCGAAAGCCTCCATCAGCCTCGGATCAGACCACAATCATACACAAACAGCCTCCATCTGACTCAAATTAGACCCCCCAACCTCCATCAGCCTCACATCAGACTCCCCAACCTCCATCAGCTTCAGATCAGAACCCCCAACCTCCATCAGACTCAGATCAGACCCCCGTCATACCCCCATCAGACTCAGATCAGACTCCCATCAGACTCAGATCAGTCCAACCTCAGACCTCAGATCAGAACCCCATCATAACCCCATCAGAATCAGATCAGACCCCCATCAGCCTCAGATCAGATCCGCCTCAGACCTCAGATCAGACCCCCATCATAACCCCATCAGAATCAGATCAGACCCCCATCAGCCTCAGATCAGATCCGCCTCAGACCTCAGATCAGACCCCATCATACCCCCATCAGACTCAGATCAGACCCGCCTCAGACCTCAGATCAGACCCCCATCATAACCCCATCAGAATCAGATCATACCCCCATCAGACTCAGATCAGATCCACCTCAGACCTCAGATCAGACCCCATCATACCCCCATCAGAATCAGATCAGACCCCCATCAGCCTGAGATCAGACCTGCATCAGACCTCAGATCAGACCTCCATCATACCCCCATCAGACTCAGATCAGACCCGCATCAGACCTCAGATCAGACCCCCATCATACCCCCATCAGAATAAGATCAGACCCCCATCAGCCTGAGATCAGACCCACATCAGACCTCAGATAAGACCCCCATCATATCCCCATCAGCCTCAGATCAGACCTGAGATTAGATATAAAATAATAATAATAATAATAATAATAATAATAATCTTACCTTGTTTGCTTCGGATGGAGCTGCCACTCTTCAGACCCACTCATCTCTCTCTGGTCTTCTTCCGGCCTGCTCTGCACCATGACCTGACATCATAAAGCATCAGGTCATAGTTAGTGCCTACATGCATTACGTCCTGTTGCTGTACACAGTGAGGACACAGTGCAGTGCAGCACCTGGAAGAAGACCTAGGAGGGTGAGTAGAGCCGGCGCAGAGCTTCCCTCACCAATCCCCGCACCTCCTACATGCTGAAGACAGCTTCCATAATGGAAACAAACATTAGCATTCTGACTATAAGACGCACTGCCCTTTTTCCCTCAATTTTACAATTTTTTGGTTGTATAGTCAAAAAAATACGGTAAGTATAATTAATAGAATAAATTACTGCTTGCTATACACTACACAACACAATCACACAAGAATCTCACTACAAGAAATGCGTCGGGCGTGATATTTAACCATTATTTCTCTTACAATCTGCAGTGTAAAGTTTTTTTTTTACGACTGCAATAAATTAAAGCCCCCTCCGTTCTCCAGGTAACTCGCTGGGAAATTCTGGATTATGTACACACAAAATATAATTTATTCAGTTTTTAATTAAGTACATTCTAAATACACACGTACTTTAATTGTCTTCCGTCCAGAAACTAATTAAAAAAAATAAATTACACCGCCCCCCTGCGTGAGACTTCGGAACGCAAGGCTCATAAAAAAAGAGTCAAATTAACCCCAAAAGGCAGAGGTGGCAAAGTGTCGCCCTTAAAGTGACCTCCTTCTGTAAATATATTTTCCTATACTAATAAACTCGATGGTGTTAGATGCTGAGAACTGATTGGTTGAACTGGGTTATTGTAGATTATAATGCAGGGTACAAGTTTACACGTATTATTTGGGGATTCTGGAGGCATTGCTTAATTCCTTCTATTAATTCCTCCATAATGATGAGCTTCTTGAAGGGACTGCAAGATAATTTAGACTAGCACATCCTAAATCACAGGTGCACATCCATAAAGCTAGCATACACCAAACAAAACATATGGCAGCACACTATTATACATACAAACAAAAGAAGTAGGGATTAGGGATTATTTTGGATTACAGTGGTACTATACAGGAAAAAATGGAAGATCTTCACGCTTTTTGATCAAACGTGTGTCAGGCCCACCTACCAACGTCAAGGTGGCTTCTTCAGATGTGTACCTAACACTACTAGAACTGCCTCTCCTGGACCTAACCTTAGCCTACAATGTTCAGGGCGTTGTAGGAACCAGCTATATTTATACTCAACTCAGAAGCCCTGGGCAGATGCGTGGGCAGTGCTTTATCTAAAATGATGTTGGTAGATGGGCCCGACACACGTTTGACCAAAAATATGCGCGAAGAGCTTCCATTTTTCATGTATAGTAGGTATAATACCACTGTAATCCAAAATAATCCCTAATCCTGAGCTCCTTGAAGGGGTTTCCTGAGAATGAAATATTTATGAATTTATCTTCAGGATTGGTCATCAATATGTGAGGAATTGGAGGTGGACGGAGAATGCTATCCTGTCCCTGGTGTCATGCCTAGTGCATCACCTACTGTACCTAAAGAATGGACAATTATTGCCAAGGATATAATGTTGAGTATGCCTGTGTGACTTATGTTGTTCATTCATCCCTCTGCTTGGGGTGAGCACTAAAGTGAGGCCTGCTGCAGCAGCCACTGTGATGCAAACATGTATGGAGATATTCTTTCTTCTCCTAGGAAATATTTCTTCTCCTGGGTCCCATTATAAAATCTCTAATGGGGAACTCAATTTACAAATGTCTTCTTATGTGGTAGAAGGGTCTTGGGCACCATCTACCAGGTGTAACTCTGATTTTTTTTTCGTTTGCACCTCTAATAGTTATAGCTAGGAGCAAGTACCGTACCTTACGTAGGCAAAATATGGCCACGCATTGAGTCTCTGTGGTTTTCCTCTGTGCAGGAAACATAACATAAATTAGACCTCATCCCCTGTTCAAGAGCCGCTGCCCTCCCTAACTCCTTTCCTTTAGCAGGTTGATCTTGGTTTAACACTCACCCCATTGTTTTACAGGTATAGGGCAGTGGTCTCCAACTTGCAACTCTCCAGCTATTGGAGAACTGTAATTCCCAGCATGCCCTGTGCTGAAGGCTACTCTGGTCTGCAGTAACTGTTCTGGAATAACTACAAGCCTATAGCTTAAATAGACAACATGTTCAAGGTGAAAATGACTTCTGGGCCTCGTAAAAAAAGCAAAGATTTCTAGGATAGTTGCGGAGGATGATGGACTTTATGCAGAAAGTTTCCTCTTCTTGCCATTAGCATATAAAAGTGTTTATAGATTAGTTCAACCTGTTGACAGAATAGAAATTGCTTCCCTCTAAGAAGGATTTATGGATTTTATAAGCTACTGATCTCCCTCTGCCGTTTACCTGCTCTTTATAGGGCAGATATGGAAATGACTTTGATAATCTGACAGATAGAGCGGAATCGCGTCATGACCTTTCTTAAAGGAAATGCCCTGAAGATTTACTCTGCTCGCCCATAAATACTCAAGTAGATTGGCCTCTTAAGACCCGGAGAAATAAACCACTGTAGATCTTTGAGCCTCGTAGTGCAGCGCTAGGAACCACAGGATTTGGTAGAACAGTGAGGACCCCCTAGTGTCCCCGAAGTCAAACCAAAAAATAACACCATATTAGGCTTTTAAGGGGGTGCTCTCCCATCTAACCCTTCCACAATAGTACCCTCGAACTGATCCCTTTGTGAATATGCTGTCAAGTAGCAGGTACTGCGCCTTTAAAAGTTGTATACTGGTGGACGCCATTACTTTAAATCTCTGGTCACGTGTGTGGATGCAGTAGCATGGTGCCATGTGGCCTCCGTGCCAAAGTGGAGCCAGAGTACAATGCACTGTTTGGGCATGCTTCAGGAAGGGAAAACCTCTCAGATGCAACACAAGTAAGACAGGACTGACACCACAGTGTAGAACCAGAGGAGATGCATTGTGTTAATACATACCTTGGGGGGATACCATATGACTACTATGAGGTTCATGGGGCCCAGTGATAAACTGCTTCTCTTATTCTTGCTCCCTCTGGAAATGTTGCAGCTTTCATTGAGTGCATTTGTAACTGTATAAGTTCCAATGCACTGAGCTCCCTCTAGTGGTGGCTTCAGGCACACAGTTTTATAACTATGTGCTGTATAAAGGAAGCAGCAGATAAAGAGCTGTTGGGGGTGGTCCACATCCAGTGCTTTGACCCTAAACCTGACAGCTGTATGATGTGGGTCTGCTGGTTAAAGTTCTCCAGGACTCTCAAGCTGTATGTTACCTGCAAGTGGTTTTCGACTTCTTGAAGCCACTGATGGGCAGGCCATGTACATCGTTCCAGCAAACCTTAACTTGATTTTTTTTATGATTTAACTTAACTTCAATGAGTCAAATTAACTTTTGCTACATCTGAATGTCGATGAAAGTTACATTTAGAAGAAGCACTTCAAGGGACATGAAGCCTCGAAATGAATGAGAAAGAGATACAAGTTTCAGCTTCAAGCATCTCTGCAGGAAAACTGCCATTCAGCTCTCCCAATACCCTCCACTATAATAGGAGGGTACATCCCCTCCAATATTTGGAAATGGAAAACATGTACACTGTCCACTTAAGATGCCCGAATTATTGCCTCCATCTTTGACAAAACAGCCCCTCCAAGTGATTTAAAAGCCCATTCGATTGTCTTGGACGCCCCTATATAAATGACCACATGGGGCTACTTCACATACAGTACAGACCAAAAGTTTGGACACACCTTCTCATTCAAAGAGTTTTCTGTATTTTCATGACTATGAAAATTGTAGATTCACACTGAAGGCATCAAAACTATGAATTAACACATGTGGAGTTATATACTTAACAAAAAAGTGTGAAACTATTTTTCGGACTGACTGACCTTCATTTCTTAAAGTAATGATGGCCGCTCGTTTTTCTTTACTTATCTGCTTTTTTCTTGCCATAATACAAATTCTAACAGTCTATTCAGTAGGACTATCAGCTGTGTATCCACCTGACTTCTGCCCAACACAACCCATGGTCCCAACCCGATTTATAAGGCAAGAAATCCCACTTATTAAACCTGACAGGGCACACCTGTGAAGTGAAAACCATTTCAGGTGACTACCATCTGAAGCTCATCAGGAGAATGCCAAGAGTGTGCAAAGCAGTAATCAAAGCAAAAGGTGGCTACTTTGAAGAACCTAGAATATAAGACATATTTTCAGTTGTTTCACACTTTTTTGTTAAGTATATAATTCCACATGTGTTAATTCATAGTTTTGATGCCTTCAGTGTGAATCTACAATTTTCATAGTCATGAAAATACAGAAAACTCTTTGAATGAGAAGGTGTGTCCAAACTTTTGGTCTGTACTGTACATCCATACTGCCTTCCCCAAATACCTCCTTTTCCCCAAATACCTCTATAAGTGCCCACCTCATGTGCCATTAACTGACATTTTACAATGTTTTGCAAAAGTATTCAATCTGAAAATATAAGTATACTAGGAAGTCTGGGAGAATTTGACACCTAACCAGAGTAAAAAGCTGGTAGAAATGTACCCCAACAGATTTAAAGGGGTATTCCAGCCATGGCAGGTGCTGTCACTGGTGGATAGTAGGAAGTTGAAAGCAGCACTGGTTATAGGCACTGCATTATGCAATTCGCCACATGGTTTCCAACCAAGCAAGGTGCAACCTGGATGGCTGTGATACTGTGGTACTCCATGCTGTGGCCCCTTGAATTCACCAGTTGCTGAGGTCCCCAGTTACTGAATATTCCAGCGCTTACTACTAGAAAACCTCTTTAAACATGTCATTCCAGCAAATACTAGGCTAAAAGGGGTTGAATACTTATTTTTCAGTTTTTAGTTACTGGTACAGGGGTTATCCCATTAACAACACATCCTCTATCCACTTGGGTAGTGGAAACGTCTGATTGTCAGGGGTATGACCACTGGGGCCCCATTGATCATGAGGATGGGGATCTTATGATCCCACTTTTAAAGGGGGTGACAGTCGCCCATATCTGCTGCAATCACATCCAGTTCTAAGGGACATAATTGAGTGCTGTACTCGGCCATCTCCAGCAGTCCCATAGAGCTGAATGGGCATGCTTCGGAGTTGAATATTTTTCAGTGCACTGTAGGTGCCGAATGTTGACCTGCAGGACTGGTTTTGGGTTATATTTTTTTAGTCATTTTTATTTTACAAGGAAATGTTTTTGAATGATTACTGCTGGAAACATGGCAGGGATGAGAGGCAGACTGCTTGTACTCGGCTATATGGGGAATGATTATTTATAGGGCATAATTATATATTATTGATGGTAAGGAATAAATTAGTTTTTTTTCTTGTCCTACAGTGTTGTTTGCCACATAGAGATGAATCATCATTGACCACATATCTGTAATTAGAAAATTTAAAAAATATAAATGATATTATTCATCATCTTCTCTGGTAATCAGAGGAGGATTGATGGCTATTTAGTGAGCAAACACTGAAGATAGTAAAGAAATTGTAGAATCTTATGTTTCATATAGAAATGTATAGTATATCACCCTTCCCTGAGCCCCCCTGAGCCTGCTTGGACTCTTAAAGTGAAAATTAATCTTCTTTTAAACTAAAATTCCTACAGCCACCACTAGGGGGAGATTATAAGCTTATTGTATACTGATCACATATTGAACTCAGTACTAAAGCAGTATGCGGGAAGCTCATAAGCTCCCCCTAGTGGTGTCTGCAGAGTTTTATTTCTCAACAATAGAGAACAGATTTCAGAATCTTGTCTAATAATTAAACAGTGGCTCACTCTTTATGATGCATTTGCTGGAACTTACACACCTTTGTCTATTGTTACACCACCATTTAATTGGCATACGGTACTCTTTGCACTTTTTTGATACAATTTTGACACACATCAGAACATTTAAGTCACAACCCTTTATGCCAAGTGATACCCTTTTCCTTTAACCCATGTCCCATTGTCTACCAATTCACAAAAAATATATAATAATACATACAATGAATGTGGTGTGAGGCATGTACACCAGTCTTTGGTATCAACTGGGATGGAATTCTGGTGCTTAGATGGGTTGTCCACTTTCTGGTTATTGTTGATCAGTGTGTCTGTAAGATGATTATATGGCACTTACTAATATAGTCCTTGTTGAAATTCTGCACCATTTTCTCTATTTCATGGGGTATGGCCCCTTGTTTACAAAGTCTTTTGTGATGGCCACTAATGAAGGGTCATGTGAACAGGCAAATCCCCTCCATGCGAGAGCACCTTTATTCAAACACACTGCACCTTCACTAAAATCCCAATAAAATGAGCACAGTTGGCAGGAGCAGCGTGTTTGAATGTTGGAGGCCTCCCATGGAGGGAATTTGCCCTGGTCACATGGCCCTCCATCAGCGCTGATCTTAAGGACAGGACCTCTTTGTGGACAGCACAAAAGACTTTGTAAACAAGGGAGCATACCCCAGGAACAAAGACTATATTAGTAAGTGCCATATAATAATCTTACAGACACACTGATCAACAATAACCAGAAAGTGGACAACCCCTTTAATAAATCGCCCACTCTGTGCATAAGAAATTATATATAATTAAAAAATATATAATTCTGCAAGAGAAAAGTGAGCAAAAAGATTTTACAGCTATCTAATTTGGACTAATATATCCAGAGGTGTCCTCAGCTTTGCTTTAATTTGACTTCACTTTCCCACAACACAAATTGCATACAATGTTGCAACATCCTGCAAAATCTTTGAAGGCTGCAATTCACATCACAACCACTGGGTGACCACACACAAAAAAAAATATATATATATAACATTTTTTGGAGTACTTTGTCTGGAGATGTTTATCCTAGACAGTATTCCAGTATTCCAAAATAAAGTTGTTGTTTTTTTGTTTTGTTTTTTTGTTGTTTGTTGTTTTTTGTTTTCTTTGCAAGTTTGACCATCTCACTCACACCTTTCAGGATATAGTAACAAGACATCTGTAAATATACCACCCAACCTCCAGGACCTTGGTTCAGTCCACAGAGAGATCATCCTATAGATAGCCCCTATAATTACCTGTCATATTCCGAATTCCTATCTCATATCCTGCCATATATTTCTTTACTAATGCAAAGTCTGAATGTTCTACAAGTCAAATAAAAACTTTTCCCACAATAACAATGGATCTAAGTATAGCCAGACTCTTGGCTGCTCTCTCAATATATTCATAAGAGCTGATATTAAAGCCTAATATATTCCAAACTCTGCCAAAAACTCACTCGACTTTAGATTAAAGCCGCGCAATTAGGAGGAAAATCTAAAAATGAGAGGATAAGGAGAGCCCATGGAAGGACTACAAGGGCTCAGCTGTAGCTAGGTCTGTAGTAGGGGCGCATATAGGGTGTGAGGCAATAACGTGTACTGGCTGTCGCTGAATCAAATAGGTTGACCTGTGCTCTGAGATCCAAAAGATGCACATTAAAAGGGCTTTATGACAGCTCTCAGCCCACTAACCCATGCAAATTGCAGCATTCCCTGGAGCTGGATGATGGATGGCACTTGCTGAATCAGTAGCATTTGGTTGAGTGGGAGCCTGAGAGAAGGAACTGTCCTTTCAGCACCGCGATATCCCAGAGGGGAAGAGAAATGTTTTCGGTAGATCATCTTTGTAGCAGACGAAGTGTCAAAGGCTCCCAAAGCAATGAATACTTCACTTAGCCTGGCATTTTGATTTGTGGCAGCTTTCTGCAGCTACCCTGGCATAGCAAGTTGTGTGAGCGACTGGCATATTCACCGATAGGAAAAGCTTTACCTGTTGCTTGAGATGGATACAATTCGATACAAATGTGTGTATAAAACAATTAAATGGAAACTTAGCAATTAGCATTATGATACTATAGCAATATGAATTAGCATGTTATTAAAGGGGTTGTCTGGGTTCAGATATTGATGACCTATTGTCTATATTAGTTCCTATTTTATTTACCAGTCCTGCACTTTAAGGGGTTTTGAAACTGACTTAAGGGCCCCTGGGCCCCACCTGACTTTGAGCCGCTGAGCCCTGCCTCAACCGAGTTAGACACAATGTCAGCCAAAATTGATATTTGTAAAAAGATCAAAAACTAATGGGGGCGGGGTTAGCAAGTAACTTCCCCTTTTTTCTTTTATTTTTAATTATTATACCTTTTATATTTCTGGTAATGTAGGGTTAGGGATAGTTAGTTAACATACATATACAAAGCCAGGCCACATTCTAGAGTAGTTAAAGGGGTTATCCGAGTTATGAAAAAAAATATAGTACTGTAAATCTGATGGGCAGCAATATACAACTAAGTTAAGCAAGTTTTAGGCAAAAAATCTATATTTCCTCATTTCCCTGGGTCTCTTCTGGTCTTTGTTTACCTGCAGTTATAACAATCTCAGCCCCCCCCCCCCCCAGCTCTGCACAGGGAGTGCCCTGAGTGACATGTCTGCTGGAATATTCATCAGCATGTTGTATGTGTAGGACTACAAGTCCCAGCTGTACAATGACACTGCTGATCTTCCTCCTACCTTTATTGTACAATACAATACTCTGCAGATCAGCTCCAGTGTCTGTGTGTCTGTAGGGTGAGGAGGGCAGATCCTTTGTCTCTTTGCACCTGCAGCTGCTGTTGTAAAGCCTTCAGTGTGTTCTGGCTGAAGGGGTTGATGTTTTATCTGAAAGATTCCGGGGAGAGAGCAGATAGCAGCCCCGGCAGAGCAGGGGGGTCATGGCCAGTGACGTCTTGTGTACAGGCTCTCATCTGCTGGTGCACGATACAGAAGGTATAAAGGTATAAATGCTACTCATTTTACAAACAGCTTCAAGCTCCAAAAGGTACCATGTGAAGAAGGATATTTGTCACTCCACCTCTCTTGTCACCTCTTATCAGTCAAGTGCTATATTGGTAGGGTGGCTGATTGGAGAGTGCTCATTGGTTTAAACACAGGTCTGAGTGTGAGTTGTTTGTCTGTCTTTATCTTTAATACAGTAAATTTAATCACATTTAGTAAATATTTTTTATCATTTAGCCTGTGTAAGCCTATTTATTCTTGAATCTTTGAATTCACATTAAAACAGTACCAACAGTTAATTCAAATAGGACAAGTCATCTTTATGAAAGAGGTGTCCAAGTTTTATTAATCTACTTTCCTATACTCTGTTAGTGAATTCTGGGTTACTAGAGGTAGATTCTCAACATAGGATCCTTTTCTCTCGCTTTGGAAGACCTAACCTGTCCTGTATTACACAGGCCACTCATTCATTACATTGGGCATTTTGTAATACTTCGTCTCTCCATTAGCGAGGCTGGAAATTGAGCATTTACTGCTAGATTTTTCAATGCTGTGGCTCCATGGACTTTCTACTGAACTTATATCTAGGAGTATTCTGAGTATGGATGGTCCAACATCGACAACCTTTTCTGCATGTCCACCCAGGACTATAGTGTAGATGACCACTGAAAAACAAGGTATTTTTGCAGCGGCATTAGTGGATAGAACAGGTACGTTTTCTTATGAGGCTGGCATTAGGATAACTCGTTGGGGGGGGGTGAATTTATTGTGAAACAGTCAACGGACATCACAAAAAATGTTTGTTCTCAGCTTTCTTCATAAATTCAAAAAATGAATCAAAATCCCTAAGGCTCCTTTTAAAACCGCCATAAGCTTCCACAAAGGTCCCATCAGCTTTGACCAATGAACATCCATCAAACATCCTGCAAAAGCCTTGTCTGCTAATGACCAGCTACTTATTGTTCTTTTCTTATAAATTGTGCAAAATAATATGCAAATTGAAACTTGGCCGGAGAAATTGCAATCTGGAGAAGATTTACGCCCTGTCATTTATTTCTCTTATTTTTTTTTCTCCCGGATAAACATAAACACACAAAATTACAGCATATTTCAATTGGAAAAGCTTTAAAAAAAAGCTCTAATTTCCCATCTCAGAGCAGCGGCTGGTGGAGCCTGTGGCACAACGTATATGAACAGTCATTACTTAGAAATTAATCTCAGCTTCTAAACTGAAATGGCTTTTCGCGCTCCCGGTGGGAATGACCTGAAAAAAGTTTACCTTAAAATTTATATCGCAGACGTGTTTATACTCAGCATTAATAAACCTGCTTTGTATATTCAATGCATGCAGAGGTAACGGAGAACAGGCTTATTATACGACTAGAAACGGGGGTTTATTACTTGTTCGATACAAGTTCCATAAATCATATCTAATACAGAATACAGGACAGCTAATTAACTGGCCGCAAATGCTAATAAGACAAAAATGATGCCATATTTATAAGGATTTCGCTCAGGATTCCTCTGTGGGGATGGGACATGGGGGTAGTTATATGAAACCTTTCCCCAGGTGAGGCATGACCTGGTTTGGGACGTGACAACAAGACATTTTACAAAACGTCTGACATAATTTTATAGAATTCCAATGCTACAATGTCTACAAATATCATGGTAGCTGCTATGGTGGGGTCATGTAACTGAAGAAGCTCTAACTGGGTAGATACAGATATGTCTGTCACAAACCAGAGGGTGTGAACCCAATGTGCCACGTGACCAACCTCCTCTAAGGGCATTGTCGTTCTTCACAGTACCCCTGATGGTGGGGATAGACTTTCCCGAGGGGAACACCAGGTCGCTACCTCTTGAGGAGGATTAGCACACGAGGCAGCTGGTCCAGATGGACTAAGGAGCACCAGTGCAAGGTACCAGAGATACAGTCATAGTCGGCAGGCCGAGTCGTAACCAGGAGCGACAGTGCAGGACCAAAGGATGAGGCAGAGGCGAAGTCAAAGTCAAAGCAATGGGTCAGGGTAAGCGGCACAGGTACAGATCAGGCAATCCAGGTCAGCAACAGGAGAGTCGAGGCAAAGCAGGCAGGGATCAGGCAGGTAGCGGAGTCCAGAGACACAAGTGCAGGTCAGGTATACAGGAGCACAAGCATATATAACAGCAACCTTTGTGGGACACAAGGACCTTTGACGCTCAGGCACCTGGGAAGGGGGCTAGACCACTACAATAGGTGCAGGATGGCTAGGATTGGTCGCACAGGTCATATGTGCAAAACCCTTATATTACATGAAGTGATGCGCCCAACCCTTACCGAAGTGCTGCAAGAAACCGGCTAGAAGGCATGCTGTGTCTAGGGCAGAGAGGAAACTGTGGAGCAGATTCCAGAAGGTACTGCATCTGCAGGCACAGAGTCCAGGACCGGAGAGAGACCACGTGTGCCTCTAAATGACAAGTACCTCATTTTTCAAAAATAGAGATAAGTCCTGATTGCAGACAATAGTCAGACTCTTGATATTAGTAAACTGTACTAGGATGGCTTTTATGAGATAGCCATGAACCTTCATACCTCCTTCATTACCTAATTTTCTCCGGCTGTTCAACAAGGGATATCTCATAATAAGTTTATTTTAGTGGTAGCCTCAAACTTTTCAATCAGTGCTTTTTCATAATAAGATTTTCCCCTGTGGTAGCCACAAACTGTTCAATTAGTTTTTTTTCATAAATAAGAACTAATTTGCATACCTTTGGGTTTCTGGGAAAGATATTCAAATTATATTTCCTGGAAAAAAACAGAAAAGAAAACTAAGCCTATCTGATGCCAGTAGTGATATGATAATTTGCATAAATATTTTTTTTTCCAGAAATGCAGAGCATCATTGGCTGGGCTACAATATTCCTCATGCATACTAGCTGGTCTCCCTAATGAGAAAGAGCACTCCAGGACCCTTACAAAGACCACTCAGATAACCAGGGCCTTTTTCTCTTGAAAACGCCATTTTCTTGTCCTTTTTCGAGGAACAACTCACTTGCAAGGAGAACTGACTCACTTCTCTTTTTTTTGGAGTATTACGCGTAGGTTTCTCTCTCTCACCCTCCGTACTTTTGGGTAGAATTTTGAAAAAAACTCAGACAATTGCACCTGTAATGAATTTCCTGAAGTTTACTCATTTCTAATTGACTGTAACTTTGTATTCTGGTCCAGAGCTCTTCATTTAGGAAGCCCAGTAGCCTACAAAATCCAATAATCCAGAACACGTTGGACTGCAGGAATCTTTGCTGCAATGCTTCCCCTGGTATCTGCACATTGTGTATGTTTTATACGAGATAAACCCTTACCAACTTCTCAGTAATGAATTTTCTTTTCCCTTCTGCTCAGTATACAGAACTCACATTTCCTCCATTCCTAAAGCCGGTTATTTATCCTTGCAGGCGTAACATTTCTTCGCTGCGAATATGAACAGCAGAAAATAATTTGTTTTACAGCTGTTGTATGAAATTCTGCCGCGTCCACATTTGCACAGCAGCCCCGGAAGCATCTTTTGTGACAAGTGCAGAGGAGACGTGGCTACCTATCGCATCTCCTCAGTCTCACTCAATTTCACAGCTGAGATCTACCTTCCATGGTGCCCTTCATGATTCGCCTGCTGCTGCGTGTGATAACTATATATTTTATTCACCGTACACAGGGACATAATAGAGGTGACCAGCAAATAATCTCCAATTCTAGGCAGATAGAGCGTCTCAATGTGCTGTCTACAATGTGTCAAGACCGGCATGAAGTCCGAGGAGAGCAGTCGTTTAGGGAGTCATTGACTGCGGCATTGTGACTTCACATAATTAGGGAATGTTTACAGTCTGTATACAGTATTGAAGTAATCAGATACAACATAAATGTGAAAAAAATGAAGTTGCAAGGTTAAGTAAAGACTGATACAGTGGCATAAAATAAGGGAGGATGTAACTACATAGCATTGTGAATTTCAAAGTTTTTCAGTGTCTAGGGAACGACAACTAAAAGCAAAAGTATTATGCCCATTGCAGTGTTTGATGCCGTTCCACTTGACACAACATATATAAAGATGTGAAGCGCAAAATGACAGCTTTAAAAAAATAAATACATTTAAAAAAAAAAAAAACAATATTGTGATATTTGCCAAGGGATGTCTATGCTATATGTGCCTTTATGCTGCCACCCAGTGGTTGTAATGTGAATTGCTAGCATTCAGTTCCAATCCTGTGTTCCCCAACCAATTGCTCACCGTCCTCTTTGATCTCTATCAATTCCTCAGAAATACATTGTGTCTTGTAATTGCCACTAATCACTCAGAGAAGCGCTGTACCCTGTGACCCCCACCAGATGCTCTTTGCACTCTTAAATCTTTTTACGGTATCTCAGCCTGTACTTATAATCTCCAATTCACTATATTAGGACTGTAATAATCCCTCAGGACTGGAGCCAAAGTGAGGGGCACCACTATGAATTTATGCTCTGGTGTACTTGATATTGGGCATGGTTGGACTGGCCCAAAGTATACTCCAATGGTCCTGGCTCTGTTATAATAGGCACTGGAGACAACCCCATTTATCATTTACACGCTAGGCTCTATTTCTTAAAAGAGGAAATGTTCTGTTTAGGTATAAGGTGGACCCCCAGAATCATCTTCTATGGTGGACCCTAAGAACATCACTGTATATTTGTTATAATAATAACAACAGCAATAATAATAATAATAATAACAACAGCAATAATAATAATAATAATAACAACAGTAATAATAATAACAACAGTAATAATAATAATAACAACAACAACAACAATAAGTATTATTATTATTATTATTATTATTATTATTATATGTGTGTGTTTATGGGAGAAATTTAGATTTTTTTAAATAGAATAAAAATATTAATTTAATTATTATTATTATTATTATTATTATTATTATTATTATTATTATTATTATTATTGAAACATAATAGAATTGTTACAATAATAGAAACAAAATGTGTGTATTTTGGGGGGAATGTCAAATAATATTTTTTGGAGAAATGTAGAATGAAAACATTGATAATAATGTTTTATTATTATTATTATTATTATTATTATTATTATTATTATTATATGCTTTTATTCTACGTTTTCCTCCAAAAAATATTATTCTACATTTCCCCCAAAAATACACACATTTTGTTTCCATTATTGTAACAATTATATTATGTTTTTAATACTACTACTACTACTACTAATAATAATAATAATTATTATTATTATTATTATTATTATTATTATTATTATTATTATCAATATTCTTTTTATTCTACATTTCCAAAAAATAAAGCTCACCTGTATATACTGGCTCTATTACTGAACAGGCCCTGCATCCAGTGGATACACCGGCAGGCGCTAATAAACTTTCTCTGGTGTTGTGTAGTCTCCCCGCCAGGTCAGTGTCATTTTTCTCCCATTGTTTATAGGTAATTTGTTCTCGCTGCCAGCCGCACTGACAGCTCCTATAAAGCAATAACGTTGAGATCCCGTGTGGTGTCCCCGAGGTGCACCACATCATGTACCTCCCCGAGAAGCCAGCCTATTAGGGATTGAAAGAATTAAATGTAAGGGCTTCAGCGAGTAAAATAGTGCGGCGAGAGGCCGGAGTAAATTACGGCGCTCGCATGCAGCAGTACTTACCGGCCGGCTGATTTGTGAGATGCTTATTAATGTCAGGATATCAAGATAAAGTTTATTTCACTGAATTATGGGTGTAAATACACTCAGCGCAGACTGCTTGTACTGGACCCGTAACTCACCTTTGCATGGAGGGTGGACCTTTAAATCTAATCGGCAAGACCAATATTGGCCGTGATTTAAGCTAAAGGTTTAAACTAGCTGTAACTCCATAGGATGCAGGTGATAAATACCTATGTAGCAGAGCTGAGTCCATTATTTAACTCTTTGAGGTTGCTTCCTTTGAAGTTTTTTGGTAGTACTGTAGGTAAGTCCTGCATCTGCTGGAAATCTCATATCCTCAGTAAGCACACTGCAGAATCAACCCTATCTTTAAAGAACTCCCGCAAAAAATGTTATTCTCTGTCCTGCTAGAAATGTACATGATGTAATCTGTAGTGATTCTCATTTTCTTACCAGTGTCTGTATTTGTGAGTTATATCACCAGATAACACAGCATCTTATGTGTGCACAGGAAGTCTATTTCTCTATGTATTCCTATGGGAGCCTCACTTTCAGTCTCATAGGAATGAATAGAGAAGTGACTGGCTTCCTGTTCTGGGTCAGTTGCAGATCAGAGAGTTGGTCACATGACCCAGCTACAATTAGAAGAGAGGGGATAACTCACAAATACAGTCTCTGATGAGAAGATTGCATTCACTACAGATTATATCATCCAGCTTTCTAACAGGTCAGAGAATAAATTTTTTTGCGGGAGTTCTTCTTTAAAGGGAGTCTGTCAGCAGTTGTGACCACTCCTGATGAAAAAAAACTCCACAAAGGGTATGATTGTCCTGCTCTCCCCAGCCCCTATCTAGTGCTGTCAGCAGTTTTGCGTGGTTAAAACTTCTGATAGACTCCCTTTAAGGTGAAGCCTTGTTTTTAGGCTGCTTTAAATCAGGGATAACCAACCTGCGGCCCTCAAGCTGTTGCAAAACTACAACTACTATTCTCATCACAGCTATCAGCCTACAGCAGGGCATGGTGAGAGTTGCAGCTTCACAGAGCCACAGGTTGGACATCCTTGCTTTAAATGAACAGCACCAAACTTAAATAGGTATCGTAGTAATTTGGTACTGAGGTATCAGCCAGTACCAAAGCCCAGTTCGGATTGCTATTTTAAATTGTTGTAAATATGCAGATATGAAGACAGTAGGAATTCACCGAAGTCTCCGGCGAGAAGAACTTTGGTTCCATGGAGCCAATATATTTTAATGCTGTACGGAAACAGCATTAAAATTGAAGTATTTGAACGAATCGCCTTCAGATCTATGATCCAAAGGTTGATTCACTTAAGCCTAATCAAAAGGCTCTCTCCCTCCAACTCCAGCCTCACTGCGCCTGTCCTGCAAGTCCCAAACAGAGGTGAGACATTTTAATGGGAACAATGCTGCTGCCAGATAGGGTGGGGGACAATACTGCTGCCAGTGGAGAAGGGATTGTCAGGGGACAATACTGCTGTGTATTTTGTACTTCATACTGGTATTTATTTGATGCTGTTGGGGAGATATTTTTGCTACAATGTTGTATATATTTGGTGAAGTTGAGGAGGTAATTTGGCAATGCACGCTGGTGTCAGATGCATCTCAGAGGTATTTTGAGCTTTATCATGGTATGTGTTGCTGCTGGGGAGGGTAACGTATGTCCCTGACCATGTGATTAGACATTTTTGTACTTTTATTGTATCTTGTATTGATAGTTTACATAGGGGTGTGACCAAGTAAAGCAAAATTCACCTCAGCAGTGTGCATTGTACACTATTATTTTTATGCTGGTGAGATTTGTGTGCCGGGGGCTGTTTTGTAATCCCAGTCAAGCCCTGATGGCACATAGTATAACACACATGTAGTGGGTGGGACTATGAATGGGGCATGGGGGCCCAATTTAGATTCTTGCTATGGGGCCCAGTGATTTCTATGTACGCCCCTGGCCATGGGAAATATATGGGTCTAATGGCTGAGTTGCCCTGTTATAGATTCTGTGATAGGACAAGAGCGGTCACTAGAAGCCTCCGTGATCCAATACAAAACTGTGACCCGGTCCCTCAGCTACACTGTATTATACAGTATGTCATTCATAGTACTGGCCTCCATAAGTAGGGCAGATGGATCTCTTGGACCCCCTGAGCTTGCAGGACCACAACCTCTGTACCCTCGATCATTACGCTCCTGGGCAGGTTCTTCGAGTTGTAAGATAAGTAATGTGGGGTGTAGGTAGGTGACCATTAATGCACCATTAATCTTCAAAATGTACAGTTATAGGGGAACCCCTACATTTACAATCATGGCACCGAGGAGGTTCAAATTTGGATTTCTAAGTTATGCAACCTGCCTGCATGACCATTACCCCAGGTATGCTTCCATTGCTACCCCCCGTCAATTATACTGTGCTGTCAGCGGTTCTTAGAGCTCAAAATTGCTGACAGATTCCCTTGAAATGTTAATGAGCTGCAATACCAGACCCAACCTGTGGACAGAAATGGCGCTGTTTCTGGGGGGGAATGTGTCAATAATATGCAAAAAAAAAAATGATACAAAATATAAAGTTCTCATCCTAATTAACCAGAAATATGTGTTGTATACAACAAGCTATTTTTAAAATTAATTGCCATTTTCAATATTAAAGCCCATCAATTTCCGTCGCACCTGAAGCTCATTTTTCATTAATTTCCGCTAGACAGAACTGAACGCGGTTGACGCAAAGTTATTTACTGCTTAGTAAACTAAACTTGGAAATATAATTTAGCCTTTTAATTCCGAATTATGCAAAATATAAATGATGCACGCCGTGATTAAGAGACGGCTCAGAAAAGCAACCCGCTCATCACAAGTGCTCTCGTTATAGGCATGAAAGGAATAGAATGCAATTGGCAGTTTGTAGAGCCAAAAAGACGCATCTGAGACTCCCTTCAGATAAGTGGAGATGGATCGACTGAAGATCACGTCCCCCTGGACTATTTCACACAGTTTCTTAGCACCTGCCACTATCTTTAATGGTCATCTTCACTTCATGTGCTTGACAATCTGGAATCTGAAGACGGTTTGGTCAAAATGTCAATCTGGGCGGGAATTTATTTATGTAGATTATTAATGTTGCAATCCAGCAGAGGGCGCCCAAGAGAAGGGGGGGGGGTTGTGCTGTGTAGTCACATTATCTATCTATCTATCTATCTATCTATCTATCTATCTATCTATTATCTATCTATCTATCTGTCTATCTATCTATCTATCATCTATCTATGTATCTATCTACCTATCTATCTACTATCTATTATCTATCTATCTATCTATCTATCTATCTATCTATCTACCTATCTATCTACTATCTATTATCTATCTATCTATCTATCTATCTATCTATCTATCTATCTATCTATCTATTATCTATCTATCTATGTATCTATCTACTATCTATTATCTATCTATCTATTATCTATCTATCTATTATCTATCTATCTGTCTATCTACAGTATGTATCCAATCATGCAAAGAAAAAAAGTTAGGGTTAGTCAGCATATCCCAGTGTGTAGGTGCACGTCGCCATGGCTGTAAACACAAAGGCAAAAAACAAACACAATGTAACAGCGCTCTGCACACACAAATAATAAAGTAAATACACTAATGTCACTCACTATAGAAAATGTACTACTGCTACGTTATAAATGTCAGATTCTTGGCAAATACATTTTGTACAAAATTATCTCTGCCTGTCTGCCAACGTCAAGGTGATCTCTCTAGGACGGGAAGTTACATACCTACATCCGCTGGTGCCATACCGACCTCCATTATATTCAGGGAATGCAGGTTCCACATGCATGCTGAGCCCACTCTGTATTATACGTCTCCTGGTGCCAAATGGCCTCCAATAAATTCAGGGATAGCAGATTATCCAATCATCCACCTATCTGCCTATTTATCTACAGTATCTATATTTACTGTAGCTTTCATTTTAAGTATCTCTTCTAGAGGAGAATATGGTGCCTCACATCTATATCTGACTACTATCTATCTATCTATCTATCTATCTATCTATCTATCTCATATCTCTTATCTATCTATCTATCTATCATATATATATATATATATATATATATATATATATATATCAATATCTATCTATCTATCTATCTATCTCATATCTATCTATCTATCTACACAAAAAAGAATGGAAGCAGCACAACTGTAATGCAAATCGTTTGGTGTGCCAGCGGCTGAGGAGGTGATCCAACGTCCAAATAAGTAGAAGAAAAATAATTCCACAGCACTCCCACAGATGTGATCAAAGTTGGAGTTCTTTATTCACCAGAGCGACGTTTCAGTCCTCTTGCTGGGACTTTTTTTATCACTTTTTTATCACTTCATATCACTGCTTGAAAAAAGTCCCAGCAAGAGGACTGAAACGTCGCTCTGGTGAATAAAGAACTCCAACTTTGATCACATCTGTGGGAGTGCTGTGGAATTATTTTCTTCTATCTATCTATCTATCTATCTATCTATCTATCTATCTATCTATCTCATATCTATCTCATATCTATCTCATATCTATCTATCTATCTATCCCTCTATATCTGTCTACTCAAGGATATACATAATGGTAGGACCGCTTGACTTTTCTAATGGAACCCTTGGCGCCTCCTTAAAGGGGTTGTCCAGTAATATGTAAAAAATGGGCTATTTTTTTAGCAGTAGCATCTGTCCATAGGTTGTTATCACAACTCATTCTTGTTCAAGGAAATGTGGGCATCAATTTAAAAATCATTATAAAATTGTAGAAACTTTAACATTAAGGATAAAACACACATCCATTCAGATGCTGTAGAATATCCGCATACCTCCCTCCTGCTTTACCAGAAGCCACTGCATTGAAAATGGATAATCAGCAAGTGACAGCTCCACCAACGTATGCAGTATGCGGACATTTTCATTTCTGCCTGTGGGACTGTAGGATTAGGACGGGGACTAATAAATGTCTAAACTCTTCATAGAACGCTGGGATATACAATGTATCAGTTATAGAGTAGTGGTAATTAATATAAGACTTTGTAACAGTTTCTTCTCCCATCACTTCGATAGTAAACAGTTGACTGGAAAGGAAACATGAACGTTGTGTCCATCTCAGGGACGCACAGAAAATCAATCAATCCCTCCATCCACATTTCCAAGCCATTTGAGAAGCATCCGGGAGCTTTGCAGCTACAAGTCATTTCATCTTAAGATGAAAGCAGCGGCCATTAGCGAGAAAGTAGAGGCCAAGAACACTATGAAATTTCTTCGAGAACTGTCAATGGATGGAGACCCAAGGTCACCATTAATGGTCACTCCATTCTGTCGTGGAGCATCTCTCCTGAAGGGGTTCAATGAGCCTCCTTCACATTCAATCAATAACTCAATTGATTGTATAACAGTCATTTCGATACATTTAAACAGCAATTGAAAGCTTTTATGGTGATGATTCCTGTGACAGTCCCTATGGGGACTGAGGAGGTGTATGGCATCTATTGCTCTATAGCTCATGTAATGTATAGAGATTGAACGGTATATTTCTACATTGTCGTCTTTTAAAATGAAGGGCAATGAACTATAAGGAGCCCACATTAGCAGATTATTCTACTTGATAGGAGTAGTAGTAGAAGTAGTAGTAGTACAGATAGAGATACAGATTTATTATTTCCTTACCTTTCCTCTTGGTTAAACCATTTAAATAACAATTATAAAAATACAATTTTGTGATACTCTGTTGGGAGTTGATTATTCTGTATGTGTCTATGTGGCCACCCAGTGGTTGTGCTGTGAATTGCAGCCTGTTGAGGATTCTGTAGCATGTGGCAATAACGTATCGAAGTCGTATCATGAGTCATTTGCAAAATTTACTAAAATGTGAGGGTTGACACATTGGATTCACTATATTGACATGGAAAGATTTGGATTGGTCAGTGTATTTCATGGTGTCAGTCCAGAATAAAATGCTTCAACACAGACTTCAATAGTGCTGTGGGCAAACAATAGTCCATCAATATACTGTACAATATACAGAAGTGTTCACGATGACCCTAGCTTTAATTTGGTTGACAGAGCTTGCAAATCAAGACACAGCCACTGGGTGGAAGCACATACACACATACAGGATGGACATCTCAGGAAATAATATCACAAAATCACATTGGTTTGAAAAGCTGGTCATCTCTTGACACACATATCAGGTCACGTCCAGTCAAGAGAAAAGGTAAGGAAGGACGCATCTGTACAGTGAATGGGGGAGCCCCCATGTTTTTTGTGCCACCTACTGTAGCCTTTCTGCTGCCTAAGCCGAAAACTGAAGTGAGTCCTTCCCCCTGCACACCTCCCCAATGCCAATTTCTTAACCTACCCCCTTCACTTCAGCCCATGGCTCTTAGGCTGCCCCACTCTTCGCCCTACCTGGTGCTGCCTGAGGCGATCACCTCACCTGGCCTCATTGGTGCTGCACCCCAATGTGCCACACAGCTTCGACCTTTCCTGGGAGTTTCTGGTGGTCAACCCATCTCCACATACTCCACAAAGATAGAAGAATGGGGTTAGCCCATTTTCTCACGACGGGCCAGCTGCCATCTTGCTTGAAGACCTTGCACAAAATCCCGTGCGCTGTGACGTATGACGTCACCATGCCGGCCGGAGTGATGACGTCATCAGGGACCATGAGAGATTTTGCGCCAGATCTTCAAGCAAGATGGCGGAAGGCAACCCGTCGCGAGCAAATGGATCAGCTAAGTATGATTTAATTTTTTTTTTTACTGTCAGATGCCGCGATCATGTATGAACACAGCATCTGAGGGCTACAATGATGGGGATCGGCGCAATCGCCGATCCCTTTCATTACACCTGCTAATTAGAAAGAAATGCGTTTGCTGACAAATTACTTTGTTTTTGAAAAATTTGAGGAATTTTTGAATCATCTGCTCGTCTCTAATCACCCAAGTTGCGGTTATAAACTCATCATTATGTATGAAATGCTCCACATTTGTTTTCTCAGCTTCAAAAAGTTTTTGAAGGATAAAAAGACCCTGGTGAGAAGTTTCCTTCTCCGCATGTCCATTCCCAGAATAGCCTCAGATAGACTGATGTGCCTCCAATTCTAGGTTATAAAAAAACACCTTCTGTGTCCTTCTAATGAGCAGATCTGGGGTTTCCGAACCCTAACGATACACATCGCAGCTTCTTCGGGGAGCGCTCTGACACCAGACTATATATTAAGCAGCAGAAGTCTTCTGGAATCATCTCTCAGCGATCTCGGCTGACACTTGAGAATCCTCCTCCACGTCTATCTGCTTGTCAGGTCTTTTTTTTCGCGTTATTTTCCCTGACTTCTTATTTTTCTGCTAAATAGTTGAAGAAAATTGAGTAAAATGTGCGAAAATTGACCCCAGCGGCTCATAAGAAGAGTCGGGGAAAGTGCTAACTAAAGACAACAATGTTTCATTAAAGAGATGAGTGTTTTAATTCACAAGTCTGGAAATCTGGAGGGAGAAGCAGACGTGTCAGGTCAGGAGACGCCAAGATGGATACATTGTGATTGTCTTGTATCTAATCACAGGACTTAAGCCTCAGGAAGCCCATTACTGGGACTATGATCATGGGTTTTGTTTGTATCTACAGTCATTTCTGCAGCACAATCAGAGGTGTAACTGGGCTCCGGGCACCAATCCAAAATCTATAACAGCCGCCCCCACCGCCTGCCTCCTGCCACTTATCATATTGGTGTCTTCCTTTACCTCCTATATCTACCCGGTCATCAGGATAAGGGGGACATTGCCTCTGGGAGAAGGGTCGTCCTTCCTTATCTTTACCTTTCCTCTTTGCTCAATATATCCAGAGCTCTGGATTACAGAGCCACAGAGACCGAGTCTTCTGCTATATTGTATCTCTATTTATATTCGATAGATAGATAGATAGATAGATAGATAGATAGATAGATAGACAGATATGGATGGATGGATGAATGGATGGATAGATAGATAGATAGATAGATAGATAGATAGATAGATAGATAGATAGATAGATAGATAGATATGAGATAGATAGGTAGATAGATGATAGATAGATAAATAGATAGATAGATAGATAGATAGATAGATAGATAGATAGATATGGATGGATGGATGAATGGATGGATAGACAATATGTAGAAATGTCACAATACATCAGTGAATTACAATAATATCCTGTAATATTCACTTATTCCCCGGACGCCATGTGATTTTTTTATGATAAACATCATATCTTATTCAGGAGATAACCTTTCTTTGGATGATAATATTGATGATAAATTTCCTTCTAAATCCTCCTACAAAAGGAACGTTTGCTTTATCCTCCGGTGTGCGTTGCGAGCATTGACAGACGTCTCCCACCGCCTCGCTCCTCCACAGAGAGCCCCAGCTGTTGACCTATCGGATTCGCTATATTCATGAGAACATGAAAAGGGCTGAGACCTCCTGACCGCTGCCGACTACTTATCCTTAAAAGGTATTTAATCAAAGAATTGATTCCTTCAGTTTGGAGCGGCCTGTCTATTAAGGTCTGGTATTGACGTCCTGTCACAGATCTCGCTGATGAGCTCTCCTTCCTGGCAGAGTGGACCTTTTCCATCCATGTCCCCACAGAGTATTCCCAAGCACGATCCCTCTGCAGAGAACTTCTAAATGCGCAGCATTCATTTTACTGCTGCTCTGAAGATAAAACTGTTTAGATAAGTTTTACAGCTGAGTGGCTGATCTAAAATAAGGCATCACATCAGCTTATAGCAACGGAGTAACAATTACTTCTGAATTTCTGCAGAAAAATAACAAAAAATAATAATTTTCACTACCAGCAACCACCACTAGTGGGAGCTTAGGAGCAGTGTACTGTTTATACTTTTAACTTAGTAATGACAGATTGCTGTGAGCGCCCTCTAGTGGTGGCTGCAGGCAAACACAAATATACCAGTGACAGTTTACAATGAGCTCCCTCTAGTGGTGGCTGCAGGCAAACACAAATTATACCAGTGACAGTTTACAATGAGCTCCCTCTAGTGGTGGTTGCAGGCAAACACAAATATACCAGTGACAGTTTACAATGAGCTCCCTCTAGTGGTGGCTGCAGGCAAACACAAATATACCAGTGACAGTTTACAATGAGCTCCCTCTAGTGGTGGCTGCAGGCAAACACAAATTATACCAGTGACAGTTTACAATGAGCTCCCTCTAGTGGTGGTTGCAGGCAAACACAAATTATACCAGTGACAGTTTACAATGAGCTCCCTCTAGTGGTGGTTGCAGGCAAACACAAATTATACCAGTGACAGTTTGCAGTGAGCCCCCTCTAGTGGTGGCTGCAGGCAAACACAAATTATACCAGTGACAGTTTACAGTGAGCTCCCTCTAGTGGTGGCTGCAGGCAAACACAAATTATACCAGTGACAGTTTACAATGAGCTCCCTCTAGTGGTGGTTGCAGGCAAACACAAATATACCAGTGACAGTTTACAATGAGCTCCCTCTAGTGGTGGCTGCAGGCAAACACAAATATACCAGTGACAGTTTACAATGAGCTCCCTCTAGTGGTGGCTGCAGGCAAACACAAATTATACCAGTGACAGTTTACAATGAGCTCCCTCTAGTGGTGGTTGCAGGCAAACACAAATTATACCAGTTGACAGTTTACAATGAGCTCCCTCTAGTGGTGGTTGCAGGCAAACACAAATTATACCAGTGACAGTTTGCAGTGAGCCCCCTCTAGTGGTGGCTGCAGGCAAACACAAATTATACCAGTGACAGTTTACAGTGAGCTCCCTCTAGTGGTGGCTGCAGGCAAACACAAATTATACCAGTGACAGTTTACAATGAGCTCCCTCTAGTGGTGGTTGCAAACACAAATTATACCAGTGACAGTTTGCAGTGAGCCCCTCTAGTGGTGGCTGCAGGCAAACACAAATTATACCAGTGACAGTTTACAGTGAGCTCCCTCTAGTGGTGGCTGCAGGCAAACACAAATTATACCAGTGACAGTTTACAATGAGCTCCCTCTAGTGGTGGTTGCAGGCAAACACAAATTATACCAGTGACAGTTTACAGTGAGATCCCTCTAGTGGTGGCTGCAGGCAAACACAAATTATACCAGTGACAGTTTACAGTGAGCTCCCTCTAGTGGTGGCTGCAGGCAAACACAAATTATACCAGTGACAGTTTACAGTGAGATCCCTCTAGTGGTGGCTGCAGGCAAACACAAATTATACCAGTGACAGTTTACAGTGAGCTCCCTCTAGTGGTGGCTGCAGGCAAACACAAATTATACCAGTGACAGTTTACAGTGAGCTCCCTCTAGTGGTGGCTGCAGGCAAACACAAATTATACCAGTGACAGTTTGTAGTGAGCGCCCTCTAGTGGTGGCTGCAGGCAAACACAAATTATACCAGTGACAGTTTGCAGTGAGCGCCCTCTAGTGGTGGCTGCAGGCAGAACACAAATTATACCAGTGCTGAAGTCAGCAGACTCCTCTCCTGAAATACTCTGTACTGCTACAGGAAACTACTCCTCCCGCTATCAGTCTGTGACCTCCCACTCGTCTCCATGTTTATCCCTGCATCCATACACTGCCCTTCTCACCTGCATGCCTATCCTCACGATAAGTGGACATTCTACTGCTTCCCTTAAGATCAGCTCATTCTTCTCCTGAAACACTCTGTGCTGCAGAAGACCTTTCTTCCTTCATTATATGGAAATCAACAATATATTCATATTCTAGACTCTCAGATTTCTGATACCCATGCTTTCACCTCCCAGTCCCACTGGGGGGATCAACCAATTTCAGGAATTAAAGAGTCCATGTCCTGAAACCCCTGCTAATATCTCACAGCTATTATAGGATAAGGGTACCAGGGTTGTTACCATGAGACCTCCCCTTTAAGGATCACTACCCTAGCATGATGGAATCTGGGCTTCATTTCACTATGAAGAATCGTGAAATGTCATATTATTGCGCAGCCTCCGATCTGACGGCCAATGTATTCATTTTTTCACTCTGCACAAATTGGTTTTTGCGAGTCTGAACCCATACTGCATTTCATACACTATGTAATTATATTGCAAGAGTGAGAAATACGACATTATCGAACATATGTAGAATCAGCATCTGATTACCGGGGCTACAGACCTGCAGCTCAATTGTTTCATCAGTATCCCTGACAAAAACCAAATGAAATCAAAGTCTGAAATTGTCTCATTTGCCCCGTAAATTCCTCACATGTAATGATAAAAAAAGGATTGTAACACAAATAGCAACCCAATTACCTGCAAATATGTACACATAATCTATCTATCTATCTATCTATCTATCTATCTATCTATCTATCTATTATCTGTCTATCTATCTATCTATCTATTTATCCATTATGTATCCTGTATTATACTCCAGAGCTGCACTCACTATTCTGCTGGTGCAGTCACTGTGTACATACATTACTTATCCTGTACTGATCCTGAGTTACATCCTGTATTATACTCCAGAGCTGCACTCACTATTCTGCTGGTGCAGTCACTGTGTACATACATTACTTATCCTGTACTGATCCTGAGTTACATCCTGTATTATACTCCAGAGCTTCACTCATTATTCTGCTGGTGCAGTCACTGTGTACATACATTACTTATCCTGTACTGATCCTGAGTTACATCCTGTATTATACTCCAGAGCTGCACTCACTATTCTGCTGGTGCAGTCACTGTGTACATATATTACTTATCCTGTACTGATCCTGAGTTACGTCCTGTATTGTACTTCAGAGCTGCACTCACAGTTCTGATAGTAGAGCCATGGTGTACACATTTCTTGGTATGCAATATAGGGTTTTATGGGCATGAGACAAACATTTTTGTAGGATGTCCAAAGCCAATTAATATCTATTAAAATTGAGTTATTATGTTTTTTTTTTATTATTATTTCCTCCAAGGCTGAAATATCATTGCTTAAAGTCATAAAGCTTGTGCATGCACCACCAGGAGAGTCTAATCACAGCATGCTTCAGTTTCTAACATGGAAAATATATGTGATTGTAATCAAATACAATATATACTTTCTCTCTGGCTTGAAGAGAAGTATATACAGTATGTTTTTTCTTCACAATCTTTCAGTAGTAAAGCCTCAGGCATTGGGCCAGGAACTTAAAAAAAAATCAGATCTCAGCCAAGCTACTTAGTTAAGGTTTATTACGGTATTCATGGTGGTCTAGGGCAGTGAAGTGTTTAATGTGAGTATACCTGGTAGTCTAGGGCAGTATAGGGGTTAATTACAATATCACTACAATTTACAGTAAAGAGGTTAAGTATAAAACTATATGGTGGTCTACGGCAGTAATGAGGTTAATTGTGAGAATCTCTAATGGTCTAGGGCAGTGTGGGGGTTAATTACAATATCACTACAATTAAGAGTAAAGAGATTAAGTATAAAACTATCCGGTGGTCTAGGGCAGTAATGAGGTTAATTGGGAGAATCACTGGTGGTCTAGGGCAATGAAGAGGTTAATTGGGAGAAGCTCTGGTGGTCTAGGGCAATGAAGAGGTTAATTGTGAGAATCTCTGGTGGTCTAGGGCAGTAAAGAGGTTAATTGTGAGGATCTCTGGTGGTCTAGGGCAGTCAAAATGTTTTTTTAGGTTTGGTCCAGTGGTTAGATCTCTATACCGCTCCAGCCTCCAGCACTGTCCTGCCTATAACGCTGTTAAAAGAGGGGATAGAGAATGTCCTAGATGGGAATGAACTGTTTGGTGCAGCTGTCAGTTCCGTCAATGACTGGCATAGAAATTCGGAAGCGCTCTGCCTGATCATAAAAGGGGTTGGCCACTTTCTGATAAAATCTTAGGGAAGACGAAAACCCCTGCATACTGGCATGTGAAGCTCTAAAAGTGGTCACTCTGTCACCTGCCACATGCTGATGCCCTCTCCACCCGACCAAGATGGTGCCACTCATGTGATTTGACCGCCATGGCTGTGTCCTCTTCTGCACTGGTGCTGGAGGCGTTTAACACCTGTGCTGATACAGGTAGTATAACTATTTACATTCAGAAGAGGTTCCAGCCAGGGAGGCTCCATCATGAGCAAATCACAAGGCCACCGCCATCTTGGGAGCTATGGACCTTGAGTTTACGCAGAGCACCTATGGGCGCGGGGGGAGAAAGGGCTGTAATTTCACTTCGTTTTCAGTCCTTTCATAGCATTTTGAGAATTTCTTCCAACAGTCTTATTTTTGAGGGACTATCCCGCAATTCAGACCACAAAGGGACCACTCCTTTATTGACCTGTAGGTGGTTCTCCAACTATTTGGGCTTCAAATATCTAATATATAACATGGATGTCGACCCTTTAGGTAGCTGAGACAGCTTCTCCTCCATGTCTTCACGGAGCCAGGGGCGTGACCTCGTGTTTAGGGGTGTGGCTTCATGGGGACCGGGGCGTGGCTTCACATTTGGGGGCATGGCCAGTGAGGTCCAGCTTTCTGGGGTGAAGACAGTGGCCACTCTAGCTGCTGTGGAGGTCACAGTTAAAGGGGAGGGCGCCGTGGATGTTACTGTTAAGGGGAAGGCTGCTGTGAAGGTCACTGTTAAAGGGGCGGGCACTGTAGAGATCACTCTCGATATCTTTTAATGACACACACACAAACATTAAATGAAATAGATTAAATCTACCCGGGCGAAGCCGGGTCCTTCTGCTAGTTGGGTACATAATCTGGTTATATACATTTAGGTTATCACACTGATTTTTTTTTATTATTCCTGTAGCTCTGTGACAGTGATGAAAACTCTGTCCCAATTCCCAAAAATTGGCCCAAACTTTACTGGAAACTAAAAATACATTTTACAAAAATGTTGGGTGATTTTCAAATCAGAGTAGCATTTGAGCGGTTTTTGTATTTTTCTCTCAGGACTGTTATTACTGTGTTGTAGATTGTTCTGTGTGACATCAAGACTCAGGCACCGGCATTAACCTACCGGCTCTGCCCTAGCGGGAAATGGATTTTAACCAATCAATACTTGTCACAAACTAAATGAAATCCTGAACATGAAGCCAAGGGGTCTCAGGGTGTGTAATAATTCCAGCTCACTCACAAAGCCATCGGTCACATGACTGCGAGAGTAGTCCTGCTGGAAGAGTTAATACGAGATATGTTATCCATCGATTTTCTGTCTGGTGTTCAAAGGAAAAACTATGATATCAATATATTGAGCTCAGGATAGCTGCAGTGGTGTGTGACGGCCAAGACTCATGTCTACCCTGCAGAGAGTCCCTGCCAGAAGCCTCTGATATGGTGTAATGATACTAAAGTCCAGGCAGTTCTACCTGTAACTAAAACTGAACTTGTATTCTTTTATTATATGTTATCACTTTTTGTAACTGATGTCTTGTTAATGTATTACACATTATTGCTATTGTATTTGTTTTCGCTTTTTAATGGAATTTTTAAATGTTTTTTTTATATTTTAAGTTATTGATTTATATTTTATAGCGAGTTAGATTATTACAAATTTTTGAAACTTTTATTTTGTTCTGTTGCATCACAATTTGTGTTATTTTTACATTTTTTTAATCTATTTTTTGTTGCATCCTAATCTATTTATTTTATATTTTATTATAAAATACCATATTTTTCGCCCTATAAGACGCACCGGCCCATAAGACGCACCTAGGTTTTACAGGAGGACAATAAGAAGAAAACATTTTTTCATTCAACATCAGCTCATAGCCCCAATCAGACTCCCATGTAAATAAGACCTCAGATCAGACCCCAATGTGAATGACCCCCAATCAGATCTCAGATAAGAGCTACATGCCTCTCATCAGCACCCATTGCCTCTAATATCAACCCCATGCCTCCAATATCAGCCCCCATGCCTCCAATATCAGCCCCTATGCCTTCTATATCAGCCCCCAGTCACAGAACGATCTCACGCTGTGCGCAGCCACTGCACAGCCGAGCGGAGGACCAGGAAGTGGTGAGTACAGAGTCTTCCCCGCTTCCGGGTCCTCTGGTGCTATTAGTATTCACCCTATAGGACTCAGAGACATTTTTCTCCCACTTTTGGGGGAAAAATGCGTCTTAAAGGGCAAAAAATATGGTACATCAATATTTTCAGGGCCCAGGGAGTGGTGAGTACAGTGCCCCTGGTCCTAGCATTGGTTTTACTCACTGCTCCCTTTTCTTTTTCTCCGGGCGCATGCCTGGCATTGCACAGCTTCAGGTCGCGACGTAGTGTGCGTAGGAGGACATCATGACCAGGCACTTTGCGATGTCAGGTCACAGTGTAGTGCGTGACTACACACTAGAGATAAGCGTAGTTTTGTCAAATTAAAATTTTACAAAAAAATCCACTTCATGACGAATTACTTTGTCACAAAGCACATTTCTTTGTAAGTAGCGGGTGCAATGACAGAGAGCGACATTGTATCCCGTTGTATCCCTCGTTCATACAGGATTGCGACATCTAATAAGAATAATACAGTGCAAAATAAAAAAAATATATATAATATTAAAGAAGAACTCCCGTAAAAAAGTGTATTCCATGTCCTGCTAGAAATGTACATGATGTAATCTGTAGTGAATGGCATTTTCTTACCAGTGTCTGAATTTTTTAGTTATATCTCCCTGATCCTTCTCATCTGTGTCATGTGACCAGCAATCAGACTCACCAGATAACACAGCACCTTATATGTGGACAGGAAGTCTATTTCTCTATGCATTCCTATGGGAGCCTCACTTTCAGTCTCATAGGAATAAATAGAGAAGTAACTGGCTTCCTGTCCTGGGTCAGTTGGAGGTCAGGGAGTTGGTCATATGACCCAGCCACAATTAGAAGAGAGGGGATAACTCATAAATACAGTCTCTGATAAGAATATTACATTCACTGCAGATTACATCATGCACCTTTCTATCAGGTAAGAGAATAAAACATTTTGCGGGAGTTCTTCTTTAATAATAAACTTACTTGATCCATTTGCCATGAGCTGGCCACCATATCTTGCTTTAAGGTCTGGGACATCAGACGTCGGCCGACATGGTGACATCATATGTCACCACGCACAGGATTTCGGATGAGATCTTCAAGCAAAATGGCAGCGGCCGGCCCCTCGCGAGCAAATGGTTGAGGTAAGTATGATTTTTTTTGTTGTTGTTGTATTTTACACTATTTCAGGTTAAATCAATTCGCTACCACGAAACAAGAGGAAATTTGGCTTCGCGCCGAATCACATTTATCCTGAAATTCGGATCAATGTGCACTTCAATTCGCTAAACACTACTGGACACAGTGCAGAACAAAGAGCGGAGGTATTTTTTTTGGTCCGGTCTGAGGACCAAGGAGGTGGACCAATTTCAAAATGTGTCAGTTCTAGTTACGCCACTGATTATATATATATATACATAATTTGCGGGTTTGTGGTCAGTTTTTGGCAGCACATATTGCTCTTTGTCTTAGTAAGCTCATGTATTTTTTACTATATCATTTATGAATTGTTCTCTTAAAGTGGTTCCTATAATATTGGATGCAACTGGGCCATTTGCAATGTTGAAAAATGATACTTTGTTGCGTACATTTCATTTCTGGTCTTTATGGCTTCTGTGTTAATGTTGCTGTGTTTTACCTTTGTGATCCTCGGTGATAAATATCCAGTTAGATATAGACGGAGGCCGTCACACTGCGAGTACAGCACAATATCATCTGCTTCCAAAACCACTTTCCAAATAACTGTGAAATTAATTGAAGTTGAAAATTAAACCGAGCGATATCTGGCAACATGTGAAACCATAAATAACCGTCACAAAGTCATGTTCTGCTCAGAGAAGCTTCCCTCTTGCAATGTATCAAGCAAGAAGCAGGCAGTCTGGACTAACACATAAAAGGCAAGCGTAGATTTATAGTGATTACCCTACACCCAAAAATGAAAAATTCAATTTTTTTTTGTACTATTTTAAATATTTCAGATTTCCGTAAATTATATCGATGTGGGAGGAGGGGGATGCAGCTGCAGCTTTCTCTCTCTCTCTGTGATATTGGTTGATGATTCTGGGCAAAAGTTATGCCAAAGAAGACTGAAAGGGGTTGTCTCATCTTGAGCAATGGGGTCATATTGCTAGGATATGCCCCCATTGTCTGATAGGAGTGGGTCCCACCGCTGGGACCTGCACCTACAAAGAGAACTGAGCAGGGAAATGAACCGAGCACTGGCGCGGCTATTTTCGTCTGCCCCATAGAATGAATGGGAGCAGGAGCTGTGTGTGCAGGGTGCGCTATCATTCATTTGTATGGGAGCAGTGGGGAGTAGTGTTTGGTGGTGGACGGACCCCGGGGAAACTCAGCCACAGCTCTCCCTGCTGCGTTCTCGTTGTAGGTGCCCAGGAGAGCTGGAGTTGGTTTCCTAGTCTTAAAGTGTGCTAGACTGTGTGTAGAGCTTGGTGGAGTTGCTTTGGCAGAGAGTCTGCTGTTGCTGCATTTTCACCTCCTTCATGCTGATGGTTGGAAACCAGGAACTACATAGTCAGGTAAGTTCACATGGACTGTATATTTTGGTGTTTAAATGCTAAAGTAAGCCTTTTTTTTAACAAAGGGCGGGGCCAAGGTGTATGACTGTTTACACACATACATTAGAGGGGACTCCACTTGGAACGCCATCCTAAAATAGGATGTAAGTATCGATTTGCTCTATCCCTTGTATACCCTGGGGTGTCTGTAATGTGTTATAATGTGATAGACAGCCAGCATGCTCTACCCCATATTGCATATGTGGGCTAGTGATGTTCATTAACTTTTTAGTATTGTATATGTGATTTGTCTTTGTTATCTTTTACAGTAGTCCCTCAAGATACAATATTAATTGGTTCCAGGACGACCATTGTATGTTGAAACCATTGTAAGTTGAGTAATCGGTTCCAAAGCCCCAAAATGTCATCCAAGATAAGAGAAAATGCAGATTTAAGAAAAATAAGCAGATAACTATGACAGATAAAACAAGTCCTTACATATAACAGTCAGGAACAGCTGATAACTAGCAACTAATCCAGCTATTTTACCAGAGAAGTGGCTCTGATTAGTTGGATCTGAGTCTGAGACATTGTATGTTTAATCTAGTTTCAATTTATGATGGGTCAGAAAAGACCACTGTATGTTGAAAATATTGTATCCTGAAGCCATTGTATCTTGAGGAATCACTGTATTAAATCACCCTTATTAAATCTTTTTATTCACTTAGCCTGCCTGAGCTTATTCATTCTCAAATCTTTTGAATTCACATTACAATGATACTCATTTGCAATGCCACCAGTATGGCCTTGTAGTATGAATTTTCCCACCAAGTTTGTGGTCAAAGGAAGTTAAGAGAGAAAGATGGTTGATGGCCCCTATTGCAGTGCTATATGTAATTATTATTATTGATTTTCCATTAAGCTCTTTGGAACAAGTCCAAGATTGGGGGGAGGGGGGTGTCAGGGGATGATATTTCTCCAAGCCTGATACCATCATTCAGATCAGTGGCAGAATTTCCCATTTCAGAATATGTATCCAGAACCATTAAGCCTCAGCAAAGTATAGAAATGTCAATTATCTGGCTACAGTACATAGAGGATCCTCGCTTCTATACTTCCAGATGAGGTCTTGGAGGAAGATATATTCTGCAATCACAAGGAGCAGTTTGTTGTGATAGCCAGTAATTAATTGAATCTTGTTTCACATTCATTTAATTTGCCCCTGAAGCTAAAAATAAGATAACGGTCTTATGTGCCGGAGCGAGCGACGGAACGGACAGGGGATTGAGGGGTGGAATTGGTTTATTCTGTTGCTCATAAATTTCTAATTGAAGTCAGTAGTAATCATGATAATTTGGAGAAGGCTCATGAGTGTGGCAATACAGGCTTCACACCTTTTGGCAAGCAGAAGATTGCCCTGAAGCTTGATGTGTGGAGTTTTTAGGTGCCGGGGTAGTTGTCACTCTTATAGGTCTTGGCATGAATGGCGGAGCTGTGTTAATATCATTTGACAGCTCCATTTGAACTGTCCATTTCCAAAATGTAGATGTCCAGCACAATCTGCCCAGCATCCGAGCTGAGAGCCATGTGGAATGACTTGTAGAGTCTCATTATAATGCAGAAAGTTTAGATGTGTGTCACAACAGATCTGTCATTCTATCTGGGGTAAAACATCAGCACATCTTGCTTCTCGCTTTCTCTCTCCTGAATTGCAGAAGATGATTTTAGCAAGAAACTCAGAAAACAACGTCCTCTTACCTGTCAGCTGTTATTGACATAAAGTCTAACTCTATATATTTATAGGAGAACTATATCAAAAGTCCATAATGGTAAGAAGCTATTCCAGTCATCGGGATTATATGACCCTGGAAAAAGACTGTCGTTTTTTACCAAAAACAGAGACTCTCGCTTGAGTGGATTTTGTTTGACATTGCAACTCGGCTCCTTTCAAATAGATGGTACTACTGCTGAAAGACCATATGCAGCCTAGGGACTAAAAGGGCATTGTTTCTGGGTAGAATATAATGTTTAATACCGGCTCACTCAATTACTCAATTATCATTGGTGCAATATGTAGAAGAATATAACTACTATAATACTGCCTCCTATGTACAGGAATATAACTACTAAAATACTGCTCCTATGTACAAGAATATAACTACTATAATACTGCTCCTATGTACAAGAATATAACTACTATAATACTGCTCCTATGTACAAGAATATAACTACTATAATACTGCTCCTATGTACAAGAATATAACTGCTATAATACTGCTCCTATGTACAAGAATATAACTACTAAAATACTGCTCCTATGTAAAAGAATATAACTACTATAATACTGCTCCAATGTACAAGAATATAACTACTAAAATACTGCTCCTATGTAAAAGAATATAACTGCTATAATACTGCTCCTGTGTACAAGAATATACTACTATAACACTGCCTCCTATGTACAAGATATAACTACTATAATACTGCTCCTATGTATAATACAAGAATATAACTACTATAATACTGCTCCTATGTACAAGAATATAACTACTATAATACTGCCTCCTATGTACAAGAATATAACTACTATAATACTGCTCCTATGTACAAGAATATAACTACTATAATACTGCTCCTATGTATACAAGAATATAACTACTAATACTGCTCCTTATGTACAAGATACTATATATAACTACTATAATACTGCCTCCTATGTACAAGTAACTATATATAACTACTATATAATACTGCTCCTATGTACAAGAATACAACTACTATAATACTGCCTCCTATGTACAAGAATATAACTACTATAATACTGCTCCTATGTACAAAGAATATAACTACTATAATACTGCTCCTATGTACAAGAATACAACTACTATAATACTGCTCCTATGCAAAAGAATATAACTACTATAATACTGCTCTTATGTAAAAGAATATAACTGCTATAATACTGCTCCTATGTACAAGAATATAACTACTATAATACTGCTCCTATGTACAAGAATACAACTACTATAATACTGCTCCTATGCAAAAGAATATAACTACTATAATACTGCTCTTATGTAAAAGAATATAACTGCTATAATACTGCTCCTATGTACAAGAATATAACTACTATAATACTACTCCTATGTAAAAGAATATAACTGCTATAATACTGCCTCCTATGTACAAGAATATAACTACTATAATACTGCTCCTATGTAAAAGAATATAACTGCTATTATACTACTCCTATGTAAAAGAATATAACTGCTATAATACTGCTCCTGTGTACAAGAATATAACTACTATAACACTGCCTCCTATGTACAAGAATATAACTACTATAATACTGCTCCTATGTACAAGAATATAACTACTATAATACTGCCTCCTGTGTACAAGAATATAACTACTATAATACTGCTCCTATGTACAAGAATATAACTACTATAATACTGCCTCCTATGTACAAGAATATAACTACTATAATACTGCTCCTATGTAAAAGAATATAACTGCTATAATACTACATACTATATACAAGAATATAACTGCTATAATACTGCCTCCTATGTACAAGAATATAACTACTATAATACTGCTCTTATGTACAAGAATATAACTAGCTATAATACTGCCTCCTATGTACAAGAATATAACTACTATAATACTGCTCTTATGTACAAGAATATAACTGCTATAATACTCCCCCCTGAGGGTAAGGCTACTGTAAAACGGTCAGGATTTTATTATTTATCTCAGCTATTCCCCCTTCTAAGTATGAGTAAAAAACAGACAATCCAACATCTCAAAAATCTTTCAGAATATGTTATATTACATCCGCTTCCATTTTCATTGTTTTTATGACCAGGACTCATAAAACGGAGGCTCGGGGTGGCCGTTCCTGAAGACCTAACAATTTAATTTGGCGGCAAAAGGAATGAAACGATTTAACACAGAATGGCGAGAAACTAGTATTGAAATTCAAATTGAATTCTACTCATCTCCAGCCTTGGCCATTTATCCTCAGACACATTTTCTGTCTCAGGAATCAGTCTGGTTCCCTGGTGGCCACTGCAATCATGCCTCAACTTCTTTGCTGAGATGTCAGGCAGAGGACATGTTCTATCTCCCCCCGGTGTATAGTTGGGAGGTTTTGCTTCAGGACAGTTCAGGACCATGAAGAGCTCCTTCTGTTACAGGTCACACTGACAATCCTGCTCTTGTTGACCAAATGTTTTCTTACAAAAGAGATTGAAAATTAGATCTTGTTACAAATAAGATTTAATTACTGTAGATTCGCCGTTGCAATGTAATATTTAGAAAGAGGAATTGATGCTACAAATGTAGGAGAGCTGAGTTTGTCATGGAGGACAACGCAACAACATCACATAATGTTACAATATCTCATAGCTTTAACCTGTCCCGAATGGATACATTTTACTATTATTGTCACAAAATGTACAGTATACAATAACAGAGTTCTGATAACGTTGTTTTCAATTAAGATATATATATATATATATATATATATATATATATATATTTATATATACCTGTCACCCTGCGCTCAGGCCTGAATATGGGCGTACACAGATTGATCACCAATCAAACCAACTCACGTTTGCCAATTTCTTAATATACATACAATATAACTGGAAAGCTATTCACTGCTTCATACAATGTACTGAGAAGCTGCAAAAAATGGAAGAGCCTCCTCTCTGTTTTTGACACTAATGTGCCCTATATATACAGTATGTATATGACTATGTATATGTATGTGTTTCCTGTCCCAGATCCAGCATCCTATGCAGCCCCACTCCTTGCCTCCAGCATGCCTTATTCTTCTCTGCATCACGGTAACATCATACAGCCGGGTTATATCAGGCTCCGGCGGCAGGACACCCGTTGATTTTTCAGGTTTGCTCTGTACTTACCTATAACTGGCCAGATCTGCTAGACAACGTTGAACTTGATGGACCTGTGTTTTTTTTTTTCCAACCTGTGTAACTATGCTATTCTGGTCATCCAACTCGTCTGCATATGTCCTTCAGCACTGCTACATCAGCCTGCTAAGCTCTGCTACATCCGCTCTCCAGCATTGCTACATTTGGCTTCCAGCTTTGCCATATCAGGCCTACAGTTTTGTTTCAATGGGCTGCCAGCCCAGCTACAGTGGGCCTCCAGCTCTGCTACATCAGGTCTCCAGCTTTGCTACATCAGTTAACCAACTCTTCTACATCAGGTGCACAGCCCTGCTACATTGGGGATACAGCTTAGCTACAGTGGGTCTCCAGCTCTTCTACATTAGGCATACAGTTCTGTTTGAATGGGCTGCCAGCTCATCTACAGTGGGCCTCCAACTCTGCTATATAAGTTACCCAGCTCTTCCACATCAGGTGCACAGCCCTGCTACATTGGACCTCCAGCTCTGCTACATCAGGTCTCCATCTTTGCTACATCAGTTAACCAGCTCTTATACATCAGGTGCACAGCACTGCCACATTGGGACTACAGCTCTGCTACTCATGGGCCCCCAGCACTGTTACACCAGTTGTCCATTTCTGCTACCGCAACCCTCCAGCACCACTACACTGGTCATCCAGCTTTGGTTCTCCAGCTGTCCAGTTCTGCTCAGAGTTTGTCTTTGCTACATCAAGCCTACTGTTTAGTCACTTCAGCATTACAAACAACTCCACTATACCAGCAGTGCTAAACTTCCCTGCTCTGCTACACCAGTGATCATCCCCTCTTCTACTGGGGGTGAAAACTTGGTCAGGACTCTACCCTCTAAAGGAGCAACTTTCAGCAAATGAGGCAGAGATAAAATGGCCCAAGGGTCATTGAAAAGGGTTTAGGCGGAAACCCTTCTGTCCTGTGTGGGGGACCTGGTCTGATCCTTGCTATTAGTGATGATCGAGCACCCATGTGCACGTGTGCTCAGGTGCTCTGGCCGAGCACTCGGGGGTGCTCAAGTGCTCGGCCGAGCACCCAAGCATAATTAAAGTTAATGGGACTAAACCAGGCACCCCCCGCTCGGAAGAGGGGAGGGTGTCTGGTTTGCACGGGTGTCTCCCCCCAAAAAAAAAAAACATGACACAGACACTGGGGGGGGTTAAACTTACATTTCCCAGCAGCACCCGACCTGTCCCAGTGGTAAGTTTCACCACAGCACCACCTGCTGGAGGGAGGAGGGAGCTGCTGGGAAAGTTAAGGTGACGGATCCGTCATGAACTCCATTGAAAGTCAATGGAGGACGGATCCGTTTACTATTGTGTTACACCGAACGGATCCGTCCCTATTGACTTGCATTGGGGGTCATGATTGATCCGTCTTGGTGCGGGGAGGGGACTCGAGCATGGCGCTCGAGTACACTCTGTGTTCGGCCGAATACCGAGTGGACCCGAGTGCCGGCATGCTCAGCCGAACAGCGAGTTCAGCCAAGCATGCTCACTCATCACTATTCTCTATGTACGCCACTGGTGAGAAGGTAAGAACTGGATTGCCTTGTCCTCCTGCTCTATAGTTAGGCTGACACATTCAGCGTGACAGCTTCACATTAAGAAGTGTCAGATGTAAAATAGAGATATAAAAGTGCAAAAAAAAAGTAACGGGTCAGTGTTGCAATGCCAAAACAATAAAACTTCCATTACTCCAGAAATTCCACTCGTCAAGCGCCTTCCCCGTCTCCTGCTTCTGCGTGTTCTACGTGGAAGAAGTTTTCTCGCTGCGTTAAACAGGGCTCCTATCCACACAATGAGCTGTAATTAACAATGCAATTTCATTTTAATAGAAAATAAAGTAAGTCATTATTTCTGCAGTGTCAGTGCCGCACCTATGTGAGATTCCACCGCCAAATCCAACGCGGGGCCGAGTTGAACAGGTTAAATTAAAAGTTCAGATTTAATTATAAGTTGTGTTTGGAATGATAATAATCAGAATTCAGCACACAGCTCATTAACCTTTCCGTTAATGTAATAAAATAAGCATTTCTTGCAAATTATGAATCTTCCATACCGAGACACCCTTTGGGTCTCAACAGAAACTTCCATTTTCACATTTTAAGCCCCCCCCTCCCCCAAACTGAAAGGGCTTGAAGGCACAAGTCTTTCCAATAAATAAGCCGACGTCTGACTACTCTTTCTGAAATCTCTCTGGGTGATATTTAGTTGTCGTTTTGGCTCAATCAGGCAGTAATTGTCTTTGCTCGTAGGAATAAATAGCGCACAACTGAATTTCCAATCGAGCTTGAGAAATGAATTCCACTTCAAGCGAGTAAAACTAGGAATTATTCTAAAATTAGCTCCAGCGTTTGATCGATAGAACACTGATAAGGTCAGAAACGTTGAGGAATGTAACGGATTCTCTCTGTCCGTAAACAGCTAATTAATGGAGGTGATAATGTTATTATTGGATGATTTCCCAGCATCTACAGAATGGCAGAGGGCCACGCCTGCACCCCAAATCCCACACCCCTCAAAAAAAAAATCTCAGTGTTGTCAAAGGAACAACATAAGAAGGACCTGTTACCAATTTTGCATCATGGTCCAGGCAGGGGTGCACCTAGCCTTTCTGCTGCCTGAGGCAAAAACTGAAATTCCCCTAACCCCTTCCCTCCAGCCATACTGTTAAAGACATACTTAGAAAATATTACATACAGAACTACAGATAGTTCCCTTAAAAATAACTGCACCTAGCAAATAGCATCCCTGAAACTTACAGTGCTGTAAACATAGTGTCCTCCAAAAATAATTGTGCTAAACTGATACCATGTCAGGGTGACTCCTAATTTAAGTGTCCTCCCAAAAATCCCACCTATAGTAATAATTCTCTATGTGGTAACAGAGCACCCTGTGCCCTGAGCTCTATGCAGCCCGGCTCAGGCAGAGGGATAATGATACCGGGAATCTGATAGGCTACAGGAACTAGGACTAAAGCCTATTAGAGGAAACAGTGGGCCAGGGAGACATCGCTCCCATACCCCGTCGTGGCATTCTCCTGTATTGCTGTCGAACATGTAGAGATGAGCGTTTCCACAATGGAAGCGCTCATTACCCATGGCCCTTCTATTGCCCACCTCTTGCCCCTACCTGGTGCCGCCTCACTTCGTCTCATTGGCGGTGCAGTCCCCTGGGTCTAGGAGCTTCCCCTCTCTGTGCGGAGAGTTCAAAGCTTGACAATGATCTAGGGTGGAGATAGAGAACTGGATGATGGTGTCATGGAAGAATTATTGTATGATCACTAAACAAGGGGTCTAATCAATGCTTCAAAGAAAGCCATGACTCATGGTGGTATTTGGGTCTTCCTCTTCCCGACCCAAACAGCAGAAGACTCCTTTCATGAGCAAAAACCTGGGTGTTACCCTTACAACCTAAAAATACAAATGAGCCAATAGGATTTGCCAGACAGATCTAGATGTCTTCACAACATACCATCTGGACAAAATTAAGGATACTCTAGCAAAGGAATTCCTCTGTCTAGATACATGACGTCCACTCTGTAGCCATCTAGTTTTTATACCAAATATTGTAACTGAGGTGTATCCAAGATTTAATTATGTTAAGTTAATCCTACTATATCAATAGATATTTAGAAGAAAAATTGAACAAAAAGACAAGATGACAAAGTATACATGGGGTGAAGAGATCATGATGCCAGAAGAATTCAAGCAGAAGAAGCCTTAAAGGGGTTGTCCCATGAAAAATATTCTACAGTTTTCAAACCAGTACCTGGATCTGAATATTTTTGTAATTGCATTTAGTTAAAAATTTTGTATATTTACTGAGTTATTCAGTAAAATGTATCTGTATAGCGCGACTTAATTTCTTATTTCTTTGACCTGCTCACTGAGAAAGCCGCACATGTTCAGTTTCATCTTTCACCTGCCTCCTGACCTGTGATAGGGAGAGTATGGACACGCCTCCTGAGCTGTGATAGGGAGAGCTGAGACATGCCTCCTGAGCTGTGATAGGGAGAGCTGAGACACGCCTCCTGAGCTATGATAGGGAGAGCTGAGACACACCCCCTGAGCTGTGACAGGGAGAACTGAGACACGCCTCCTGAGCTGTGACAGGGAGAACTGAGACATGCCTCCTGAGCTGTGATAGGGAGAGCTGAGACACGACCCCTTCTCTGCAGCAGAAAAGACACTACCTTGAGCTGTCATCTTGATATAAATCTAGCAGAGCAATGAATGGGGAGATCTCTAGATCCATGTAAGGTACAGGGCTGGTTCTAGCTTTGTTAGAGAGAGGTGGTCATGTACTATATGATGTTGGATTTTCATTTTTTACATTATTCATGGGATAATCCCTTTAAAGTTGCCATAAAGATCAATGAGAGTATATTGACTGACCATCTAATGTGTATGGAGAAACCTGACTCTCTTCAAATGGCAGATGGTAGGGGAAGAAGAATCGTTGGACAGTTGGATCTCAACATTCCTGATCCTTTTGGTCTTAAGGGAGATATGTCTCCAACGTTCCTCAATTCACACTCAGTTGGCATACATTCATATGGGGTTGATGGGAGGAATACCCCTTTGCAAAAAGGGTTCTCTATTTGCTGCTATTCTCTATTATCCATGTGGATTACACGTTACCTGTTTGGATTATTATTTTACCTCACGTGGATTACAATTGAATTTTGGAATATGTGTTCCAGACAGACAGTGTTTGATCATGCCAACTAGGAGCCATAAGGAGAGACTCAAACGTATATCTGAGCCTTTTATGCTTGCAAATGTGAAATTGATTGCACTAAAATGTTTGCATACTTATGTATTTGCTGTATTTTAGATACATTGTTTTTAATGGTTCAACACTTTAGCCCATTGTGTGTATTCTTCTTCTGGTACTGCAATGTGTCCTATTATGCACATTGTACGGTGTTTTTAGTAAATTATTCACTTATTGATAGCTAGCAGTAAGCACCTTATTTTTAGCTCATATGGACTACCTCTTAAGACTGGATGCCGCGGCCTAGCCTCGTGCATATGACACATTCATGCGTTAATAGTACGCTAAGGATTCGTACACACTTTTGTACGCTAATGCTTACGTATTGTGTACTTTTAACAACGCTGAATGTACATTTGTAATTTGGGCAGGAATGTTCGCAAAACAACGATTTTTTTTTTTTACGTAGATTAGACCGAATAAATTCGTTTAGATACGAATCTTGTCAGAAATTCGGGCGAATATTCGGCGAAGCAAATTTTGAATGATTTGCTCATCTCTAAGCACATGCTCAGCATGTGCAGTACGCTCTCCTTCACGTTTGGGGGCCCGTTCTGGAGATAGGTGTAGGCCTCAGAGGTGGAACCCACACCTATCTGACGTTGATGGCATATCCAAGTCTGAGACGAGCCAACCCCTTTAAGTCTAATCCTTCTTTGTGGGCTTTTGGTAGGCAGGGACTACATTGTCTCACCTGGTAGATTGAAGGATTTCCATTCTCAACATTGTTACCTCTGATACAAGAGGTAAGCCACATATCAGACATTTATAGCATATCCTGTGGGGACTGGAACACCCCTTTAAGCTTACATGTAAAACGTTAGAGATGCAGTGATCTTAAAGGGGTTGCCCAATCTGGCCATTTATGGCATATCGATAGAACACGCCATAATGCCCCATAGTTGTGAGTCTTCCTTCTGGGAACTGCTCCTATCTCAGGAACTGGGCCTCGACATGCCATTGACCTCTATGGGACTTCTGAAAGTCGCCTGACCTGGTTCCTTGTAGTATTTGCCCAACATTGATATTAATACTAGTAATAATAATTTCATATTCCTGAATTCAGCGACGATGCGCCCAGCAACCCGTTATAAAACATCCTAGAACCGCAATACAATCCTCCCAAAGTCTCTATTAGTGTCAGAAAGCAATTAAAACCGCTAATTACCAAATAATGTATGCAAATGCTCTTAAATGGTTACACAGCTCAGCTGATTATTCCTCTTGAAATGCAATCCTACCAGTGCCCCCCTGGGCCGCGCAAAGCAGATGTGACAAGAAAAATCAGCTGCTGCGCGCTTAGTGGACGGACCTGACTGCACGACATTGTGTATTTAAGAGGCCTGAAATCAACAGGAGCTTCCAAGCCGAAGACTTGTGGGAACTGAATGCAACCAGGAGTGGAATGGGAAAGGCATCCAAACGATGGACCATTCCAAGGGGGCTGGGAAATATCTCTGCTTGCTGAGGACACAGGGTGGACAGTTATAGGCTGTATTCACAGGACAGTTATAGGCCTGTATTCACAGGACAGGTATAGGCTGTATTCACAGGACAGGTATAGGCTGTATTCACAGGACAGTTATAGGCTGTATTCACAGGACAGGTATAGGCTGTATTCACAGAACAGATATAGGCTGTATTCACAGGACAGGTATAGGCTGTATTCACAGAACAGATATAGGCTGTATTCAACGGCAGTTATTCCAGGACAGTTATAGGCTTGTATTCACAGGACAGTTAGTAGGCTGTATTCACAGGACAGGTATAGGCTGTATTCACAGGACAGATGTAGGCTGTATTCACAGTACAGTTATAGACTGTATTCACAGGACAGTTATAGGCTGTATTCACAGAACAGTTATAGACTGTATTCACAGGACAGTTATAGGCTGTATTCACAGAACAGATATAGGCTGTATTCACAGGACAGTTATAGGCTGTATTCACAGGACAGATATAGGCTGTATTAACAGGACAGTTATAGACTGTATTCACAGGACAGTTATAGGCTGTATTCACAGAACAGATATAGGCTGTATTCACAGGACAGTTATAGGCTGTATTCACAGGACAGATATAGGCTGTATTAACAGGACAGTTATAGACTGTATTCACAGGACAGTTATGGGCTGTATTCACAGGACAGTTATAGGCTGTATTCACAGGACAGATATAGGTTGTATTAACAGGACAGTTATAGACTGTATTCACAGGACAGTTATGGGCTGAGTCTGAAGGATACAATTGTTTAGAATAAATGTTTCCATATGTGTCCTGTAAAGTGAACAGTGCAGACTGTGTTGTTCCAGGGTTAGAATGGACTTGTAGGCCCTTATCAGGACCTGAGATTAGGTGGGTGAAGGGAATATTGTTTTCCTATAGATCCTAATTACATAGAGCATCGGACTGTCCCAAGAGAGCACTAGAGGATCCGAAAGTAGACCCAAGTTCTGATGCAGCATCCCAGCCCCTCATACTATGGTTTGATGCATCTATCTATCTATCTATCTATCTATCTATCTATCTATCTATCTATCTATCTATCTAACTATCTATCTATCTACACACTGTGATGCACAAAGACAGATGCAAATACTAGAAGTGTGAATAAATATAAACTGCTCTATTCACTGTATGAAAATTAGAAGTTATTTGCGCACAATTTTGATCACAAAAGAACTTCTGATTTACATACAGTAAGTGCAGCAGTGATACAGTTTACATTTACAGTGTTTGCATATGTCATTACACCTGGAGAAGCATGCTGCTACTTGTAGTCCCTGTTTGCTTTTACATTGCACCCATGGTGGCTGCACCTGGACCCCTTTTTTCATATAGTTTGGAGGTGCTGGTGTCACTTTATTTTGTGCAGTATATTATACTGTAGAGACCTCCATGTCATAGCCCTGTGCATTACCAGAGAGCACATGCTATGGTAGACTGTACAGGATATCGGAATGCAGTTGCTCCACAGCAACCTCTAATAACAGCTACAGATGTAGCAGAGGTAACAAACACACTTGGTTACCACATTGAGTTAACTCCTCTGCATCTGTCCAAGCACTCACAAAGAACATATTACTATGCCTCTAGTATAAATAAGCCGCGGTCTCGCAGCTTCTGGGACGGGCGTAGGTGGTAAGGGGAGGTCTCACAGGTTCTCAAGCAGTTAAAGCTATACAGGGAAGCCTCTGTGAATCGTCTGGCAGTGTAATGGGTAATTATCTGCCGTGAGTCAGCCTGTTCCCGCGTGGTTGCCATGGTTACCTGCCATGCTGCAGGTGAGGATTTTCGCCTTTCTGCGTTTTGCAACCATTTGCTGTAATAAAGTGCAATCCGTGATGAGTTTAGGAGGATGGATGAGCCATGAATTATCCTGACAATGCAGAACATGGGTGAGAATGCCAACAGTGGTAAAAATATTATAGGGCCTTATGAAATGGTGGCCTCCGGCCCGATACATGCTGCCTCTATATGTATGACCTATAAGGGATTCCAGTTTTTTACTATTGATGACCTATCCTCAGGATAGACAATCCGACACCTCACACCCTGTTGGATCAGTTGTTGGTAGCTCTGCTACTAGGGAATACCACAAGAGCCAATGTGTAGGGTACCATGCTGGTTACTGCAGCACTGCTCTCATTCACTTCAACTAGAAACCAGCTGCCGTCCACAGGAGTCATCCAAGGCTAGAACATCTGATTGGCCACCACGACCACCACCAATCAGATATTGATGGGCTATCTATACACTATGAAAACAAAGATCTGTAAGGAGCAAATCTCTACCTCTAGAAGGAAGAAGGTTCCACCATCATCATGGAGGAGACTTTACTTTCAGGGAATTGAGACTACAGATGTTGTGATGGTGTACCACTTTGGGAGCATCAGTCACTCCCGCTGACCAGCTAGCAACCACTTTGGCCATCTGATAAATGGGAGTTCCTTCAGTTGTTCTCTTTCTGTGCTCTGCATGGTGTGAGCCCCAGGTTTTCACAAACACTACCTGTCAGGAAGGGAGTGGTGCAGCCCTGAGCTCCACCCACACCACTATCCCTAACTACTTGTACGGTCTGTCCTAACTGACGGGGCGCAACTGGACGGCGGTCCCTAACTTACATACGAGCAGGGCCTTACAGGGAGAGGAACACTGGGAGAAAACAACAGACTAAGACAGAAAACACAGACATGTAAATGTTTACCAAGCCGAGTTCAAGAGCCAGGAGGTCACGTCAGAGCAAAGGGAAAACACAGGATCGGAGTCAAATTCAAGCCGAGGTCAGGAGCCAAGGGGTCGCATCAGTACAAGTAGAATCACAAGAACAAAGTCAAATTCAAGCCGAGGTCAATAAACAGAATTTGCAATATCAGTAACACACTGGTGAGGTATAAAAAACAATCACAGGCAACCTGTGGCCATCAGGTTGCCTGTTTAAATAGGCCAGGCTGGTGGGTCACGTGACTCTCATCAGGAGGAGTTACACAGGTGAGCGCCGACTCATCAATGTCATATCCCCCCTTGCTCGTTGCCTAGGGGATGGAGGCCGCCGTCCGCGCTGGGGAAGCGTGCACCGCCGTGTCCTCCTCATCCCTTAGTTGCCAGGGAGATGAGGACGCCAGCCACGACTGATGCAGGTGGGGAGAGACAACACATGAAACTGAGCGTTTTAACACATTAACAACAGCAACCCTAAACTGTAAGGTGCCACCTTCTTACACGCCAGTCCAGGGTATTTTTTAGATTGTCATACCTTGAAAATAAGTAATAGGCACTCACCTCGTAGGGGCTTTTGCCTTTGTCTGGTTCAACACAGTAGGTTTATAGGTTGGCCATGATGGACCTCTGTCTTTTCCAACCTTATCATCTATGTTATTATGGTAGTCCAGAGTGTCGTCAAACAGGCGGTAATTTCTCTGTATTTGTCAGGATTTATTTCCCTCCACAGAACTTTCCGCCATGTGCATTCCTTGTGCTTATTGCATCGATGTGCGGCTGAGTGGAAGTTACAGCTTGGAAGGTGCTCCTACCGCTGTAATCAATCGAACGCAAGAAAACAGCTATCAATTGTAGCACATCCTTCAACCACTGATGTGATCTCTCATCCCCGAGGCCATAATATAGAGAGGAATGTACTCAATCACATACAACAGCCGTTTCCGCTTGCCGGGGTAGTGTTTGGCGTTCTGCAACTTAAGAGCCGCGGAGCGTGCCAGACTTAATCAGCGCTATTTGTTCCTCTGTGATGGGACTAATTTTGTGACATTTTAATGAAGACAAATCAGAAAGTTGAAGAAGACGAGTCTGCTGAAAGCTAGAAGGAACTTGACCTTCAGCTTGGAAAGGGGAGGGGGGAGTCTGCTGGAGCGGTAGTTTATTGTATGCTATACCTAGATCTCAGTGACATGTCATCTGTTATGTACTTGAAGTCAACCCTGAGGTGCAGAAGCAAATATCGACAAAAAACAGCAGCTTATTATAAAGCCGGGCGAGCCCCCAAAGATCAAAGTGGGCCCCACATTATGGGTTTTACCACCCAAAACTTAAAGGACTCAAAGATCTATCATCTGTCCTCAGGATAAGTCATCAATATCTGATTGGTTTGGTTATGACTGTCAGAACACCCACCGATCAGCCATTGGAAGGGACCTCAAGCTTTGGAGAAGTATTGAGGATTCTGCCTCATCCTATGACGTCACGTCCAGGGGTGCACCACCAATGAGGCCAGGTGAGGCGATCACCTCAGGAAGCACCAGGTAGGGGGGCAGCGGAAGGGCCATGGGCAATGAGCGCTTTCATTGTGACAAAAGGGGTTAGGTTAAGAAATCGGCATTGGGGAGGGGGGGGGCGCCAGTTCAGTTTTCGCCTGAGGCAGCTGAAAGGCTGAAACCCTGATCATGTCCTTTGCTCATACAGTCTTCCTGCAGCTCAGTCCCATTCAAGTCCCATTCAAGTGAGTGGGATTGAGCTGCAAAACCATGCACGGCCACTATCCAATGTATGGCGCTGCGCTTAGTGTACTATGAAGCGCTCGTCTGGGTGCACTTCAAATAGTTGATCGTTAGGGGTGCCAGGAGATGGATTCCCATTGATTGGATATTGATGACCTGTCCTTTTGCTTATTATGTGTGGATTTACCAACACCAAATTTTGCAAAATTTTGCAAAATTTGCAATTTCACTCCAGAAGATACAGTGTGGACTTTCTGATGCAGAAAATTTGCAGCAGACTGGTGCACCCTTAATTGTACATGCATGCATAAGCAAACTCAGCAATCCGTAACATAATACCAGTAATACCGGTATAGTAGCTAAGCCTTTAAAAAAAATCAGAACTGTTCTGCATTTAAATGAAACTTCTGAAATCTGCAGCATATCACATTTTTCTGCAGATTGTCTTGCTGATTTCATCACTTTGCAATGCAAAGGGTAAAAATTGGGGCAATCTGCAAATAATTTGCATGTAAAAAATATAGATTTGACATGGATTTGTCATGGAAACACAATAAAATCTGCATGCAAAAATAAATAAATAAATAAATAAATAAAAATCAGAATATATATATGACATTCCCGTGTGCACGTGTTGTAGTTTCTTCCGCCCTGCTACGTTTGGTTGCTTCGCCATATGACCTTCTCAACCCTCTGACTGCTGCAACCAACAAAACGCTGAGAAAAAAATTCCTATTCATACAAAATGAAACGAGTGAAATGTTGCTAATTACTTTTTAATTTCTATAGAAATGTTTACAGAGCGCCGTACAATGAGTATTAATACGCCGCTTGGAATGGCGGCTAATTTTCCCATATTGTCTGACTTAATCTCAATTAGTATAAATCATAATGTCATCATCTCTAATTGCAGATTCTGTCTACTAAATACTAATGCGTCTTTACGATGCTACAACTGTCTTTTTCCGTGCAATAATTCCATGCACGGGCAGTGAAACGACTGGCTGCGCACGTACGGCTCGCTGCGTGGATTTATAGAAGTGCAGATTTGTGTCTACCTGAAAAAAAAAAAATTCCATTACTGATCCTTCAAACAGACTCACATCCATAATAAAAGAGAATTCTTTCCCTATTAATGTCTGCCGCTGATTTATGACTGCAGGGCTATTTAGCAGGACGCCTCGCACAATGTTGCTCCGGGTTTGTATTCTGCATCTTCAGCCTCGGCTATTATTGTAGCGGTTTTCTGCCCTGACAAGCCAGATCTAGAGGAACATTTTGAGCTGCCACAGCATCAGGTGGCATCACATGGCTTTGTTACAGATAAGAGCACCAGGGGATGTGAACTTTGCAACTTGTCGTGAAGGAGTCTCAGATGAAACAGGTTTCACCTTGCCTAACTCCAAAGGAATCCTCCAGCACGGTGGTCTTCTTCTGCCCGGTCACAACAGACCGTTCCTTCTCCTCAGCTCAGCTTCGACAACTTCTCTAGTCTTTATAGCAACATGGCATCATACAGTACCTCTGACCCTCATTATAATATCATGAAAACCTCTATCACAATTCTGCCTGCTTCCTTCTGTCTTTGGTCCTTTGTCCAATCTACACCCCATTCGTTCAACGTCAGCCATCCAATCCTTCCTTCGGGTTTTGATCCTGGTTTGCCTTCGCTATTGCTTCACCCTAGTAAAATTTGACTCCTGGCTCCACCCTCTGACCTACCTCTACTTTGCACTCTTCTCCTTCTGGAGCAACACAACATTCCTTCTCATTGGTTTGGCTTCACCTCCCTCTTTCCTCCACCACTCGACCCTCTTTTGGGCAACCTGGCGATTTACCGCTAACCCTCATTATAAAACCATGAGGCCCACTATCAATATCTTGGCTGCTTTCTCCTGTCTTTGGTCATTTGTACAATCTTTAGCCTGTTCTGCTATGTCATTCATCCAGTCCTTGGTCTCTGGTTTTGACCTTGGCTTGTCTCCTCCATTGGTTTGTCACTTTAGTAAGGCATGATTAATTTCTCATCTCCATCTTCTGACCTTAAATCTGGTTTGCACTCTTCCATTGGTGACTTGACCCAACTCTCTATTAAGTCTCTTTGGCTCCCTAATCTTATAACTGTAACCAAGTACTCCATTGAGTCCAAACCTCCATGAGGGGTTCAAAGATGGAGACCAGGGAATCCATTAGACACTGCAGCTCAAATTCACCAATGCTGGTTAGCTCAATCTATGTCTATGTTTGTTAGTCTCTTGGATGGGCTGACCAGTAAGACATTAGGGTAAATTCCCAGGGTCTATGACCAGTGGGGTATCAATACTTCTTTACTTCAATTCTGATTCAATTCTGAAGTCAACAACTATGTCTCCTGGTCCTTTGTCCAATCTACACCCCATTCGTTCAACGTCAGCCATCCAATCCTTCCTTCGGGTTTTGATCCTGGTTTGCCTTCGCTATTGCTTCACCCTAGTAAAATTTGACTCCTGGCTCCACCCTCTGACCTACCTCTACTTTGCACTCTTCTCCTTCTGGAGCAACACAACATTCCTTCTCATTGGTTTGGCTTCACCTCCCTCTTTCCTCCACCACTCGACCCTCTTTTGGGCAACCTGGCGATTTACCGCTAACCCTCATTATAAAACCATGAGGCCCACTATCAATATCTTGGCTGCTTTCTCCTGTCTTTGGTCATTTGTACAATCTTTAGCCTGTTCTGCTATGTCATTCATCCAGTCCTTGGTCTCTGGTTTTGACCTTGGCTTGTCTCCTCCATTGGTTTGTCACTTTAGTAAGGCATGATTAATTTCTCATCTCCATCTTCTGACCTTAATCTGGTTTGCACTCTTCCATTGGTGACTTGACCCAACTCTCTATTAAGTCTCTTTGGCTCCCTAATCTTATAACTGTAACCAAGTACTCCATTGAGTCCAAACCTCCATGAGGGGTTCAAAGATGGAGACCAGGGAATCCATTAGACACTGCAGCTCAAATTCACCAATGCTGGTTAGCTCAATCTATGTCTATGTTTGTTAGTCTCTTGGATGGGCTGACCAGTAAGACATTAGGGTAAATTCCCAGGGTCCATGACCAGTGGGGTATCAATACTTCTTTACTTCAATTCTGATTCAATTCTGAAGTCAACAACTATGTCTCCTGACCCCAGGCACATGTGTATGCTAGACAAACCGGCATGTGGTTTCAATCGGGAGTGGGATGTGAGGTGCTGCCAAACTCCTCTGGTGGTTTACCTCCCAGAATAACAGAAATATTGAGCCTGTTAGGGCCCATTCACACGACTGTGTGAATGGGGCCACATCTATTCCGCAATTTTGTGTCTGTGTGTTCTGTCTTTGTCTGTTATTTTTCTCTCGCTGTTCCTCCCTGTAAGCCCCAGCACATATGTAAGCTAGGGACTGCCATCCAGTTGCACACCATCAGTAAGGACGGACTGTGCAAGTAGGTAGGGACGGTGGTGTGGGTTTGAGCTCAGGGCTGCACTATTACCTACCTTTACCGTGACACTGCCATACACATTACACAGTTGGCCAGTCTTGATAAAGTCTGTGGGTTTTGCCCAATATTTAACTGAGGCTTATGGCTGGCCTTAGTCAGATGTCTTTGTAATGGGTTACTCCTACAATCTTTATGGCAAGTCTGGCTCTGTTGGTTGGGTTAAAAGCCATCTCAAGTAAAGGGACCCATGGATGTTGATGTCCAGGAGCACAAACCACTGTCATCCCACCCCATGTTGGCTTTTTGAATTTGCTAATATCTAACTAGGGCAGTGATGCTCAACCTGCGGCCCTCCAGCTGTTGCAAAACTACAACTCCCAGCATTCCTGGACAGCCTAATGTTTTCAGCCTGCAGCAGGGCATGGTGGGAGTTGTGGTTTTACAAAAGCTGGAGGGCCGCAGATTGAGCAACACTGACCTAGACTAATGGGACCTTTGGAGGACCAGGCATCCCCGTTTCTTCCGCACTTGTAAGCTGATGGATCTCAAACCATTTCCATGGTCTTATAAGAACGTCCTGAGATATCAAGACACATTATAATAATCTACATACGTATATAAGCCATCTGGTGTCATAAACATAGCAGAAGAGAAAAATACATATTTACTAAGAACTGATTTCACCTGGATGATCCGGGCGGACTCCTCAACCACCATGGTTCATGCAGAGTACAGGAATTTCACAAAACACATAAAGACGAGTTCTAATCTTTTAATGATAATTTCCTTTTTAACATTTCTTTTATTGTTTGATGTGGCTGTGCCGATGAACTGTAAAACAAATATTATCGCAGGCCTTATTAAATATGCAGGAGCTTCCGCTTTTATGTCGGGCTTAGACACAAAGTTTTACCAAACATCTGTCCTGTTTGATAGGAGAATTTTTTTTTTTCTGCTCGCCTTTGATCTCCTGAAAGGTGTTTTACAATTGGAATGAATTTGAAGGTCCTGCAGAATCATAGAAAATTTTTTTTTCTGTTTTAGGTATTTCAAAGCATTGGGAAAAAACAGTAATATTAAAGAGAACACAAACAGGACTACACACATAAATTCAGTATATACCCCACAGGTAACAAGCAGAAGCCATGAGCAATGCTTCTTAGTGGTTGAAACCCAACCACCAATGCCTGGTCCAAGTCCGACTTGAGATCATTGCTCGTGGCCAGCAGTTCTTAGATCCTGATCTATGGGGGTCATTTAATAAGTAATATATGACAGTTTTCTGGCCGGGGCCTCTTCATAACTTCGGCGGATCCACCGCCAGTGCAGGGGTTATTAAGACCGGCGTCTAAAACATCGTTCTTAATAAAGGACCCGCCATTGTCTCTTCTTTGGTCTCGATTCTCTGCTCCACCTCTATGAAATCCTTCGCTAACCTTCATATTGCATCTTCTAGTAATTACTCATTTTAATTTTATCTGTTCTATTCCAATTGAGCATCACAAGGGAATCCAAGACATGTCTACAAGAATCAATACAATACAATACAATACAATAAGCTGCTATAACTTCTGCTTCCACGCAGGGGAATTGGCATTTCTGGGGCCCCAAGAAAAATTATATATGTGGATCCCTGTTGCGTCACTTATCTTTGTTCTGTAGCACAGCTAATTTCCATCCCATAGCACTGCAAATACAGTGACCTCTTATGTGTTCCACAACGCATACAATGTATTGACCCCTGCTGTGCCCTTTCATATAGTATTTTGCTCCCTCCTTTGCCCTTCCTATAGGATATGGCCTCTTCATGTGCCCCTAATACAGTATATTGACCCCTACATGTTCCCCTAACAGAGCAATGCCCCTCATACAGTATATTGTACCTGATGTGCCCCTAATACATGATAATGTGTCCTGACACAATATAGTGCACCCTTCTGTGCCCTTCATATAATATATTATCACCTGTGTGTTCCCCTCATACAGTCTACCACCCCCACATGTACCTCTTATACAGGAAAATGTCCTGTACATGCACTTCTCATATAATGGTTGTGCCCCTCATACAGTATATTGACCCCTGCTGTGCCCCTTATATAAGATAATGCCGCCTACATGTGCCCCTCAGACAATATATTGTACCCATTGTGCCCCTCATACAATATACAGTATTATCACCTACATGTACAAAACCAGTTTGATCACACCTTTGATCAACAAAATTTGCCCCGTTTAGGGATTCCCTAGGATTATGTAGATAAGACTTAACTTTTATTAGAAATTTATAAATAACAAATATTGCACTCAAAAATATTAAAACTGTCAGCCGGCAGCTGTGCCCTATTGGTACTAACACCCACGTGTTGTGGGTATAATTAGGTAGCCAGGAGTCTCCTTTTTATGAGGATATATTTTTATAGATACTATGTGACAACATATAGTTGGGGAATGGTAATAGCCCTTAATTCTGGAACATAGTATCATTAATAATAGAGGTTTAGAACTGTTGAGCCTATAATAGTTACTTTTGTTATAATTGCACTACAAACAGGCTTTCTGTTCGGATAGGATACAGCATTATATAGGCATATTACCTACATACATAATGGAGATATAAGTGTCCTGAAATTTTGGGGGATGGTAGGAATGCAACTTGGACCAAGAGGAGGAAATCTTGACAATAAATTATTGCAGGAAGAAGCAAGATGGATTCATAGATTAAAAACTATGAATCCCAATGGCCTAAACGAAGGGTTTTCCTATGTTGCCTTCATTTAAAATATTCTATAAAAATCCCAGTGTTTTTCATAAAAATCCCAGTGTTATTCATTTATCCAAAAATTGTGATATGTTTAATGTTGCAGGGGCACTCAAGAATAATTCCACCCTATAGTGAATATATTATCCATATACCATTAATTGATAAAAAAGATAAAAAATAAGGTATAATCATAGTACTACAATAGATCAAATAAGTCCCATCTTTAATGGACCAATGTATCAATCAGAAAAATGAATTCTGCTCTTTCCATTCCGGCAGAACATAAAGAGTTAACACAATCTGATCAGGTGAACATAGAGTTAACAGAGATGTCATTTTGATAGGTGCTATTGCCTGTCAATCTTGAGACTAGAAAAAGTCATTGACACATGCATGATGATAGGTTCTAATACCTGTCAATCTTCAGACTGGAAAATTCATTGGCCCATGCATGATGGACTGGGACTAAGGATATCACAAATAGGGATCTGGGATACCCCGCGTGTGCTATACCCACCCCCCTGACGAAGCCACGCACAGTGGTGAAACATGTTGGGATAGGGTGATAGACATCAGGTTTTAGACAGTTGGCAGCAAAGTCCTATTGTAGCTATTTATGGAGTGAGGCAAAGGTTTGTGCTAGCGCTGCTTAGGGAAACAGCATACAGAGCGAGGCATTGTCCTGGCTGGCGCTGTACAGGGAGACAAACAAATTGCGGTGATCACGTATCACGTGACCGCACAGACCCGCGATCTCCCGGATACAGAGCCAGTTTGTAGTACCGATCTTTCACTGATCGGGGGAAAGGTGTCCCCGATCAGTTACACAGACGGTACCTAGCGTCGATTACATATCGCGCACTTGCAGGTTCACACGCAGGACAGGCTGACGGACAGTCCGGAGCGGTCACGCACCACGTGACTGTAACGCTCCAGTGTCCCTCAGTGGCATGCGAACCGCTATACAAGCCTGCTCTGTTGGGGAAGCAGCTCCCCGGTCTTATTAAAACATAGGCAGCATTATCAACACAACCATTGCTGCTGCACGACCAGCCTTTTCTAATAGAGGTTAGTAGTGAACTGTGAAAATAGCCTACATAGAGGGCTCTGACCTGAAATAAGGCAGACTCTCTCATACAGCCCAGGCATTGATCGCTGTGTGCATAGTGGCAGCACACAGCGATACAACGAACAGAAAGCCTGTTTGTAGTGCAATTATAACAAAAGTAACTATTATAGGCTCAACAGTTCTAAACCTCTATTATTAATGATACTATGTTCCAGAATTAAGGGCTATTACCATTCCCCAACTATATGTTGTCACATAGTATCTATAAAAATATATCCTCATAAAAAGGTGACTCCTGGCTACCTAATTATACCCACAACACGTGGGTGTTAGTACCAATAGGGCACAGCTGCCGGCTGACAGTTTTAATATTTTTGAGTGCAATATTTGTTATTTATACATTTCTAATAAAAGTTAAGTCTTATCTACATAATCCTAGGGAATCCCTAAAGGGGCAAATTTTGTTGATCAAAGGTGTGATCAAACTGGTTTTGTATATATTAACACCCCGAGGATTACCCTATAGGGATCTTGGCTATATAGTGTTTAATCACCTACATGTGCCCCTAATACGTATCACCTGCCCAAACAACTGTGCACTCATACAGTATAATGAACGCCACATTTGCCAACTCATACAGTATAAAGCTCATCTGTGGCCACTCATACAGTATAATGACCCACATTTGCCACTCATACAGTATAAAGCCTCATATGTTGGCATCATACAGTATAAAGCCCCATATGTGCCACTCATACAGTATAATATCCATAATGGTGCCCACTCATACAGTAATAATGTCCAGATGTGCCAACTCATACAGTATAAAGCCCCAGCATGTGCACTCATACAGTATAATTCCAGATGTGCCACCTCATCACAGTATAATGACCCACATTTGCCATCATGACAGTAAAAGCCCCAGATGTGCCACTCGTACAGTTAATATCCATATTGTGGCCACTCATACAGTATAATGCCCAAACATTTGCCACTCATACAGTAATCAAGCCCCAGATGTGCCACTCCCATATGTGCCACTCATACAGTATAATGTCCCATATGTGCCACTCATACAGTATAATGTCCCATATGTGCCACTCAAACAGTATAAAGCCCCATATGTACCACTCATACAGTATAAAGCCCCATATGTGCCACTCATACAGTATCCCAATGTGCCCCAGCATAATGTGCCACTCATACAGTATAAAGCCCCATATGTGCCCACTCATACAGTATAAAATGTGCCCCATATGTGCCACTCATACAGTATAAAGCCCCATATGTGCCACTCATACAGTCATACAGTATAATGTCCCAGATGTGCCACTCATACAGTATAATGTCCCATATGTGCCACTCATACAGTATAATGTCCCATATGTGCCACTCAAACAGTATAAAAGCCCCATATGTGCCACTCATACAGTATAAAGCCCCATATGTGCCACTCATACAGTATAAAGCCCCATATGTGCCACTCATACAGTATAAAGCCCCATATGTGCCACTCATACAGTATAATGTCCCAGATGTGCCACTCATACAGTATAATGTCCCATATGTGCCACTCATACAGTATAATGTCCCATATGTGCCACTCAAACAGTATAAAGCCCCATATGTACCACTCATACAGTATAAAGCCCCATATGTGCCACCTATACAGTATAAAGCCCCATATGTGCCACTCATACAGTATAAAGCCCCATATGTACCACTCATACAGTATAATGCCCCATATGTGCCACTCATACAGTATAAAGCCCCATATGTGCCACCTATACAGTATAAAGCCCCAGATGTGCCACTCATACAGGATACAACTCCGACATGTACCACTCATATAGTATAATGCCCCAGATGTTCCACTCATACAGTATACTACTCCCACATGTGCCACTCATACAGTATAATACCCCAGATGTGCCACTGAAACAGTATAATGCCCCACATGTGCCACTCATCTAGTATAATGCCAAAGATGTGCCACTCATACAGTATAATGCCCCCACATGTGCCACTCATACAGGATACAACTCGGACATGTACCACTCATCCAGTATAATGCCCCCCTGCTGTGCTCCACACACACAGTAACCTAGCCACATTCTCACAACAAACAGAGCAGATTTCTTACTTCAGATCTTCTCCAGTCCTGTGGCTAGGCATAAGGACGTCACTTTATCCTGTCTACTTGTGCCAGTAACTTAACTGTATCCACATCCCGAGGACACAGATGGAGTTGAAATAGGTGCCACTTCCGTGACCCGACATCCAGAGGCAGCAGGTGACCCCTGTGATCCATGAGGCCCCAAGCAAATGAGTGGTTTGTACAGTGGCCAAAGCTACCATTGCTTCCATGCCATGTCTATAGCCACCTTTGACCAGCTGTGCTGGAGTGTTCCTTTAAGAGATGCTCAGTAATGACCTTACAATATGTTGAGTCTTCCCCTTCCTCTCACTCAGCCCATTGGCACCTACAATAACCATGAATATTACTGAGGCTGTGGTGGTGCCGGTCCATACCTGGCTGGACAGTCGCTAGAAAAGAGCAGCTGTAAAATCAGTGATATTTACTGAAGAATTCTCAATATTCAAGAACTTTCCACAGATGATTAATTATATTGTCAGTCTTACCAGCGTTTAAATGTCACTTCTCAAAATGACTAAACATACAATGAGCTATAAAAAATCCAAAGAACTAAATGTGAAGTTTAAGACTGGAACCAGTAATTCTATATTGCTGGATTGCATTACCTACGGTACCTGCCAAATCCTATTTGTTAGAAGGTCCTTTGACAATCAGCTGATCTTAAAGAGCACCTCTCCCCGCTCCTGACATGACTGTTTTAATATCTTCATGCATTCCCCATGTAATAACAATTCTGGAGCATCTATTCTTATGTCTCTATGTTGTGCCATTCCTTTATTATTCCTACTAGAAGTTATGAATGAATTGCTAGCAGTCTGCAGTAAGGGTACAGAGGGGAGGTAACCAGTTGGGGGTGTGTTACTGCACAGTCTGAAAATGGCAGCACTGATTGGATAGAGTGAGACTGTGCAGGGACACCCCTCCAACTGGTTACCTCCCCTCTGTACCCTTACTGCAGACTGCTAGCAATTCATTCATAACGTCTAGTAGAATTAATAAAGGAATGGCACAACATAGAGACATAAGAATAGATGTTCTAGAATTGTTATTACATGGGGAATGCATGAAGCTATTAAAACAGGCAGAGGAGAGGGGAGAGGTCCTCTTTAAGTGCCCCTTTGATGGAACCATTTTTACAGTGACCAATTTTAACCCCCTTAGGGGATCTCTTGTCCTATTCACCCTAATAGAGATCTATTAGGGTAAATAGCTTTTTGACGGGCTCCTTGCTGAGTTGTGCCTCGTGCACAGCGCAGCAGGGAGGTTACCATGGCAGCCATGAGAAGCGTCAAAAGCGTCCAGCTGCCATAATAACCAATCGGAGCCCCTCGATTTCACTACGGGGGCTCCAATAGGAAGGCAGAGGGAGCCGCATCCCTCCCTCTGCTTTAACTCATAAACGCTACCATCAGTGTTGAGTGGTTAAATAACAGGGTTTGGTGGGATCGCCATTTCCCGTCATTGCAGCCTGGTGTATGATACAGCCTGCACCCACCACGTATGGAGCATGCTCACTGCAGCAGCCCGCTTCATACATTCCCTCAGCCACCATGACGTACGGGTATATCTGATTTATAGCAGTTCGTGATTAATTAATTTGTATTGAATCAAATTTCTTGACGAAGTTCGGCAAATCATCCGTATTGGAAACTTCACTCATCTCTATAAACTACACTATGGTACTTAACAATGGCCACGCCCCTTAATCACAGACCAGTAACACTACACGTATAATTACAGTACATTTCACTATACTGACATTTGTGGATCAAAATTCCCAATAAATCAAAGTTTCCGCTAGAGATGAGCGAATCTATTCGCCGCTTCATACATTCGTATCAAATTTTGGAAATTTTCTTCTCTGAAGCGAATCAGAATTTTGTCGGATTCGCTTCGTATTATTCGTAAACGTAAGCAAAAATTTGACCGCTAACTATACGTGAGATACGTATGAAGCGTAAGTAAATTTACGCATTCTGCGTACAGCGGGAAAATTATGTTCTTCGACACCAAGAGCGGGAAAGTGTAGATACGCCCCCCTCAGAACTGGAAAAAAACCATAGTACGCTAAGGATTCTGTACGATCATGCGTACGTGTTCACATAAGTTGCGTACCTTTAACAAGTGTACATTCCTTATTAGTGCGCGAATGTTCGCAAAACACCACATAATAACGTATAATTTGTACCCAGCTTCGTCGAATAGATTCGTATTCGTTCGAATCTTGTGAAAACTTCGACGTATATTTGGCGAAGCAAATTTTGGATTTAGTTTCCGCTTTTCCATATGTATCTACCCAGCCAGTTCCATAATCCCCTTAGGATCGTGTACCAATGCTTTTGTTGATGCCACACATACCGCACTTTTGCTACAATGTTGCAGAGCTGGGTTTGTCCTCTCCTGCTCTACATTGTGATCTCAGCCCCCTTTGTTTTTTTTGGCGCTCTCTTTTGCCTGTCGTCCCCCACACGATGTATAATAGGCAGTTTACCTCAATTATGTTTTTATACCAAAAATTCTTTCACTTCATATCAAAACCACTTGTTTCCATAGTAAATACCCAAGTCGATTTCAACATCATTATTATGTTAATCATAAAATTAGCATCATTACTAATTCACACTGAGTCAAGTCATTGTGCGGCGCCGCGGTTTAATAAATACGGAATCGCGTGAGAAAAGATACGTTGGAAGGTAGGGAAAGCCGCTAGGAAGGTCGACCCACTGTCACCTCCCAGCTATTCTTTTTGTCCCCGGGAATTTCATCTGACTTATGTCATTTTCCTTGAAACGCGTTGGGTTTAGAGGTTATATCCGTAATGTTACCCTTATGTCTCAGCTATTTCATTTATATTACTCTCCTATCATCCAGCCCCAGCCCTGAGCTCCGAGCGCCTCTCGCTCAGCCAAAGGATCATTACTGAGTTCGCGGCACGCACAAGGCAGCAATTTCTCCGGATTCATTAAGATACCGGCGCAATATCTCCCTTAAAAGGTTAATAGCGCATTAAACTCCTTGCAAACTGTTGCCATTCATGAAATTTAAAGTCAGTAAGGCAGAACAAGCTGAGCGTTTTCTCTTCACTCCGAGGCCGGTCCTATCACTTGGCATTCACTTCGTGTCCAACAACCAATAAGCCTTAATGAAGCAGAGAAAGCTGTAGGCTTCTTAAAGCGATAGCGCCTCTTTAATACAGGTGTCAGGGTAGGTGTTATACTTTAACCAGTGCCAATAAAAATATATTGCAGAACAGTAAAGACAATCTGATAGAGAAATAAACAAAACCTGCATAAAGTGCAGGTGGACAGGGGACAAACAGACTGGACGGCCGTTAACTCTGTCTCTGAGCCCAGTGATCACTCTTGATTGTGCTGAGGACAACTTCAGGACAATAGTGAATGCAAAAGGTCCCCTTTTCTGAGGCTGTCTGTCCCCATAATACAACATACCTGTGTTCTCCAGGAGATTTGTGGGTCATGGGTTCCTTCAAGCTCTGTTTGTTGCCGGCTGCTTCGATATATTACTGGTTCTATTGTTATTACTTTTCACTGGGACCACTAGACCACAAAGCGTTTCCTCTTGTGGTTCTGGTTTTACACTGGAACAGTGCTCTGGCTGTGATTGTGCTATACACTGCACACATGTGCACACACTGGAGAAGTGCTCTGGCTGTGATTGTGCTATATACTGCATACATGTGCACATACTGGAAAAGTGCTCTGGCTGTGATTGTGCTATATACTGCATACATGTGCACATACTGGAGAAGTGCTCTGGCTGTGATTGTGCTATATACTGCATACATGTGCACACACTGGAGCAGTGATATGGCTGTGACTGAGCTACACATTGCTCACAAATCCACACACTGGAGCAGTACTCTGGCTGTGACTGATCTATACACTGCACACATAACACTGGATCAGTGCTCTGGATGTGACTGAACCACACCCTGCACCGTGCACACGCGGGAGCAGTATACCCCGCACACTCTCTGTTTGGGCTGTTCTGATTAAGCATCTGGCAGCTACTTCTGGAGTTAGATCTGAGGGTTTTCACGCACCCATAAGAGACTTACATTTTAGGGTCTGCATAATGGCCATGACACCCAAGCTTCCAGGATGTTATCAAACCAAGCATATCAGCATTAACCTTCACTGAACTAAACATAGGTCACCATAGGGTCCCCTTGTGCTTTGAGTTCTGTTCAGAACAACTACATGGGGTCCAGATATTGTGACCATTATATTAGGACCATAGGAACTCTACTTAGGACTTGTAATTACTGTAGAACCAGATGAGGGACCCTCCATTGGTCATCCAATTAACCATGTACTGTATGATACTATTATATGTATACTATGACTAGCTCTACTCTCTCTCTCTCTCTCTTTCTCTCTCTCTCTCTCTCTCTCTCTCTTTCTCTGTGTCTCACTCCTTCTGTCTGTCTCTGTTATTTCCCTCTATCCTTCACTCTGTGTCTTCCTCTGTCTCTCTTTGCCTCCCTCTGTTTCTATCTCTCTCTCTGTCTTTCTCCTTCCGTCTGTCTCTAACTGTTATTTCTCTCTAACCTTCTCTCTCCCGCTCTGTCTCTCTCTCTTACTCTCTGTCTTTCTCCATGTGTCTCTCTCTCTCTCCTTCTAGTACACTTCTACTAAAGAGAGGGAGAGAGGAGAGAAGATGTCTTCTGCTCCCTAGCACCAGAGCCTGGAAATCTCAGTACGTATTCACTCATTTCATTTAAGCTGCGTGGTACTGACATTCCCCGACACGTGTGATCGATATGAGTCACCAATGAGTCAAAAAGGAGAAAAAAGCTAAAAAACATAAAGTTTGAGTTAATTACAATCTGAACTTTTGACTCATAGAGCTTTGGTGCTAACAGTATAAGTTAGTAGGCATATTTAATTATAACCCCTAGTTGTCCATTTATTTATACATTTCCAGGTGGAATAAAAGAGGAACGGCAGAAGATAGAGTTCTAAGAAAGGATAGTAACATGGTGAGGCAAGTTTTCGCAAGCATTTAGGAAAGCAGACATGTCAGGAGAGATAACTGTATTCCTGAAGCTTTTTAACCCTTACTAGTTTGTTATTGATCGTTTTCTATAATCCCCGATATCTGATACGAGTACGGCCCCTAAGCAGTTACATTCGCCACCGGATTAAAAGAATGTTTTTAAACTTTGAGATTCTTTTGAAAGTCTCCCTCTGCCCGGATTTTATGATTCACGGTACATTTCAGTTTCCATTCGCGAGAGATGAAGCTTGAATTTTACGCTTTACCAGAAGGGGTTAATTCCCGGCCGAGGAGCCCCGATCCGGTGTTGGGAATGCTCCTTACTGAAGCAGTCACGGTGCATATACTGATGTTAGAATAAGGGCCTTTGATATATACTATTTCACGCTCCACTTAGCACTTGGGCTTGACACGTTGGCTTGAATGGACGCACCATTTATCACTCAATGACAGAGGATCTCCTTCAATTTCATTCACATCCACACAACAAAGTACTGAGTGTGCTAAAACATCTCCCGGCTCTGTCATGGACCACAGCACTGAAATCCAGATTTCTTCCTTGCTTCTCGGGCTTCTAGTACAATTATATTACTGAAATTAAATCACAAAATGCGATGCTCGCCCTAGGAGGAACCTGAGATACCTGAGAGCCGCAGGAAAGAGGTCGCCTATCATTTCCACTTATCCCAGTCAAGGCCAGCATTAGCATCAAGCAAACTTGGGTGAAGGTCCAGTACGTTTGGGGGGCTCCCGAGTAAACATCCTAAAAAACGGAACTCAAGGGTGGGGTGGACTGAAGGCGAATCTGGATCTGCATATTTTTGGTAACATCCAAGTCAATTGTCTCAAATTTGCACAGCAAGCCAATTTTTAAAGCCCTGGTTGGTTTGTTGGCGGTAGGGACTGTATGTGCAGCAGCAATATGCATTAGGGTAAGTTGTACAGTGTGGGCATCTGCAAACCCAGATTCCTCCATCAGACTGCCAGATAGTGAATTTGTTTCATGACCCCAGAGAACACGTTTCCAATGTTTCAGACTCCAGCGATGACGCGCTTTACACCACTCCAGCTGACGCTTGGCATTGAGCATGGTGACCTTAAGTTTGTGAGCAGCTGCAGAGACCTATTTCATGAAGTTCCCAGTGCACAGATCTTGCGCTGATGTCACTTACAGAGGACATCTATGTTTGTTTATTGCTTCAAATCACTAAAATATTTTTAATTAAAAAAAAAAATGAAATGAAAAGATTGTGCGCAGCCCGAGCCAAGTGCTTCTGGGAACTGCTGTACATGGCGTCCAATAAAGAACAATCAGAAAATGTGATCATTTCAAGTGGAACAAAATTAAATTTGTGTTTGAAATGATAACAAAGAAAATAAAAATGACAAGGTCAGCGGCTCCAATTAATACGCAGAAGGAAATGTATTAAGTTTGGTTCTGACGGTTTAGAACGTTTCCTACCATAATGATGGGATTATGTTATTTCTTTATATTCTCTTGAATTGCTTCAATTTACCAATGTGATTGCGTCTGGACCTTGTTGCCAGATGCACCAAAAACAGTCCATGAAGTTTTAGAAAATCAACCGCACCTGGCTCACCGAGGGTCTAAGATTTTGCCCTAAAGTTGCACCAACATTTTGCCACCAAATTCTTTTGCAAAGTAAGCTAACTAAAAAATACTATGAAGTTAGGTGAGATATCTAGCCATGCACCACATGTATCATCCATCTTAAATCACTGGGATAAATTTGTCACATAGAGCAACCAAGACAGTAGAAAGGATAATAATGGGGTGCCGACTGACTGTTCCCCGGTGTCCCGCTCCTTGTCTCCACTCTCCCTTTTTGTTAGGACACAGTCTCCTCTTTACTGTTCCCCAGTATACTGCTCCTGGTCTCCACTCTCCCTCACTGTTTGGACACTATCTCCCCTCTATTGCCAGTGTCCCACTCATGGCCTCCATTCTCTCTTTGTGTTGGGACACTGCCTCCCCTCTACTATTCATCAGTGTCCCACTCATGGTTTCCAGTCTCCCTTTGTGTTGGGAAACTGCCTCCCCTCTACTGTTCTCCGGTGTCCTGCTCATGATCTCTATTCTACCTTTGTGTTGGGACACTGCCTCACCTCTACTTTTTGCTGGTGTCCCACTCATTTCTTTGTATTCTGCTCAGTCTTCCACTCTTGGTCTCCGGTCTCTCTTTGTATTGGGACTCTACCTCCCCTCTGCTCTTCTCAGTCTTCCACTCCTAGTCTCTGGTCTCCCTTTGTGTTGGGACACTGCCTCCCCTCTGCTTTTTGCTGGTGTCCTCCTCATGGTCTCCACTCTCCCTTTGTGTTAGGACACTGCCTCCCCTCTAATTTTTTTCTGGTGTCCCACTCATGGTCTCCACTCTCACTTTGTATTGGGACACTACCTCCCCTCTGTTCTTCTCAGTCTTCCACTCTCCCTTTATGTTGGGACACTGCCTCTCCTCTACTGTTCCCCGGTCTCCCGCTCATAGTCTCCACTCTCCCTTTCTGTTGGGACACTACCTCCCCTTATGCTCTCCTCAGTCTTCCTCTCATGGTCTCCAGTCTCTCTTTGTGTTGGGACACTGCCTCCTATCTACTGCTCTGGTGAAGTGCCCACCACCTCTCCTATTCCCTGTCTCTGCATTCTCCCCTTCATCCTCTAAATGTGCCACTCTGCCTCTGTCCTGGACTACATGTGTCTGCCGACTCTCTGTCTCTGACTCTGCCAGGCCATGTGAAAAGTTATTTGACCCTAAAGAATGTCAGCTTCCTTATGTCTCAGATGTCAGTTGACCGCTACCTGTCTGCCATTTGTGACTGAACTCTGCTTGACCTGACCTGACTATGATTCCTGCCCATTGCCTTACTACTGCATTTTAGTGTCTTCTGCCCATCCACTCACCAACCATTACTAACGGAGACTACTCCAAAAGTAGCACTCTGGGAATTCCCTGTGGGAAGGTCCATACCTTCTCATAGAGATTCAGGGTGAAGAACTCACAATCCATTAGACTCTGCTCTGCAAATTAGTGGGTTCACAACTTCTCCACCTCATGTTAATATTTGCATATTATAGCGGTCTGTTTTCTGCAACATCTAGGGAAATAATCAACCAGATGGCCCAAGGGTGCAGATGTAACAAATGCTAACTTGACATTTAAACTGTCACATACACTGCTGCAACAAGCTTTAAAATGACACTTAAAGAGGACCTCCCCCTGCTCCTGACATGTCTGGTTTAATAGCTTCATGCATTCCCCATGTAATAACAATCCTGGAACATCTATTCTTATGTCTCTATGTTGTGTCATTCCTTTATTATTTCCACTAGAAGTTATGAATGAATTACTAGCAGTCTGCAGTAAGGGTACAGAGGGGAGGTAACCAGTTGGGGGGGGGTGTACCTACACAGACTCCCTCTAGCCAATCAGTGCTGCCATTTTCAGACTGTACATATACACCCCCCCCCCAACTGGCTACCTCCCCTCTGTACCCTTACTGCAGACTGCTAGCAATTCATTCATAACTTCTAGCAAGAATAATAAAGGAATGGCACAACATAGAGACATAAGAATAGATGCTCCAGAATTGTTATTACATTGTGAATGCATGAAGCTATTAAAAGAGGCACCTCAGGAGCAGGGAGAGGTCCTCTGTAAGGAACAATGTCCATTGAAAAGACCTAGTGAAAATATGCTGCATCAGTGTGTCTAAAGTCTTACGTGCCAAGTAAATGTTGGATACATCTGTATAGGCAGGAGATGGAACCAGAAGACATCCAGGAGTCAGGTAAATACTCATCTGCCATCAGGGCTGAATTACAGACGTAGTTGGGTAAAGAAAGGGTCAGGTCACAGTAGCTGTTCTGTAGCAAGTAGTTCTGGAAGGTAATCTGACAACCCAATTATTCAATAGCAGGATTCAAGCAGAGTCAGGTATTGTGTAACAGTAGTGAGCAAATCAGGTCAAATTAAGAGTCAATCGCCAATAGCTGAATACAGCAGAAAATTCAAAACATTATTGCAACCTGCTAAGAAAATCCATGACAGGCTGCAGTTCACAAGCCAACCACCAGGTGGCTGAAACCGGACACCTATAGCCTAAACAATTCCCAGCAGAGATTTTTGAAGCCTTACTTATGTCAGAGCTGGTCATCTTGTACCACACATGTCGGGCTATGTACATCTGTACATACTGAGCTAATATTTGCATGTAGGTCTGTCCTAAGGAACCTGGGGCCCATCTATATTATAACAATATATTCTTGGATCACTGCATTTGCAATATAAGCACACCGAGACATCTTCAAGTGTCAAGCTGCAGGGAAATAGACTATAGAGGAGCTGTTTTGCTTTCCGACTCATTAGATTCGAAGTGCTGAAGAAGAGGTCACCAGTCTAGATGGAGAAGCGGTTTTGAGGGAATTTCTCCTGTGCAGCCGCGGTTTTCTGTATTTTTTTCATACGAAAACTGCCAATGTTCATTGCAATCATTGCAGGAGTAAGGATAACCGCCCCCCCCCCCTTTCAGGTTTTTAGAAGCAAGACTTTGCTCTTCGATAGTGGATGGCTTTTCTGGTTTGTACGCCAGCGCCATCTACAGGCCAATTCCTGCCAGCATTTATCATGTACAGTACAGCATCTGGCATTTCATTTCCACGTTCCAGCTGGTTTTACAAGTCACACTCTTTTACCACCTTGAAACGGACAAGACTGTCAAAGTGACCATGAATATAAGCCTGGGAAGAACGTGGAGGGGGTGTGGGGGGGCAGTCTGATCTACTGTATCTCCCTCCAACCACCACAGGGATCTGAAGATCAGAGGAAAGAGCCCTGTGGTGGTGGGAGGGAGATACAGTAGATCAGACTGCATATATACTTTTGAATAGTCATTCCTGCTCTTGCAGGATAGTCACACAGCTTTCCTGGGATCCTGAATCTGCCCGGCAACTAATACATTAAAAGGGTTATCCCATGATAATAAAAAAAAATGAAAATCAGACCTCATAGTACATGACAACATCTTTCTAACAAAGCCAGAACCAGCCCTGTACCTCACATGGATCCAGAGATCTCCCCATTCATTGCTCTGCTAGATTTATATCAAGCTGACAGCTCAGGGGGAGTGTCTTTTCTGCTGCAGCTAAGGGGGCATGTCTCAGCTCTCCCTATCACAGCTCAGGAGGAGTGTCTCAGCTCTCCCTATCACAGCTCAGGGGGCGTGTCTCAGCTCTCCCTATCACAGCTCAGGAGGCGTGTCTCAGCTCTCCCTATCACAGCTCAGGAGGTGTGTCTCAGCTCTCCCTATCACAGCTCAGGAGGCGTGTCTCATCTCTCCCTATCACAGCTCAGGGGGCGTGTCTCAGCTCTCCCTATCACAGCTCAGGAGGCGTGTCTCAGCTCTCCCTATCACAGCTCAGGAGGCGTGTCTCAGCTCTCCCTATCACAGCTCAGGAGGCGTGTCTCAGCTCTCCCTATCACAGCTCAGGAGGTGTGTCTCAGCTCTCCCTATCACAGCTCAGGAGGCGTGTCTCAGCTCTCCCTATCACAGCTCAGGAGGTGTGTCTCAGCTCTCCCTATCACAGCTCAGGAGGCAGTTGAAGGATGTAACTGAGCATGTGCGGCCATCTCAGTGAGCAGGACAAAGAAATAAGAAAAAGAACAAGCAGCAGGTGGCGCTGTACAGATACATTTTATTAAATAACTCACTGACTATGCAAAATTTTTAAACACATGCAATTACAAAAGTATTCAGATCCAGGACCTGGTTTGAAAACTGGAGAATACTTTTTGTGGGACAACCCCTTTAATACCTCCATTACCCCCCTTTTGCTACATAAGGAGGTAGATTTACAGTTCAGGAGACTAGGCATGGTGAATGACCTCTGCGGAGGCTACAGTGGGGCCCATAGTGTTTGTACCCTGCCTTCCAATCAATAGCCAGAACTAAGACACAGCAGCAGATACATTGTAACAACTGTAACAAACTATTGTTTATTATGTTTTATTACTTGTCCAAATTCTAGGAGGAAAACAGATCATGGTGACGTTTGGTTGTCCCAACAGTGATGTACGTGATTCCCTCAGGATGCTCACTAGAAATGCCTGGGGTAACAATGAAGAAGGGGTACAAGACTATGGGGACAATATAGGATAGGCTATGATATTCAAACCCTGATGGTGCCGGTGAAGGCACTGTGTCCATGTTATCGCCGGATATGGCTGACCACTATACCATACAGCTGGCACTCTACTCTCAATCCCAGGATGAGAGTTAGCTTCGACCCCAGCTGGTTGACCCCCTAAGTGGTTGGAGAGAGGGATGGCCACCCCTATAATGTGATCCTAGGAGGCTGAGGGTTTGCCAAGGCAGCCCAGGGACCAACAGTGACCTCCGGGCCTGCCGTGTATGGATGCCGGGCCTAATAGACACCCTGTCAGATTTACTGTAGCTGACATAGTACAATGCAATGCAGAAGTATTGCAGGGTAGTACAGGGTTAATCTGAGGATTGTAAGTTCAAGACCCCTAGTGGGATCGAGTAAAAAAAAAAAGTGATTGGAAAAATGAAAACATATCTTAAAGTAATAAAAAAAATCACTTTTATTACTTATATTCAAGTAATAAAAATGTCACTAAAAACACTTATTTACATTAAAAACTATACATAATTTGTATGACTATATTTGTAATAACCTGTTCAGTAAAATACAGTTATTAGTTATTTATACTGTATGTTGAACATCAATAAAAAAAAATCAAAAAGCCAAAATTGCTATTTTTTACTTATCCCACCTTCCCCAAAAACAAAATAAAAAGATGTACAGTATGAAACCAAAAGAGCATCAATGACCCCTACAACTTGGCCCACAAAAAGACAAGCAGTCACTAAAAACTATGGGTCATTGAATGCAGAAAAAAATCAAATTATTAAAAAAAATGGTTTTATGGTACAAAAGTAAAAACACATTTGACAAAATATCAGGTCATTTATAACGCATCCTAAAAACGAAATCCAAAAAACAATGGTGGAATGGTTCTGTGTTTTTCATGTCGTCCCCCAGAAAAATGAATGTCATTAGTGACATTAGACAGTGTCACTTAAAAATACTAAAAAACTAAAAAATAAAAAAGTTATGGCTTTTGAAATGTAAATAATAATAATAATAATTCAATTGCCAGATCCAGAAGTCCTTAAAGAAGAACTCCCGACAAAAATTTTATTCCATGTCCTGCTACAAATGTACATGATATAATCTGTAGTGAATGTCATTTTCTTACCAGTGTCTGAATTTTTGACTTCTATCATCCTGAAGTTTCTTATCTGTGTCATGTGACCAGCAATTAGACTCACCAACTCACACATAGACTTATGTGTGGACAGGAAGTGTAATTCTCTATGTATTCCTAAAACCACTGATGGGTGACGTGAAAAAACTTCAGGCAGCGAGTGGACGATCAGTTCTTGAAGTTGATGTGTTGGAAGTAGAGATGAGCGAAGCGATTCGCTGATTCGTTGAATTATATCAAATCTTGGAAATTTTCAGCTGCGAAGCGAATCCGAATATTAGGTGACTCGCTTCGGCTTTGTACACATTCGCTACGTAGTTGTCCTATAAATTATACGCTATTGCTATGTATAAGTTACTCTATATGCTGTTACGTACAAATTCAATTCATTAGCGAACTTTTACTGTTACTTCGTTTATCGTGCGCAAAAGCCCGGGAAGAAAGCGGTCACCTGACCTAGTGGGCAGGGCTTGCTCTGATTGGCTCAGGCTCGGTAAGCCAGTGACGCATTACTTCTGCTGCGACTGCTGAGACGAGCAGAAGCACTGAGTGTGAAGTTCCTAAAGACTGAGACCTGTGTTGTTGAAATCGGGGTGTAATTGTTCAGAGAATCCATATTACACATATCCGGGATACTGCAGGGCAAGTGCAGGGCAAGTGCAGGGCCAGTTCAGGAATAGTAATTAATCAGGCAGGGAGAGAGAGATAGGGAGAGAGATAGGGAGAGACAAGGACAAAGACAAAGACCAGCTGCAGGGCCACAGAGTGAATTGAAAAATGTCTGGAATGGATAAGCAAAAGGGGTTCAGTTCCATCCAGACCTCAAGCTCTAAAAAAAAAGGAGCCGGGGTCCGCACGGTGTCGAAACGATGGCGCAAGCCTCGGATCACCTGCTGGATCACCTCCTTTTTATGCTGGTTCGAGTAGAGGTGTGTGCCATCGTAATCCTGCCGCTCCATCAGCCGGATCATGTATTTGAGCTCTGCAGAGCTAAATGCTGATGATCGCCTGGATGCCATTTGCAAACCTTCGCTCTGCCTCTGAGGAGTGCACGCCGCTGCCTCTCAACTTGTGCGTGTGTGCCTGCGTATTACGTAATCGCTAGACAATAGTACTCTGAGGATTCGTACGTAATTTGTATGCTCATGCGTACGTGTTCAAAGAGGTTGTGTACATTTTTTACCTGAACGTTCGCTATTAGTGCGTGAATGGTCGCTAAAAGCCATATAATTACGTATATTTTGTACGCAAATTCAACAAATCTATTCGTCGAATATAGAAATCTTAGGAAAAGTTCAGCGAATAAAATTTTGCATAATTCGCTCATCTCTAGTTGGAAGTAGGAAAATGTTCAAGGGTAAGGATCTGAGGGACGGTGACAAGGGACAAATTGTGATGTGGAGACAGTGACAAAATGGCCAGTCATGTGGGGTGTTCCCAGTATGTAGTGGTTATTATCTACCAAAAGTGGTCAAAGGAAGGACAACCAGAGACAGGGACATGGGCACCCAAAGCGCATAGATGGGGGGGTATGAAAGCTAGCCCATTTGGTCTGATCCCACAGAAGATCTACCGTAGAACAAATTGCTGGCAGCTAGAAATGAGTGAATTGAGTCCAAAAAGTTCAGGTTTGAAAGAATTTGAATTTTTTGTGATTCTGTTCAGGACAATTGAGAGGTTTTTCCAGGCAGTCGAGGGACTTTCAACTCAGGTAGAATTTTTTTGAACTCGGATCAAATCAGATGACAGATTCAGATGATTTGGACCCAGATCAAATTTTAAGAAGTTCTCTCATCTCTACTGTCAACGGTCCTGCTGGAGATTATAGAAAGGTCTTCCCTGGATAGAGATGACTTCTTTTGACAGGAATACCCCTTTAATGTTACAAAGTAACTCAACAGTCTTGACACAAATTGCATTTTCTGAAGTCTAAGATCTTGGTTTCAGGCGGCTGTATATTTTGGCACGGTGCTTAAGACGTAGCCTATTCATCCGGTAAATTGCTAATTGATTCGCCTTGTAAAAAGACAAAGGTTTGTTCTTCCTCCGTAGGGTCAATTGCATGATTTATTGTCAGATCCGAGCTCAGTGTCCACTCCTGGTCATTCCTGAGGCCCGAGGACACCTGAATAATGACTCCAAGATCCACTGAATACACAGAACTAGCAGTCGGCAGTCATAAGGTCTTCACCTGATACTGTTGTAAGGTAAAAGTTTGTATAGGGGAAAAGGAGAGCTATTATACATACTATAATATACCCTATACTGTAACTTAAAGGGCCGGAGTCGTAGTTAAGTTCACCATCACCTGGTGCAGAGATTTAGTGTGGAAAGCACCACTATATACACCCTGGCCCCGGGGTCATCAATGTGGATTCATGGGGTCTGACCCTCAGGACTCTCACCAAAGAGCGAACCAATTCAATATTCATTGAGGAGCAATATACAGGTGCTGTATCTTATCCCCATTCATTTAAATGGGACCTCTCCCCGCTCCTGACATGCCTGTTTTAATAGCTTCATGCATTCCCCATGTAATAACAATTCTGGAGCATCTATTCTTATGTCTCTATGTTGTACCATTCCTTTATTATTTCTACTAGAAGTTATGAATGAATTGCTAGCAGTTTGCAGTAAGGGTACAGAGGGGAGGTAACCAGTTGGGGGTGTGTCCCTGCACAGTCTCACTCTATCCAATCAGTGCTCCCATTGTCAGACTGTGCAGGGGCAAAGCCCCCCCCCCAAACTGGTTACCTCCTCTTTGTACCCTTACTGCAGACTGCTAGCAATTCATTCATAACTTCTAGTAGAAATAATAAAGGAATGGCACAACATAGAGACATAAGAATAGATGTTCCAGAATTGTTATTACATGGGGAATGCATGAAGCTATTAAAACAGACATATCAGGAATGGGGAGAGGTCCTCTTTAATCTTACCTCACCCCCTTTAACTTAAACCCACCAGTGCCCCCACTAAGGATAGGTCATCAGTGTATTTTCTCAGTAAACCCCTTTATAGGGATGGGGGGGTTTCTCCCACTTAAATTTTAATGACCTGTCTGCAAGATAAGTCATCAATATCTGAACACTAGTGTTGAGTTGGGTACACTGAGTGTTTGGCTGAACACCGGGTGTACTTGAGCGCCATGCTCGAGTCCCCTCCCCGCATGCTAATGAATTAGCGTGCGGGGAGGCATGGCATTCAGTGTAATGCCAGTAGCCATCTTAGCTACTGGCATTACACTGATTGGCTGGCTGGGAACGAGTCATCGAGTGCTATATAACACCCGGTGACACGTGACCGACCGTTCTTAGTCAGGGAGAGCTGCCGCAAGGAGGGACAGATAGTGTAGGGATAGAAGCGCGCTAGGCAGGAAAATAATTTATTTTTTAAAAAAATAAATAAAAGCCCTTTTTAGGGCTAAAGGGGAGGGGGGACATTTAGGGACCTTTTTTCTTGTTTTGGGCACTTTTGTAAACCAGGCCTGGTTTACTCCCATTGACTTTAATTGTGCTCAGGTGCTCGACCAAGCACCCGAGCACCCCCTAGTGCTCGGCCAGAGCACCCGAGCATACATGTTCACATTAGTGCTCAATCATCACTACTGAACATCCCTTTCAATCAGCTATTGGAAGGGGCTGCCACGTGTGATGTCACGTTAGTCAGTCACATGACCTTTCTGCAGTTCTCTTCTCTTCAAGTGAATGGGATTGAGCTGCAATACCAAGTACAGCCACAATACCATGTATGTTGTTGTGCTTAGTATATTCTGAAGAGGTTCATTGGACCCTAATTAATAAGATTAAACTATTTTTATAGAACCTTGTGGAGTCTCCTGGAATAGCCCTTAAATGGGTTTTTCAGTTTCCCATGTCAATTTAGACTAATAACTGTATAATCAAAAGTTATGAAACTTCCTAATGTACTTTGTGTTTTAATTCCCTGCCATTTTGAAGATCAGATAGAATACAGATCTAATACTTCTCACGGGTTGTTACATTTGTATCCATACTTACTATTACAATCTATTGCTGTGTATTTTATAAATGTTTGCTACAATTGTTGCAAATTTACAAATGTGAGGGACACATTAGGTTTGGCTGTGAACATAAAGGTTTCCATTCATTGAGGGGGAAGCAGAGATCTTGGAATGTGTGAGCAACTGAAATGCAAAGTATATAAGAAAGTTGTTGAACTTTTTATTAGACAATGATTAAACTTTATTCCCATGGAAACCACACGGGCTCCATCCCTACAAGACGCCGTAGAAGTGTGCAGTGAATCTTACTGGACTATCCACACACTGCACACTAAATCGATCCGTGGTACGGTTTTTATATTCGTAGCATGTCTGTTTCTTGCTGCGGAATTCACTTGTTGCAATGAAAAGGAAGTGCTGCAAAATGGGCAGTGGGAATAATACATTACAGGGGTCTCTTTTATCACAAAAATAATCTGCCCAGTAGCGTAACATGCTGCTAGTAGTAGGAAATGAGAGCTTTGTGGATCTACATAGCGCTCAGTTAACCATGTACACTCCAGGCGCTTCAAGGATATCATTCCGCTAAATAATATATACTTTTTAATACATATTTAATACCACGGAATGACTTAACTGACTGTGCTGAAGATCTGCTCCATAGATCAGTCGCCCCCCCAGGGTTCCCCGCAGTCTGACTCCAGTCACAGTCAATGGACTATTTTAGGAAAGAAGTTATTGTATCATAATGCAGTAGAGCTGGATTTCTCACACGTTGGAGGGCTGAGTTTGTCATTCGGCAGGGCTCAATGTCCACATTTTTATTTGACAATCCAGTGAAAAGTTACAACATATACATAGTATAAGGCCACCAGGTGTTCAGTTACTTACATAGTATGGCTCCACCTGGTATTGATTTACTTGAAAAGTATGGCTCCACCTGGTGTTCAGTTACTTACATAGTATGACACCACCTGGTGTTCAGTTACTTACATAGTATGGCTCCCCCTGGTGTTCAGTTACTTACATAGTATGCTTCACCTGGTTTTCAGTTACTTACATAGTATGGCTCCCCCTGGTGTTCAGTTACTTACATAGTATGCTTCACCTGGTTTTCAGTTACTTACATAGTATGGCTCCACCTGGTGTTCATATACTTACATAGTATGACACCACCTGGTGTTCAGTTACTTACATAGTATGGCACCTCCTGGTGATCAGTTACTTACATAGTATGGCACCTTCTGGTGATCAGTTACTTGCATAGTATGGCTCCACCTGGTGTTCAGTTACTTATATAGTATGGCTCCCCCTGGTTATCAGTTACTTACATAGTACGGCTCCACCTGGTGTTGTTACTTACATAGTATGGCTCCACCTGGTGTTCAGTTACTTACATAGTATGGTGCCACCTAGTGTTCATATACTTACATAGTATGGCTCCCCCTGGTGTTCAGTTACTTACATAGTATGGTGCCACCTAGTGTTCATATACTTACATAGTATGGCTCCCCCTGGTGTTCAGTTACTTACATAGTATGGCTCCACCTAGTGTTCATATACTTACATAGTATGGCTCCACCTGGTGTTCAGTTACTTACATAGTATGGTGCCACCTAGTGTTCTATACTTACATAATATGGCTCCACCTGGTGTTCAGTTACTTACATAGTATGGCTCCACCTGGTGATCAGTTACTTACATAGTATGACTCCACCTGGTGTTCACTTACTTACATAGTATGGCTCCACCTGGTTATCAGTTACTTACATAGTATGGCTCCACCTGGTGTTCAGTTACTTATATAGTATGACGCCACCTGGTGTTCAGTTACTTACATAGTATGGTGCCACCTAGTGTTCATATACTTACATAGTATGGTTCCACCTGGTGTTCATATACTTACATAGTATGGTTCCACCTGGTGTTCATATACTTACATAGTATGGTTCCACCTGGGTGTTCATATACTTACATAGTATGGTTCCACCTGGTGTTCATATACTTACATAGTATGGTTCCACCTGGTGTTCATATACTTACATAGTATGGTTCCACCTGGTGTTCATATACTTACATAGTATGGTTCCACCTGGTGTTCATATACTTACATAGTATGGCTCCACCTGGTGTTCATTTACTTACATAGTATGGCGCCACCTGGTGTTCATATACTTACATAGTATGGCTCCACCTGGCGTTCAAAGTTAACACTTTTTTGTCAGTACAGCAATATGTAGAAGACATACAGAGAAATGAAATTTTGTTACTCTAAGAGAGATTGTTTTTATTGCAGGTGAACCAAGACCAGAAGAGAACCAGGGAAATGAGGAAATATAGATTATTTTTTTTTGCCTAAAACTTGCTTAACTTAGTTATATATTGCTACCCATCAGATTTACAGTGCTATATATTTTTTTTTTTTCATAACTCGGACAACCCCTTTAAAGTATAGCCAGGAAGACTTCTTCTACAGGGAGAGTAAGAAAGAACTATATTGCTAGCTGCCAGTGGGGGAAGGAGACCGGTTCTGTCCAGAGACCACCCCAACAGCACAGATACAGCACCAAGGAAAACACATGAGAGCAAAAATCCAGAAATTGTATTTTTTTATGCCACTGCAGTCTTTGAATTATATTCACTAGAAGCTTTGTTTAGTCATGCATTGTAGTTTCCCATGCCCCCCTCTGTAACTCCCATAGATTGTAATGGAGAAGGGCATGCACATCCACCGCTGTACTGAAGTCTATAGGGAGTGTGGCTGAGGCACCAGACACCCATGGACCCAGAGGTGGCACCCATAGCTATAAAGCTTTAGTACTGTGGCTCAAATCTCTTGCCTAGACACAGGCACGATGCCAGCTCATAGTGATAGCCCAAAATGCTGTATGAATTTTACATAGGACTGAAGGTAATCCCCAGTATTCTGCATCATCATACAATGCAGTTGGGAAAATCTGAATGACAATTTCAGCTCTGCTACATCTGTAACAAGATGGTGGTGGCTGACGGTTAGATTTTGTCATGACCGGGAGCAATGAATTCATCCGTAAACACAGCAGCAGAATGGACATTAATCTGACCAGACAAAAATCAGCGGGATCGATATTTTGACCACAGCGGCTTCACACGTGTAATGTCAGGAGCCGCGTACAGGCCCTTCCAGCCATTAGCGGGCTTTTCTTGATGGCAGCTGCTTTACTTAACCCCCGATGTCTGCGCCCCCCACCCTCCTGCGTCCACGGCCCCTTCTCCACCAGATTGGACCATTTGTGGCCTTTAACATTTGCTTCAATGTAAATAACCATCTCAGAAGATCGCAGTCTGCAGCAGGTCAGAGCGCGCCAACCGGACCCGAAGAGGGCTGATATTTAAGGCGACCTTAGAGCATGCCTGGCATTCCCTCCATGGCAGGAGAAGCCGAGAGGCCGCACATCTGGAGGTGCTGATAACACATCAGAGGGAGCCGACCGGCAAGTAATTGACAGCTACTTATAATGCAGAGTAATGTGCTAAAATGAGGAGAAATTCCATCATTATTACGAGCGCTATCTCCTCCTTCAGTCCTCGTCCTATTAGACTACACAGAATCATAAATCGCTCCGAGCTACCGAGGACAGATATACAGCAGCGTAAATCTCAGCTTCCCCACAGGGTAATTTATTTCTAGATTTGATGGACAGTTTCCATTGAGACGCCCTGTAAATAATACTTGTATGATCAGAACTTCCATCTAACTGTGAATAGGACCCGCCTTTTGTTAGTAAAGAAGTTCTGCAGCAGCTGAAGTGCGAATTAAAAAGTACTTCACCGTAGATGCTGCCGAACCTACAGTAGTGGGGAATTAGGGAAAGGAAAAGGAGAAAGGTGAGGGGAAGGAAGATGAAGGGGAAAGGAGAGAGATGATGGGAAGGAAGATGAAGGGGAAAGGAGAGAGGTGAGGGGAAGGAAGATGAAGGGGAAAGGAGAGAGAAGAGGGAAGGAAGATGAAGGGGAAAAGAGAGAAGAGGGGAAGGAAGAGAAGGGGAAAGAGAGAGATGAGGGGAAGGAAGATGAAGGGAAAGGAGATAGATGAGGGGGAAGGAAGATGAAGGGGAAAGGAGAGAGAAGAGGGGAAGGAAGATGAAGGGGAAAGAGAAGGAGAGAGAAGAGGGGAAGGAAGATGAAAGGAAGAAAGGAGAGAGAATGAGGGAAGGAAGATGAAGGGAAAAGGAGAGAGAAAGAGGGGAAGGAAGATGAAGGGGAAAGGAGAGAGAAGAGGTGAAGGAAGATGAAGGGAAAAAGGAGATAGATGAGGGGAAGGAAGATGAAGGGAAAAAAGGAGAGAGAAGAGGGGAAGGAAGATGAAGGGGAAAGGAGAGGAGAAGAGGGAAGGAAGATGAAAGGAGAAAGGAAGAGAAAGAGGGAAGGAAGATGAAGGGAAAAGGAGAGAGAGAGAGGGAAGGAAGATGAAGAGGGGAAAGGAGAGAGAAGAGGTGAAGGAAGATGAAGGGAAAAGGAGATAGATGAGGGGAAGGAAGATGAAGGGAAAAGGAGAGAGAAGAGGGGAAGGAAGATGAAAGGAAAGGAGAGAGAAGAGGGGAAGGAAGATGAAGGGAAAAGGAGAGAGAAGAGGGAAGGAAGATGAAAGGGGAAAGGAGAGAGAAGAGTGGAAGGAAGATGAAGGAAAAGGAGAGAGATGATGGGAAGGAAGATGAAGGGAAAAGGAAGGAGAAAGGAAGAGGGGAAGGAAGATGAAGGGGAAAGGAGAGAGGTGAGGGGAAGGAAGATGAAGGGGAAAGGAGAGGAGAGAGAGGGGAAGGAAGATGAAGGGAAAAGGAGAGAGAGAGGGGAAGAGAAGAGAAGGAAAGAGAGAGGAGAGAGGGGAAGGAAGATGAAGGAAAGGAGAAGGAGAGAGATGAGAGGGGAAGGAAGATGAAGGGGAAAGGAGAGAGAAAGAGAAGATGAGGAAGAAGATGAAGGGAAAGGGAGAGAATGAGGGGAAGGAAGATGAAGGGAAAAGGAGAGAGAAGAAGAGGGGAAGGAAGATGATGAAGGGAAGAGGAGAGAGAGTTGAGGGGAAGGAAGATGAAGGGGAAAAGGAGAGAGATGATGGGAAGGAAGATGAAGGGAAAAGGAGAGAGATGAGGGGAAGGAAGATGAAGGGGAAAAGAAGGAGAGAGAGAGAGAGGAGGAGAGGGGAAGAAGATGAAGGGAAAAAGAGAGAGAGAAGGAGATGATGAGGGAAGGAAGATGGGAGAGAGAGAGGGGAAAGGAGAGAAGGAAAGAGGGAAGGAAGATGAAGGGGAAAGGAGAGAGAAGAATGAGGGGAAGGAAGATGAAGGGAAAAGGAGAGAGGTGAGGGGAAGGAAGAATGAAGGGAAAAGGAGATAGGTGAGGGGAAGATGAAGGGAACTGAGAAAATGAGAGGAAAGGTGGAATACTAGAAGAAGAAGTAAAGGGAATAAAGAAGTGAGGAAGAGGAAATTAGAAGCAGGGTGGGGGGAGGAGAAGAGGAAGTGAAGGAAATAAAGGGAAGGGGAGTAGGAAAGGAGGGGCATAGTAAGAGAAAATAAGAGGAAAGAGGGAAAAGAGGAAATTAGAGGAAGTGAAGGGAGTAAAGGGGAGCAGAAGAGGAATAGAGACACATGGCGAGAGCAAAGGGGAGGAAAGGAGAAAAAGAATTGAAGGGAATAAAGGAGAGGTGGAAAGGAAATGAGAGGCAAGGGGAAATGAAAAGGGAGGAAAGAGGAAAGGAAGTAAAGGGAATAAAGTGGAGGGGAAGAGGAAAGGAGAGGCATGATAAAAGGGAAAGAGAGAAAAGGAAGTGAAGGGAACAGCACAGAAGAGAAGAGGAAAGGAGATCCAGGATGAGAGGACAAGGAAGAATGGAGAAAAGGAAGTGAAGGGAATTAAGTAGAGGGAAAGTGGAAAGGAGAGGCAGGGTGTGAGGAAAGCGGAAGAAAGGAAAAATGAAGTTGAAGAAGAAACAGAGCAGAGGGAAGGGTAGAGAGGGGAATATTATATAAATATATATATAAGGTTTTTTTATTAATTTATTTTTATTTCAAGACAAATCATTGCTAATGAAAACTGAAGGAAGCAAACTCTTAAACCTCTCATTTTAAGCCTCCTTTCAGAGAGACATAATCAATTTACGGAGAACAGAACTATCGCAGCTTCCTCCTGAACATCTCCAATCTTCCAATCTTCCCTAATTTCGATCGACCCATAACGACGACGTGACAAATATTTATTATTGCGGCCGCGTCTCTCCACTTCCCATCTCAGTCTTAATGGCTCAGAATTGCCTTCATTATTCCGCGGCGTAAATGAATATGTCTATTTCTTTCTCGTCAGATGAGACGACACATACTGATCATCCAGCCCTTTCAAAATTTCAGGTCTCCAGAAGCCGCTTGGAAGCTTTTTTCTTCCCCAGCTGGGGGTACTCAGGAGGTTAGATGTGGCCTCGTACAGATGACAGGGAGTGGAATACGTTAACCCCGGTGTGCACTGCGTCGAATGCGGTTATACATATTTAACACAGCAGCGACCGCGTGACATGTCCAATCGCTCCCCAGACTTCTGCAAAAAAAAATAAAAAAATTTTACAGCTTAGTTTGGGTCAGAGGTGGCCGGGAAGCAATTTACATAAAAAGGTTTGCAGGTCTCCATTGAGGAACATAGGTAGAGTGTGAAAGCCCAAGGTCAGGGGGTCCGACCACGAAAGTCAGCGGCAGCCGCATCTCAGGAATCTAAAGGGCCTTCTCTCCATTTTACACGGGCAAACTGAAATTTTGCTGTCATCGTATGTCTCCTTGAACCAAGATCCTCACAGAGATTCAGCGGCCTCCAGCTCCTCTCATGCTTGAAGTGAATGAATGTATCAGTTTGTTGAATCATAATGTGTAACATACAAAGGACAGATGTAGCAGAGCCGTGCTTGTCGATGAAAGGGAGACTGTCAGCAGCAAAACCTATAATCACCCTGCTCATCTGATTAAAATCATTCTTTTCTTTTTCAAATGTGTGTCCTCTAATCTTTATGCAAATGAGCCCTTAAGTGCACCAATCTTATGAGTGCACCCAAGTTCCACTTCTTTCTTTTCCCAGACCGTCCCTCTGATCTTTGATGGACAGGACAGATACACCACCTAACCTGGCCCTGTATTTTCATCCTAACAGCACATATGCAGTGCAGCACCAGATTCTGGTGATCAGGGTAACACCTGGGAGATGGAGCCTGATAGGTGCTCTGACTCACATGAGATGAATTTTGCTATACATTGTTTTGGGCCCCGTTATATATTTTGCACTGGGGCCCAGGAGCTTAGGCTACTTTCACACTTGCGGTACCCTATCCGTGCTACCGCAAGTCCACCGTGCTGGCGGAAGTCCACTCCGGCCCCATTCACTATATACTGCAGCCCCAGGGGCGTAGCTATAGGGGTACAGAGGTAGCAGTCGCTACCAGGCCCAGGAGCCTGTGGGGACCCAAAGACCCTTGTGCCACATAAGACACCAGTGTTAAAGAAAATGCATGCTGGGAGGGCTCAGTCAAGGATTTTGCACTGGGGACCAGTTACAATATTGGCAGGAGGGAACTAGTTAAGTCAAGGGGGGGGGGGGGGGCATTTAAAGTTTTGCCTCAGAAAGCATGTTGGCTATGTGCTCCCCTGCCCCTTGCCACAAAGCACTAAAGGAAGGGGTCCCAAGGTGAACTCTTGCACCAGGGTCCATGAGCCTTAAGCTACGCCCATGTACAGCATGCTGCGGTTTTTGTCCGGCCGCCTCTCTATATGTTTGCCGTGCTGTGGCCAGACCTCCGGCCTGCTCCCATTATAGTGAATGAGGCCGGAGTGGACTTCCGCCAGCATGGTGGACTTGTGGTAGCACAGATCACGATAGAACAGCGTGCTGGAAAAGGCTACCGCAAGTGTGGAAGTGGTCTTACCCTGCTGTGGTGGGAATAGAAATACAAGAATAGTATAGAACTTCTGATTGTACCATAAATAAGAATCGGTTGTATGTGAGGTCCAAAAAAATCTCTTTAAATATTATTTGGAGTGAACATATGGAATATTATGCAAAGCTTTGTTCCTCTTACCTCCTTTCTACTGTACATGAATCAGGTAGCTCAGGATGAACAGCAGGACCCTAGGCAGCAGAGCTTGGAATCCTGGGAGAATGGATAAAAAATAGAAAGTAAATAGTCACAGGCCGAGTCTGGGCACATCTGCCATCCTAGGTGTGCTCCTTTCAGTGTACGACAGGGATGACCAACCTGCGTCCCTCGAGCTGTTACAAAACTACAACTCCCAGCATGCCCAGACTACCTACAGATATCAGCCTACAGCAGGGAATGGTGGGAGTTGTAGTTGTACAACAGCCGGAGGGCCGCAGGTTGGCCATGCCTGGTATATGGGGCCCCTGCATAGGAATTTGATATGTAACTTTTCTCTGAACTTACTTGGATGAAGTTTACTTTCCGGATGGATTTAACATTAGCCGGAGGGACTGTCTGACATTCTATAAGGTGAGCAGGATATTGTGTGGTTTTCAATCTTTATTCTTCTTAAAGGATTATTGTAAGTCTCTTGTTAAAAGGCGGTGGAGTCACCGTGTGCAGACCGGAATTACATTTATATAAGAGGGGTGGGCAAATTATTCACATAGGAAAATCAGTCTCCGACAGAACGTGGAGAGAAATCAGCACATCCTAAACTGCAACAACGTAACAGATGATTTAAAGCAAGGTGATCTGCCTACACCTGGAGGAGCTGCCTAAGGCTGGACATATGGTCACTGCCATCATCATCATCATCATCATTAACATCAAGTCATTTTGGGTTGGTTTTACACAACATTCATTTCCAGGTATTAATAACATTTTTTGCTGTATTGTTGGCACTGCTTTCAGCTGCACCACTTCCCCCAGTGTGACCATGAACATGAATGGAGAAGGGCCACAAACATTTCTAGATTAGAGGCCTCGGAGCTGTGTCTAGAATGGGAAATCCCTGACCCCACAGTAACTATGATTCATATGTCCCCATAGCAAAACAAGATGGGGCCCCCACCAACTAAAACAGTAGCTTAAAGGGGTCCTCTCACTTCAGTAAGTGGCATTTATCATGTAGAGAAAGTTAATACAAGGCACTTACTAATGTATTGTGATTCTCCATATTACTTCCTTTGCTGGCCGGATTCATTTTTCCATCACATTATACGAGGCATGTTTCCATGGTTATGACCACCCTGCCATCCTTCAGTGGTGGTCATGCTCGCACACTATAGGAAAAAGCACCGGCCTATGTGAGCTCCCGCGGTCCCGGCCACCAGAGAGACTGACGCTTCTTTCTATAGTGTGCAAGCACGACCACTGCTGATGGATTGCAAGGTGGTCTGTAACCATGGAAACGAGCAGTGTATAATGGGATGGAAAAATGAATCCAGCCAGCAAAGGAAGCAATATGGAGAATCACAATACATTAGTAAGTGGCTTGTATTAACTTTCTTTACATGATGAATGCCACTTACTGAAGTGAGAGGACCCCTTCAAGCTGATGTTTTAGGTGGTGGGGGCCCCATCTTGTTTTGCTATTGGGACATATGAAGTGAGACAACCCCTTTAAGTAGCAGCATGGTGGCTCAGTGGTTAGCCCTAGTCCCTTGCAGCGCTGGGGGCCTGGGTTCGAATCCGACCAACATCTGCATCTACATCTGCACTTAGATTGTGGGCCCCATACTAATGTGAAAGATAAATATTACAGGTGTGTATAATAGCACAATGTATCAGAAAGCTCCTATTATAGCAAAACAACACTATATGGTTTTTGTCCACAAAAAGGCAAAATGTTCTTGCACCTAATTTCGGCCCCCTTAAACCTCTAGGCACCATAGCAAGTGCTATGTCTATAGTTACACCCTCTAACCTGAGTGACTTACAAGCTGGTCCAGTTACTAAAACAGCCAAGCCCGCTGTGCTACATTGTTTCCATAACTTGATACAATAAGTCTCCCACAAGGGGGAGCTCTCTGCATACAGTACATGGGAAATAGACATATGCAGGACACTCCTCCTGGAGACCATTGTCTGTTCTGTCTATAGAAATCTACCCTGTTGCTCTAAAGGGGCCTGGATGTTCATACCCACAGGATGCGCTGTCAATTTCCAATAGCTCCAGGACATACCTCTGGGGCCAATCTATATAGGGAATGGAGGAAAGAGCTCTCCTGATGTGAATGGAGGATCACCCTTTCATGTATGTCCAATGTCTCCCAGTTTATTGCACCAAAGTTATCAGATTGGAGAATTTATAAGTAGAGAAATGCAATCAGCGCCAGAGATTGATTTGTAAAGTTGGACAATTTTGAAAAATTTCGAAGCGGACGCACAAATTGTTGAAACATGGGGCTCTCCGTGGAGATGAGGGTCACTTGGTAACAATGACTGAAATCATCTTCCCTCCACTAATACATCAGTATCTCAGCTGTTGGCCGTTTCCCCGTCTTCCGCGTCCACTGTGATATATTCTGATCGTCCTGATTACTCCAGACCTCAGCTGGATGCTAATTCACGCTGTGCCCGGCCTGACTTAATGTGATCCAGATTATGCTGTTTATTAATGCCTGGCCGGAGTCTGCCTCCTGATTGTACCAATATGCTGCGCGGCCTGGCACCTGTCCTCGCCGCAGATGAGCAGCCTGATTTAGAAAATGGTAAAGCAGCAAAGTCTGACAGGATATAGCAACTTGCATTTTATTCTTCGGATTTAAAAGGGGCAGCGTCCATCCAGTCAACGGGGCTTTCCTCAGGATTGTGCAGTGTCCACCAGACCGCGCCGTACATCGATGGTGCATCCTCATGATCAGACAGCCCTGAACCCTACAGGAACCCTATCTTATCATAGCCAATAATATTAGGACATTCGCCATCTTGATTGTAGAACTCGCTGTGTGACGGCAGTAGCTCTCATTATTACACATCTCATGATGACTGATGTCTGGGGATAACATAGCATACAGTGGTAAAATCTAGTGATGATCGAGCACCGAGCATAATTAAAGTCAATAGGAGTAAACACCAGACACCCCCCGCTTGGAAGCGGGGATGGTGTCTGGTTTACACGGGTCTCCCCCCCCCCAAAAAAAAAAAACAAAAAAACCACACACAACCTGGGTGACGGCGGGAGGGGGGGTTGGGCGGTTAAACTTACCTTTCCCAGCAGCATACGACATGTCCCCATGGTAAATTTCACCACAGCGCCACCTGCTGGAGGGAAGAGGGAGCTGCTGGGAAGGGTAAGGTGACGGATCCGTTTACTATTGTGTTACACCGAACGGATCCGTCCCCATTGACTTGCATTGGGGGTCATGACGGATCCGTCTTGGTGCAGGGAGTGGACCCAAGCGCCGGTATGCTCGGGCGAACAGCGATTTGGCCGAGCATGCTCACTCATCACTAGTAAAATCACATCAATCGGTAGCAATAGTTATATAAAAGTGTCCAAGTTGTGGGTAGGATTCTGGAAAGCCACACATTCAGGTCTAGGGCACACGAAAGGCTGGAGACTGCGCTTTGTGCAGCAGCACGCCACGTGTCACAGGCAGTATACAAGCTACAGCCCACTCAATGCATGAGGTCACATCTATCAGGAGCAATAGTTACATAGTATATTACATAGTTACATTATAGGTAGTATTCTGGAAAGCCACACATTCAGGGCTAAGGCACAGGAGAGGCTGGAGACTGTGCCTTGTGCAGCAGCACGCCACGTGTCACAGGCAGTATACAAACTTCAGCCCACTGAAGGAATGAGGTCACATCTGTCTGTAGTGGTAGTTAAGTTGTAGAGTACAAATTTTAGATAGTATTCTGGAAATCCACACATTCAGGTCTAAAGCACAGGAAAGGCTGAAGACAGCAGCACGCCACATGTCACAGGCAATGCACAAGCTACATCCCACTCAATGCACGAGGTCACATCTGTCAGTAGTGGTAGTTACATATTAGAGTCCAAGTTTTAGGTAGCATTGTGGAAAGCCACAGATGCAGGTTTGAAAGGGTTTTCCGAGATTTAAATACTGATAGGTCATCAGTATCTGATCGGTAGGGGTCCGACACTCAGGACTTGAGCCAATCAGCTGTTCAGCAGGGGTCCCAGGTGTCAGACCCCCATTGATAAGATACTGATGACTAATGTTGAGCCAATCGAACCTGACGAAGTGGAATTTGATCCGAATTTCAGGGAAAATTCAATTGGCCGCAAAGCCAAATTTCCTTGTGCTTCGTGGTAGCGAATCAATTTTCCCTGAATGGTGGTAAAATATTTTTTAAAAATCATGCTTACCTTATCTGTTACTTACCTCAAGATCGTAAATAGCCGGCCGCCATCTTGATTGAAGATTCCGCACAAAATCCCGTGCGATTTGACATATGACTTCACCACGCCGGCCGAAGTGATGACATCATCACGGACCATGCAAGATTTCGCGCTAGATCCTTAATCAAGATGGCGGTGGGCGTCTCTTCGTGTTCAAATGGATGAGGGTAAGTATGATTTTATACATTTTTAAAAATGTTTCCCTGTAATATTGCTATCTAATGCCGCGGTCAGCTATGAACACAGAATCTGAGGGGTACAATGATGGGGAGCAATCGCCGCTCCTTGTCATTGCACTCACTACTTACAAAGAAATGCACTTCCTGATGAAGCAATTTGTTACAAAGCATTTTTTTTTTTTTAAATTTGGCGAATTGTAAAACAGCCGAATTGGATTTTTCAATACTTTGTTCCAGAAGATAGGTCATCAGTATTTAAAGGGTTTCTGTCACCAGTTTTTTCGGTATGAATCAGGCTGACATTAGAGATGTGCTAATGTCACCAGATTCCAAATATATATCTGTTTTATTTACTGGTGCCCCCATTTTTATATAAAATGAACTTTTATTTTATGCTAATAAGGCCTCTAGGTGCAAGGGGCGTTACCCCTGCTCCTAGAGGCTCTGTTGATTGACAGGCCCAGGCAGAGAAGAAACACTCCATTCACTATAGCTTGCAAGGACCTTCAATGATGTCATTGACCATGTGATCAGTCACATGGTTAGGATCACACAAACAGCCTGTCTCCTCCTAAACCATGTGACTGATCACGTGGTCATGACATCATTGAAGGTCCTTGCAAGCTATGGTGAATGGAGTGTTTCTTCTCTGCCTGGGCCTGTCAATCAACAGAGCCTCTAGGAGCAGGAGTAACGCCCCTTGCACCTAGAGGCCTTATTAGCATAAAATAAAAGTTAATTTTATATAAAAATGGGGGTACCAGTAAATAAAACAGATATATATTTGGAATCAGGTAACATTAGCACATCTCTAATGTCAGCCTGATTCATACCGAAAAAACTGGTGACAGAAACCCTTTAAGTCTTGGAAAACCCCTTTAAGGATCAGGACAATCTGGAGACTGTGCCTCCTGCAGCAGCATGTCGCATGTCACAAGCAGTGTAAAAATTCCAGCTCATTGCATGGAAGAGCAGAAATGAGCAGAAATGATGGATTCAGGTAAAAATTCACAGAGGAAAGTATGAGTTTTTTTTTAAAGGGTTGATACTGACAGGTGATTGCACGCTCCTGCGGCCCACGAATGGCCTGTGACAACACGAGGAAGGCTGATAGCGTCGTTATAAATATATAATACGGAATTATTTGCAGAACAAGCTATGAGATCCTGAGGGGGGAAAAGTTTGCCTTGCCACTCAATATTTCATGTCTCCGTCTTCCTGCCTGGTCTGGTGTGCTCTTCTAAGCACTCAATATATGAAATGTCAAGTCAAGGACAAACCCACCAGTTGTGGAGTAAGATCTGATGATACAGTGTGTTCTCCAGTAAGTAATCTGCAAGATATAATCAGGGTAAATAGACTTAGGTGCATTAATCTTTCATGTCAAGGAACTTTGCGGAGAAATATAGTTTGAGGTTTATAATTTGCTATGTAAAGCTGGATTACGGGAGATAACATCGCTGAGAAATTTTAGGAAGTAGAAATAGATATTTCCTCAATCCTCCCCATTTATGAACTTATAGGATCTGCTGTATGATTAGTAATGTCATAGATACTAATGTACGGGAGGGAGATAAGAGAGGCACTGAAGAAAATATGGGGAGACGCACGACTTGGGGGGAGGCATGAACGCTGAAAGGTGACCTACAGTAGCAGAAGTTATGAAAGTTATATGGACGACAAAATGCGATAAAACCCTTCCAAATGATATTCTGGAAAGTCCAATAATCCTGCGCTTTTTCCCCCCGCGACAGAACAGCATACAGATATCCAGTTTTATAGAACGAGAAGACTAAGCAGGAAGAACCGGTCAGAACTTTCTCTGATTTTACAAAAATAACAGCATTAGATTTTGTGTTAAAGCCGCAGGAGGGCAGAAGATGTTAAAGTTTTCAGAGGGTGGAGCTGTAATCTGTAGTGAAAGTAATCTTCTTATAAGAGACTGTATTTGTGAGTTATCCTCTCTCTTCTAATTGTAGCTGGGTCATGTGACCAACTCCCTGATCTCCAACTGACCCAGGACAGGAAGTCAGTTACTGCTCTATTCATACCTATGAGACTGAAAGTGAGGCTCCCATAGGAATACATAGAGAATTAGACTTTCTGTCTGCACATAAGGTGCTGTGTTATCTGGTGAGTCTGATTGCTGGTCACATGACACAGATGAGAAACTTCAGGATGATATAAGTCAAAAATACAGACACTGGTAAGAAAATGACATTCACTACAGATTACATCATGTACATTTCTAGCAGGACATGGAATAAAAATTTTTTGCGGGAGTTCTTCTTTAACAATAAGTAATAACCCCCTTTGCATTTTCATGCTGCACACTATCCCATTTTGCATTTGGGAAACCAATGAAATATTGAGAAGAACTAATGGTGGAACAGAGGAAGGTTTCCAGGCTGCTGTAGCCACGGGCACCGTTCTCAGGGTGATTCTGAGGGCAACAGGACACAAGGAAACCCTGAGGCTAATTGTAGCAGGAAGAGCTTTATTACGTCAACCTGACAAATATCTGTCACTGGCAGATTAGGAATGCATGTAGCAGCAGTGTAAGGAAAGAGCACATTTAAAAAAAATATTTAGAGATTTTGCAAAAATGTTGTAGTAAAATACAGATGCAGCAGAGCTCAGTATGTGATGTTTCCCAAATCATCATGATAACTGGTTTTGCAAACTGCTACATATGAACCTAACACACGAAAAGAGGTTTTTTTGTGTGTGTACAGTGTGTACATGTACAGTGTTTGCTTGTGTGTGTGTGTACAGTGTTTTCATACCTCCCAACTTTCAAAATGAATGAAGCGGGACACGATGTGTGTCGCGCAAGACGTGCCGTGGCAGATATTTTCTGCACTAGGCCACGCCTCTAACTCCACCTAAAAAATAACTATACACCTAATCCCAACCAGTCCCCTAAATGCCCCCACATAGTAGTTATTCCCCCTTTATGCTACAGCACACTAGTTATGCCCACACTGTGCCTCCTTCACAGATTATGCCCAGATATATGCCCGCTCACAGTAATGATACCCAGAGATGTGTTCCCTCACAGTAACAGTGCCCAGATGTGTTCCCCCTCACAGTAATATGCCCAGCTGTGCCCCTTCACAGTAATATGCCCAGTTATGTGCCCCCTCACAGAATTATGCCCAACTGTGCCCCGAGTAATATGCCCAGTTATGTGCCTCTCACAGAAATTTAAAAAAAAAATAAACTCCACAGATTCACCTTGTTCCTAGCAGCAGCAGGACATCAGCTGCTCTGGTCTGTGGAGGAGGAGGAGCTAACCCCATCCCCCTGCACAGACCAGAGGTGTTGAGAGCCGGCATGGGGGAGGAATGATGGAGCAGAGAGCCGATGGGGCGACAGCACTGTGCTTCATCATTACAGGCAACTGTCTCTGCTTCCTGTGGAGTAGAATTTGTGTGTGTACAGTGTGTGTGTGTTATTATATTTTTCTATTTGTTCATGTCTATATTTGTAAGCATGTAAATGTTTTTATACGTAGGTTGTGTGTGGGTACAGTATGTCTATATGTACATGCATACCATGTTTCAGGTCATAGCCCAAATACAGTATTTCTCAGGGTGCCTGTGATTCCTTCTTACTCCCCTTCTGGACTTTGATGATAAGGTTAATAATTAGAAATAAACCTCTTAGGCTATGTTCACACGGGTGGGATTTAATCTGGATTTCAGTGCAAAGGCAATCTTACAAGTGACTGGAGTTTCTGCAACCCTCATTCACATGCATCAGAAATTCTCCATGGAGATGACCAAATCATCACTTATTTTCCATGGATTCCATGCAGAAAAGATAACACTGGGCAGAAATCTGAGGCCAGCCTTGAATTTTTTCCATGGAAATAAACATCGGATTAATATTCTTCATGTGAACATACTCCTAGAGCCCCAACACACAATCATATTGCAGCTTTAAAGGGGTTTTCCGGGGTTGTAGGTCCTCAGTGTCTGATTGGTGGGGGTCCGACACCCTGGAGCCCCGCCGATCAGCTGTTTGAGAAGGCTCACAGGAGCGCTGGTATCTTCTCAAACAGTTAATTGGCGGGGGTCCCGGGTGTCGGACCCCACCGATCAGATACTGATGACCTATCCTGAGGATTAGTAGTAAAATCCCGTAAAACCCCTATAAACGGTTTGTTCCAAGATCTAAATGTATCCCTATGTACAGGATAGGGGATAAGCAACTGATCAGTGGGGGGGTCCAGCTGCTGAGACCCCCACTAATGCCAAGTACTGGATCCTCCTGAATGAATCGAGCACGTGCACTGCCACTTGATTTATTTTCTATTCGACTATTACTGTCAGCCCCATAGAGAATTAATAGAGTGGTGACGCCCCCCTCCCTGTGAGAATCCCGTCAGTCGGACCCCCGACTGATCAGCTGTTTGCAGTATCTTGGCACACATACAGGTTTTTGGGGTCCTACTCTACCTTGTAAGTACGCAGGAAAGAAAATTGGATGAGGCATGGAGCTATAGGCGGCAATTGCTGCTATGAAAAGCTCCACTGGCTGCTACAGTGTAGAAACCTTACTGTTACAGTGTTACAGGCGGCACAAGCCCTTCACCACCTTAACCAATGTTTCCTTTAGCTTAAACCAATTCAGGGAAGAAAATAGAATGGATTATCCGATGAAGCCTGGGAATAATAGGATAAATAATTGAGTAATTTAATTTGAGCGCTGCATCGCTGCACCCCCATATTTCAGCATGTATAAGACGCGTATTTCTGAGAACGAGAGCGAATTCAGAATGGAAACAACCCATAGACATGCCTCTACACGATTTCACACTTGTGGAGGGGGAGCAGGTGTCGGACCGTGTGAGCAAATCCCACATTTGCTTTGCATTTGGCAGGAAATAAATGTAGAAGGAGCACCTGCGACCGACGGTGATAGCGAAGGCTTGGGCTAGCGCCGAACATTAGGATTTGCTCAGTGGCTTATCTAGAATTCATGGAGTTTACAGCAATTTTGTGACTGAATAAGTTTATCAGTAGTTTCTGTGAATAGGCTTCATTTACATCATGTCAGAAAATGACCTATTAATGTTTTAATGTTTACGGTAGTGAGCATGTTCTCCTTATTGTGCAGGGAGGGGGAGGAGATGCGTTGTATTATTATTGTATTGTTTATTATTAGATGAAGGACTGAGATGCATGTATTTAGTCTGACCTGATTATTTAGGGTCTTTTTCCAAACCTTTTGCATGGCATATTATTTAGCATTGTGGGTTGTATGAGTGGGTGAGAGGTCATCTTGTTCCTGGGTTGATCCTTGATCTTACTTGCTCCTGTTTTATATACTTCTGCTCACACATCCCTGTGCTGTGCACAGCATTCTGACCAATCAGATATCTCCACAGTTAATCTATCCTCTCCTCTCCCAGCATTCAGGTTCACAGGAAAGAGAGAAGCTGCAGCTGTATCCCCCTTCTGCACTTCTCTTTGTCTACCTGGGGCATAACTTTAGGGGAAGCAGTGTAGCTGCTGCTTTGGGGACGAGACCCACAAGGGGCCCCCTCAGTAAGAAGACTAAAATATTTTATTGTTAGGGCCCCCTCAACAGTATTATACAATGACATTATATATAGAGAGTCTACAGTTGGGGGAAGAAAAGCTACAGTCTACCACAGCTGAGAAGTGGATTCAATTGTATCCAGTCTAGACAATGCTCTGTAAGCTAAACAGGCAGCACTCTGGACAGATACATTGTAGCAAGTGAGAGGTTTCTGCTTCTCATGATGTGTTTAGCTCACAGATCATTGTCTAGACTAGATATCATTAGATCCACTTCTCAGATGAGATCAGGTACACATACAAGTTTGTAGGATTTTGCTGCCTTTAAATGTACACTAAAGTGTTCTAGATAGAATGTGACTCTGCATTCCCCCACCCTCCCCCCTTTGGGCAGAGGTGAATCAGTCCTGCTTCCTACCACAAGGAAAGGTTGCAGTTCTAGTTAATTCCAGTTGATTGTGGTGCTGAGAAGACGTGACAGATGTAGCAGCAAGGGGAAAAAGTTCTCCAAAAGGAAGTAGCTCATAGAGCCCCCCGACTCCATGCTAACTTACTTACTGAGTGCTAGGAGGGGGAGAACAGCCAAAGGCATCCCAATCCAGGGATACCAGAACCGACCGAAAGTTCAGTAACCAGAGATTAGCACAACAGAGAGAGAAAGCAGAGTTATCAAGTTTTCCTGCCAGTTTCTACCAAAGCCTGCTGGAACCAAGAGAAAGCCTGCTTATTGTCAGGATTCAACTTTATTCAAGTAAAGCTATTAATGTTTGTCAAGGTCTGGACTCAATTATTCTCCACATCCTACCTCAACTATCCCCCTTTACTGCTTCAGAGCCCAACCCTGGAGATCAGCTGTATCCAGGTAGGAGCACTGTGACATAGAGACCATTAAGGGCCGCACCACACCACTCGGCATTAATATACACCTGGTACACGATCAGTGGCAGTGCGTCGGAAATGTCCCAGATAGGAATACTCCTTTAATTACCTAACATTTATAGTCATTCACTTAATGTAGAGCTCCCCCTTCCCCTCTCACAGCATTCTATTTTACAGACACGGAAAGAAGCTGCAGCTGCATCTCCTCCTTACCTCATCTTAATTAACTTTTCTTTTTATTTTTTTTGTGTATTACATTGGAGGTATATTGGTAAAATGAGGAGGATTCTGAACATTTACAGAGAGGATTCATGAACGGAAAGCAGGAATACAGGCTTCTGGAAGGTGCTTCTTTCCTCTAATATAATATAGGTCCATAATACCAGAAACCTCCTTTAACCACCTAACTGTTTTGCCGGAGTCCAGCTCTGGAAGTGTGAAAAGTAGCTAAGTGGAGGGGGGAGGGCTGCTTTAGATGCTACTACCTCCTGAATGGTAGCAGATAGAAACATGTAATAACTGGTCACGTTTGAAAGCTGACAGTCCCGGCTTTCATAAAAGACCAAGATGACAGCTAAAGTCCAAGTAACAGAGGAGAAATCACTGTTAGAACTCAAGTCAGGAATAATCACCAGTAAAACCAGTTTTTACTTTCACTTTCACCTGCATTCACAGCATCCCGATTTCTATCAGTAATATCTGTCCTGAACATATTGCTGGTATTGTCTAAAAGCTTGGAATGTCTGCTTTCAAATAAGACCAGTTTCCTGTTTCTAGCTGCTACCATTCAGGAGATAGTGTTATCTAAATTAGAACTCCCCCCTCCAGTTAGCCACTTTTCCCACTGCTTGAGCTGGACTCTGGCAAAAGAGTTAGGGGGTTAAAGAGCTCTAAATCAGGACTTCACTTAAAGTTTTAAGAAGTTTCATCCGAGACAAGTTCTACTTTTCAAGTTCATAAACTTTAGTGCAGTGGACTCCGTCCAAAGCGCAGCTGACCCAGATTTCCGCCCTGCAGATTATTGTGTTGGAATAAATTATGCTGCGCATGTAGAAAACATATTTCCGCAGGACATATATTACCAAAAAAGACGACTTTTGTTCAAACTATTCAGCTCAACCATGAAACATTATCTGAAATATGCTGACTACTTTCACATACTCCACAGGACTGAAAGAGATTATGACTTGAGCACAAAAAAAAATAAAAAATTCTCACTGAGCTCCTGAGTCCGCAATCTTTGTTCTCCGGCTCTTGTCATGCTTCTCAGAACCAAAATTGTGTATGGAAGAGACTTCAATGTGAATTATTATTTTCAAATTTTCCATAAGATGTTCCATACCGAGAGTGTTGGGATGAAAAAAAGAAATGATTTAAATGAGAGAATTGCAAAGTGAAGCACACACTCGAGCGGACGGAATGCGGAATATTTTGCATTGATGCTCTTTTTGGCTCTGCTCCTTCCGTACCCAAGTGGGGAAAAAAATACTGAATATTTACATTGTGCTGGTGGAAATGAATATTCATGAAGTGCTTTTACACATTTTGCTGGAATCAATATTCTGACGGGGATTTACTGTGTGCTGGCGCAAGGAGCGCATTGATGAAAAGTCCTAGAAAGATATTCAAGGAGATGACTGGGGATTAACGCTTGGCAAACAGGAGTCGCCGTCACTCCACTGGAAGGTGCATCGGATGCAGGAGAAGTGATCTCAAACCTGAGGCAATACTGCAACTCCTAATATGGCCTGCAGATATCAGGGCATGATGAGAGTTGTAGTTTTGGCACAGCTGGAGAGGGAAGAATTTTGTAGCATCCGGTGCACCTTCTAATGACAGCTGGGAGATCGCTGCTCTATAGCATTGAAGATGCAACCTATGGTGTTACTATACCAGCAAGTCCAACAACATTCCTGTCTGACAATCTCTCAATGGGGTTGTCAAGGAGCATATCCCTAGCAACCAGCCTGTCTTTAAAAAAAAATCAGATTTAGGACTACGGTAAAATATTGGGTATGGAGACTGCAAGAAAGCCCTACTGCCCATCTGTTGTTACTGTAGAGCCCAAACTATTTGTGTGAGGCACCAACCACTGAGCCCCTACTGGTAATGATGATGGTGTGAGAACAATCCCCCACCACCATCACCATCCCAGCTATGTAACATTTATCACCCATCACCTGGAAAGAAGATGACTGCCTATTGTGCCTATTCCAAAGGATTTTCCAGTTTTCTCCAATCAGGCATCAGAATAACTCCCTGGATCAACGACCCCTCTCTAGTAACTATAACCTGTAATATTATTACCTCCAGAATCACATCCAGGCCCCTCCTGATCTCTTATAGTGAACTTACCATCACCACCTCCTCAGGGAGAGAGTTCCATAGTCTCACTGCTATTACCGTAAAGAATCCTCTTCTATGTTTGTGTACAAACCTTCTTTCCTCCAGACGCAGAGGATGTCCCCTCGTCACATTCACAGTCCTGGGGATAAATAGATGATGGGAGAGATCTCTGTACTGACCCCTGATATATTTAATACATAGTTATTACATCTCCCCTCAGTAAATAACCCTAATTTTGATAATCTTTCTGGGTCCTGTAGTCCGCCCATTCCAGTTATGACTTTAGTTGCCCTCCTCTGAACCCTCTCCAGCTCTGCTATGTCTGCCTTGTTCACAGGAGCCCAGACCTGTACACAGTCCTCCATGTGTGGTCTAACTAGTGATTTGTAAAGTGGCAGGACTATGTTCTCATCACTGGTGTTGGGCCACTATGAGGTGGGGATCATTATTTTTTAACTGGAGAAAGCACTACGGGGACATTGTGGCTGTAAAAAGGAGCAGTTTTGTACTGGCCACTATGGGAACTAAAGGGGAAGTTCTGACATTACGTTATAAGGGGGCATGTTTTGTACTGGCAGATAAGGGGGCATTTTTTGTACTGGCACACATTATAAGGGGGCATTTTTGTACTGGCACACATTATAAGAGGGCATTTTTGTACTGGCACACATTATAAGGGGGCATTTTTGTACTGGCACACATTATAAGGGGGCATTTTTGTACTGACACACATTATAAGGGACCATTTTTGTACTGGCACACATCATAAGGGGACATTTTTGTACTGGCACACATTATAAGGGGACATTTTTGTACTGGCACACATCATAAGGGGACATTTTTGTACTGGCACACATTATAAGGGGACATTTTGTACTGGCACACATCATAAGGGGACATTTCCATTAGGTTTGTACTGGCACACATTATAAGGGGACATTTTTGTACTGGCACACATATAGGGACATTTTTGGCACACATATAGGGGACATTTTTTACTGGCACACATTATAAGGGACATTTTTGTACTGGCACACATTATAAGGGGACATTTTTGTACTAAGGGGATACTGGGGGAGGGACATTTTTGTACTGGCACACATTATATTTTTGTAGGGGGGACATTTTTGTACTGGCACACATCATAAGGGGACATTTTTTGTACTGGCACACATATAAGGGGGACATTTTTGTACTGGCACACATTATAAGGGGACATTTTTGTACTGGCACACATTATAAGGGGACATTTTTGTACTGGCACACATTATAAGGGGACATTTTTGTACTGGCACACATTATAAGGGGGCATTTTTGTACTGGCACACATTATAAGGGGACATTTTTGTACTGGCACACATTATAAGGGGCATTTTTTGTACTGGCACACATTATAAGGGGACATTTTTGTACTGGCACACATTATAAGGGGACATTTTTGTACTGGCACACATTATAAGGGGACATTTTTGTACTGGCACACACATTATAAGGGGGCATTTTTGTACTGGCACACATTCTTATGTGGCCACTATGGGGACATTTGTTCTACATGGAGCACTAAAGGGTTTTTTTTTACTGGTAAATGTCATAAGGAAGACGGTATTGATAGTGTGAGTCATGGAAGTTTTATAAATCTGCAGATAATTATTGTAGGCAGTCACCTACTAGATCACTACAACCCTGAACAAACTATATCTTCAGCAGCAGAGGGGCACAGGAGAGCAAACTCTGGACTGGTGGTCAGATTGGGGATCACAAGACCCAGTACTAATAATGAAAGGGTTAAAAAAAAGCTGCTTCTTTAACATTTTGCATGGCATTTGGAGCTCCATATCCGAATAACTAAGCTCCGGCCGCCCTAAATATATTAAGAAATTAATTAGTATGGAAAGTCAGACTTAAAGGACATCCACTTTAAACTGCGAAATTTAGGAAAATATGTTTTTTTATTAGATTCTGAACCCTCGACAGATAAGAGTGGGGTTTAGGACTGCAACCAACCCACCGGCGCCACTCTGTATCAATAACTAATTACATCCTAGTTCTAGCTCAGTAACACAGATTGATGGCTTCATTATCACATTTAATTAGTGGTGCTTTTAATTTATCAGTAAGAAGCGCTTTTAATTGGTGAATAAACAGATGCTATGGCGTGCACGAAAACACGGGGATGGAAGGCTGCAGAAGGCCTGGAGGGCGGGGAGATGATGCCGGCGAGATGATGCTTTTCATTTCCTGCCATGTAATTCTCATCTACAATGGGCATGTGAGGACCACTCCATCTCCCGGCACAGGCCTCGCAGAATCATTTATTGTCTAGCTCAGTCAGGTCTGCAGAACGGGCGACATTGGGGCAATAAGTCTCCGTCTTCTTCATCCCTAATAAATTACGGTGATACAGATGATTAGTGCCTCTGTGGAGGAGCTGCAGACTGGCTTAGCAGCTTGGACCAATATCCAGCGAGGAAGCCGCGCCGGCTGTGAGTGACGAGCGGGGGTCATGATCAAAGGTCAAGTGGTCACTTATGAAATTGCAAGTGCCGAATGACTACAAAGAAGAGATAAATTAATAATCAAAACAGCCAAATATATTAAAGAACAGAAGAGTTGCAGTTGTATCCAGTCTATCAGAGGAACATACCTCTCTCTCCTATGGTATTCCTATCGTTCGCCACAATGTATCAGTGCTGGTAACATGTGTCAACCTGCAGTTCTGGTAAAGAATGTCTAGATTGGATACAATTGATTACAGCTTTTCAAAATGTTGGGCAGATTTTCTAAAATGCTCCAAATTTAAGAGGCACACAACATTGATAATTCCTTCCCCATTATGTCTGAGGCAGTTGCTCTTTTATTCACTGACAACAGAGATTTTTAAAATAAATAGTTACTCAAAGAGTTGTGTCATGTATGCACAAAACTTTATTTTCCAAGCTGGCGTCATGTAGGGAATTCCAAATTATGTTGTTTTTTTTAACTCTTATTGTAAATGTTTAAATTAGAACATAAGCGATGAGAAGTTGACATCATAGGGTCAGTAGGAGTTCGGTCGGGCTCGCAGGCACATAAGGATATACTTCAAATACAACTTGAGAATCAATCAGACCTAATTGTTAGGAAAACACAAAACTACAGGAATCCAGCGGAGGTGGAGGATGATGAAGATACAGTGTGAAGGTCAGTGGAGAGAAGAGTTAAAATCTGCTCACCAGAAGGGTTAGTCCACACAGTTCTGATGCTCACATGTCCATTGCAGGCACTTTTGGTGGAAGACAGGGCAGGGCAGACCCCAAAATATTTTCTCAATCTGATAGTCTCTGAATTTATCCGGATCCTAGATGGACCAAGAATTGGAAAAGTCATGGCCTGTGAGACGAGCATAGGGAGAGATGTAGCGAGTGCTCACTCAGTACGGACAGTGTGGCTGAAAACGATTAATAGACAAATATTGAAGAGGGAGGGTACAAGGAGACTGCAGGGAGAGGATAGGAAGAGTACAGGGACAGTGCAGGCATACTGCTGAGAGAGTGCAGTGAGACTGCAAAGAGACTGCAGAGAGAGAGCAGGGAGACTTATGCTGCGTCAGTTTTAATTATCTATTCCTACATTTACTTATTTCTTCATCAGCCATAAATGTATTTCAATACCAATAAGATGGAAGCCTTTATTATTCCGGTGCCAGTGTTGCAACCAATACCATCCAGTCCTCATCTTTTGCTGGCTTTACTTCTTCCAAATCATCCTTCACAGTCTCTATGTTCAATAAAAATCAGCAAGATGCAGAGGAGGAGGAGCTGGATGTTCCTGATGACATATTCTCATTGATATTAGATGATGTGGAAAAGGAAGAAAAGCAGATGGCAGAAGAAGGGCTCCCACCTGTAGGACAGGAGAGCGCTGGGGTTGGAGAAGTTGTTACAGTCCCTGTTTAAAGGTGCTGCACAGCCATTAACAATGAAGAAGGATTATAAAGCGTGATCTTCATTATTAAATGCAAGGCAGCTGTGGCTAATTGGCTGCTCAGTTCTTCACCACAGCATGGTCACAACCCACCTGCAGCTCTGTGCAGAGTGTGGATTGAATTTTTCAAAACGTCGCTCATCTCTAGTAATAATAATGGAAGTCAATAATGTAGCATCATTTCTCATTTTAAATTGGGGCCATGGAGTACACGGGAGTGGCAGTGGAAGATCCAGTAAGCCTCACGGTTAGGGTGGGTTCGCACTTCCATTATGGCATTCCATTATAGGTTCCGTTTATAATGGAATATAACGGAATTTCCATTTTGATCAGTCATAGTAGAAGTCTATGTGCATGCATAACGGATCCATCTGATTTCTGTTATGTAGGACGGAAAGCACAGTATACCTTGGGCACAGTCATGGTCACTCCACCGAGACATCTATATAGCCTCCTCATGGCTCAAAGGACCGTGGTCAGAGGATACTTGTCCTCCCGACAGGTGAAGGTCCTAAGCTATCAGACATTTCATGCACATTGTATGCAAAATTGACAAATGCCGCCAGCTCTCTTAGAATAATTAAATTTAGGTGTTGAAATTCTTTAATTACTTCAGAAACTACAGACGTGAGCCACAAAAAGAAGAAGGAAAATCTATTCCCAGGCCACATTACTATTATGTATTTTTGTTCTCGATTGTTTTTTCTTTCCTTTACTTTCATCGTTCTAACTTTGATAATAATTAACTAGGAGAAGAAGTATTAAGATAATGAGAAAATGAATTGCGAGCAGAATTTACATCCCGCTCCTGGTTTGATTGGGGAAGTGTATTATGAGAATGTCATTAGATAGCAATCAGTTCTGCCTTTACGGTAATATCAATGCAGCTTTAATAACGAGGACCACTTCGTTGGAGTAAGGATGGAAGGAGGACATGCGTTGGATTCCCTAATGGTTTGATTCAATTTTATACTCAAGCATTTCTGGCAAAGGGATGGAAGATTGGGAAAAATCATCAACACACGCCTCCTGTTTCTTCTGAAGTGTTCTCATCCAAGACGTGTGAAGAGGAGCCAAACATCAGCCTCCAGAGAGAGGGATATTGAGTCTAGATAAAGTTGGGAGTCCTACCTGAGGATCCTCTAGTGTCCTAGACTCAGTAATACAGTAGGTCCCAAAGGTCCAACAGAAGACAACAGAAGGTAGGGAATAGAGCAGCACAGGAGCTCAAACCCACACCACTGTCGCTACCTACTTGCACAGTCCATCCTAACTGACGGTGTGCAACTGGACTGCGGTCCCTAGCTTACAGGCTAGAAGATGGCCGCGGCTGGCCCGATGCGAGAAAATGGATGAGCGAAGTATGATGTTTTCTTATTTTATTTTACACTCTGCTTTTTACATCAGATGCCATGATCATGTAAGAACGCGGCATCTAATCGGTCCCGCTCTCCGTCATTGCACCCGCTACTTACAAAGAAATGCACTTCGCGACAAAGTAATTGGTCACAAAGCAGATTTTTTTTTTTTAAATTCAGCGAAGCAGACTAATCGAATTTTTCAATAGTTTGCACATCTCTATTTCTCCTCTGTAGTGTATGCCCTAACGGAAAAAAATAAAATAAAAACCCACAATTCGGCTAGTATTAAAAACTACAGTTCGACCCCCCCCAAAAAAAAAAAAAAAAAAAAAAAAAAAACTTTCATACAGCTCTGTAAACAGAAATATAAAAATAAAAGTTATGGTGGCCAGAATATGGTCAACTTTAAAAAAGTTTTTTTTATTTTTTAAAAGTAGTAAAACTTAATAAGAACTGTATAAATTTGGTATTACAGTAATCGTACTGAGCCGCAGAATCAGGTTATCATGTCATATTTAGCGTTCAGTGAATGTCGTAAAGACAACACCTTTGGAATTGCAAAGGATTTTTTGTTCTGAAATGGTTAAATATTAAATATTGCTTAGCAGATAAGTTTCGTTCAATGATCTTGAGCGTTAAAACTTTTCCCCTCTTCGATTCGCCCTGATTTCTGCTGACTTTGTATGCGTCACTCATCGCCGGTTCTGAATTTTGCATTAAGTGGATTAGTTGTTTTTTATAATCTGGCATTAGGAATGGTCGCACCATATGGCGGCACAATATGTCTGCATGCTAAATGGATACCTAACGAATACGCCTTGAGCCGAAGAGTCTGTGATGCTTTGTGAATGGTAACATCAATGGTAACCGGCGCTGAGATGACTGCGGCAGGGGTCAGAAAACCATATTAGCGAAGAATAAAGCTCCTGCGCTGTCGGCCCCTTCCCTACTATTAGGAGGATGCGGCGAGTTCTCGCTGCAGTGGATAAATAGCTCAGCCCTGTGATGCCTGTGGCTATCTCTTCTAGGAAGTTCAGCCGCTCATTCCACCCAGAAGGGATCGTTTACGAGCTGCAGAGTAAGCGCTGCGCCTGTATTTGTGTAATGACATTAACCTATTTATGCACCGATGCACCGTCTCATCAGGCGCTCGCGTTTAGTCGGAAGAGGCGATGAAACCGAACGGAGCTGGAGCGTCTCTGGACCATTTGATGACCGGATCTGAGCTGCTCTTTGTGAAATGCACTCATAATCCTAGCGACTGCATTACGGGGAATGTGATATGTTTTTATGTTTTGTTTTTTTTTTTTAGAATTTTTGCTTTTATTTTCCAAGTCACCGTCAATATTTTTAAGAGGATTTCCGAAATTGTGCAGTTTCGCAATGGCCACTAGGCGCAATAATATATTGAGATGTCCTGTTCTGTTTCTGTTTGGGTAACTTTACAGTAGCCATCTCATTATCATCACAGGCAGGATTACAGTGACAGATAATATAGGTAACAAAGGATCTGCTGTTCACAATAGTTGATATCACAGCTTATGTGCTCCCTCCTGACCTCTGCACGGGCCATAGCATGCCTAGAAAAATCTCCTATATTAATCAGTGTCCTGTCCATTGTGTCTATGGCCCATATGGCTGCTCTCAAAGGTTTATTGTATTTTTCACCCTATAAGACGCACTTAACCCCCCTCCCCCTATAGTGGGGAAAAATGCCAGTGCGTCTTATGGAGCAAATACTAATGATCGCTTCCATTATAGAAGTGATCATTAATACAAGACCAGGAGGACCGGGGAGCGGTGAATGCAGCACTCACTGGGCTCTGTACTCACTACTTCATGGTCTTCTCCTGCAGGCTCTTAATGCTGTGCTGTGACCTGAGGGCCATTCACATTGGGGTCTGATCTGAGGTCTGATTGGGGGTCATTCATATTGGGGTCTGATCTGAGGTCTGAATGGGGTCTTATTCACATTGGGGTCTGATCTGAGGTCTGAATGGGGTCTTATTCACATTGGGGTCTAATCTGAGATCTGATTGGGGGTCATTCCCATTGGGGTCTGATCTGAGGTCTGAAAGGGGTCTTATTCACATTGGGGTCCAATTTGAGGTCTGATTGGGGGTCATTCACATTGGGGTCTGATCTGAGGTCTGATTGGGGGTCATTCCATTGGAGGTCTGATCTGAGGTCTGAATGGGGTCTTATTAACATTGGCTGGCGATCTGATAGGGGCTCTGAGCTGCGGTCTGGTTAACATTGGGGGTCTGATCTGAGATCTAATGAAAAATATTTTTTTTCTTATTTTCCACCTCTAAAACCTAGGTGTGTCTTATGGGCAGGTGCGAAAAGTATTGTATGTGTGTGTATATATATATATATAATTTAAATAATAGATCATTTTCTGGTTAAACATTTCCTTTAAGAGAGAGGGGGGTACTCTGGGGCTTATAGAGAGTAGGGAGGGGGGTACAAAATGGTGTATAGTAAGGACGGAGGTACCCAGGGATATCAACTAAGTATGAAGAGAGGTGCTCATCGGCGTAACTACTGTAGGGTTATTTAAGGTATTTAGGGTTACATACTAAGTAGGGAGCGGTATACTCAGGGGTGTATATAAGGCGGGAGGTATATAAGGGCATGTGCTAAGTAGGAAAAGGTTATTCAGGAGCAGAAACCAAGTGGGGGTTATTCTGAAGTGTATGCTAAGTAGGGAGGAAGGAAAGCAGGGACATATACTATAGTAGGCAGGGAGTACTCAGGGAAGTATACTAAGGGGGAGCTCACAGGTATATACTAAGCAGCAATGAGGTATTAAGGGATGCATACTAAGTAAGGAGGGAGTAATCAGGGATGTGTACTGAAAAGGAAGGGAGTATTCAGAAGTGTAAACTAAGTAGGGAGGGAGGTATTCAGGGGCATATGCAAAGTAAAAACAGAGTACTCAGGGGCTTATACTAAGAAGGTAGGTACTCTGAGGTATATGCTAAGCACAGAGGGTGGTATTCAGAGGCACATACAAATATGAATTGGGTACTCAGGGGTGAACACTAAGGATGGAGTGGGGTACTCAGGAGTATATACTACGTTGGGAGGGAGTATTCCAGTACTATGTAAAAGGATGGAGGGGTTACTCAGGGGATTATATTAAGTAGGACGGAAGTATTCTGGATCCTATACTAAGTACTGTAGGTACTTATGAGCATATAGTATACTTAGCAAGGAGGAGTTACTCAGAGGTGTATAAGAAGGATATCGGAGAGTCCTCACAGGTGTACCCTAGGAGAGGGGTGTCCCTAGGAGAATACACCTGGGAGGGAGAGTCCTTCAAATGCTAAAAGAACAAACTGTGCCACATACTGAACCTCCCTTACTGATTCTGATCACCTTCCACGGGTCCTATGTGGCATTACTAATGTCCGTTGACATGGCATCCATCAGGTGACCTCACCAGTCACGGTGACAACTAGCTGCCACTTTTACAAGACATGTCATCACGTGGCGATCACAGATGAAGAACAGGGTGTTGAGGGTCTATGAGACTGGAGTCTGGTGAACATTTATGTATAGCAAAGTACACCACTGCATTACTCCACTTCTATGGACTTCAATGACTTGTTCAGCTCTGCTACATCTCCACAGACCTCCATGAATCAAAAGTTTTGTTTATCTTTGAAGCAGACAAGAAGAAGACCTTGTGTAGTCCTGAGGTTTATCTATCATGACAGCTAAATCACTGTCATAGCTTCGCTCCTCTCTGTTCCCGAGTCTTTAGTGTTCCAGAAAATGTAATATCTTATTTGTAGCAGATTCTTGACCCCGACCCAAGAATTGTTATTTGAAGGAATTACAGCTGAAGTGGGGATTATGACTGCGGTTCCAGTGTCTGAACTGTAGACGCTTCTCAAATATCCCCAGACTCTCTGTTTTATGAGCCTGATGGCGTTAAAGGGGATTTCATCTCGACAAATATAATGTCTTTTCCTGGTCCCAGTGTCTCAACTCCAACAACTCTATAGAGATCTCTGACAAGTGGTTATCCACTGGTTTCAGAACTACAACTCCCATTATGCCTTGACATTTGGATATGTTTGGGGTTGTAGCTCTGCAACCACTGGAGAACCAACAATTGATAACTTCTACTCTGCCCTATTTAAGAGGGTCCTAATGCCTCCACTTTAACCAGAACCTCTTATGCCCCCATGGCATGGCTTGGGCTTCTAAAAAAATATCCTCTTCAGTTACCCCAATTTAAAGGCTCATTGTGACTATAGATGTGTCCATCCTCCCCTTTCCTTGTCTGAGGACTGCAATATCTCATGAAACAAATTTCATACAATATTGCAACATGTTAGTAAAATTCTTAATTGACTGCAATTCACATCACAACCACTGGGTGGCCGCACATAGACATGTATAGAAAAGACATCTTGTAGCAGAGTATCATAAAATTAACTCACTTACTAGGAATTTACATGGTTGGTAAATTGTTTATTTGAAGGGTATGCACACTTTAGCAATGATTGATTTTATTGCTTCCGTGCATGTAAAATAAAAGAAAAAAATGTGAAAAAACCTTTGTGAAAACACTTTATTTTGTACATAAAGCTTTTATGCAAACGTGTCTGTCTCCATGGTTACAGACTATAAACCAACCCTGTGTAGTCTCATCCTACAGTCACATGATACTCAACTTTCAGTTCTCTAATCTAGAGAGATGACAGACGGAGTGAAGCAACACATGTGTGGTGCCCTGGAGCACAGGTACTTTGAAGCCTGGACATTTGTGGACATTTGCCCCTGTTTCCTCTATGCAAAGTCACCCACTTCTTATTTTATTTCACTTTAAAGGGTTAACCTGCATTTACCGATACTGTTTAATGTAGTGTAATTGCATTTTATATGTATGTTGTGATATATGTACTCTGTTCACTTGCACTGTATTTGCATGGCACTATGGAAAGGGTGAATGAACACTGAGAGACTTTTGGGACTTTCTAGCTAATATTAAGAAGCTAGTAATTTTCCATATTTACCATAAGGTTTAAAAAAAAGAGCATGTCTTGGAGGGGAAAAGTCAGACTTATTTACCACCAAAATCAGACAGACTGACCTTGGTTTTAGCTATGTTGTTATGTCTGGAAACTTGTTTTTGTCTGGAAAAACTGTTATGTCATTGCCATTGAGCATCATTGAAACTCTAATGCAAGTCTGTGAGAGAAGGAAATTGTAACATTGTATCCGTTTGTGCTGAGCTTCTCCACACCTCCCACTAAAAGGCTCCAGTCTAGCTAGAAATTGTATATAAAGAGATCAGTCAGAGCCTCTAGTGTGCTGCAGTTAGGGATCAGTGCTTGGAAGAGGAGACTCTGCCAGACTACTGAGTGACCAGAAGAAGACATTGAGGTGGAGATAATGTGCCATAGACCCTGGATCACCAGCATTTGTCCAGGGTACCAACCTTCTGAGAGAGAGAGAGAGAGAGAGAGAGCGACAGCTAGCTCAGGCCTTTGCTCAGCATCAAACCCTTCTTCTGGCCAGGAGGAGACTGGAGAAGCCAGAAGCCTCTGTATTGTTTTGCACTTGAGTTCCTCCAGTAAAGAAGCGCAATGGTTAACTGCAGACCCTGACTTTCTGAACTTATTTCCCATTGGGATGCACCACTTCCTTACCATCCCTTCCAGAGAACAGCAATTCATAGTGACACATCAATGGTGTTCGGGGGACCCAGGTAGCATTGGGGCCACCCCAAACCCGACCACTGCACATGACTGCAGGATCAAACTACACATGGCTGGCTTGTAGTCTATAACCATGGAGACACAGATCTGTATAGGTAGTAGATTTTTTAAAGACTGCTTCCAATTTTGTTTAAGATGCATGGGAACAATCAAAAAAGTGGCTGACAAGGTGAACCTAACCATCAAGGAAGGAAAACTGTAGAAATATGGTTTGTGGGACCTTAAAAGTAGAGGTCAATCGTGAGGAATGGTCTATTGGGACAAACTATTCTCAAGGAGGGAGGAGGTCGGTAGAAAGTCACTTTAAATCTGTTACAACTGATGTATAATAATGTCATCTGATGTCGGATCATGTTATTCAGGCTACATCCTTCCCTACAATTTTCTCATGCACATTCCTTCCTTGTAATGTCATGTTAATGGAAGCTTCATCTCTCTTGACCTTTCCTTGAGGGACCGAAGATCTCCCTTTTGGCTGCATCTTATCTCTTTCCTTTGAAGACACCTGGCAGCACAAGCTGCCCTATGGCAATAGCGTCTCCTTTTCTACTAAAAAGCGCAGAGCGAATCCATAATACATTGGTCTGTAACAAGTCACACAACTTTTGGATGGAATCCGCGCTCTGCCGGGGATTACGAGACGACCACCGGGGACTTCTTCAGAAATTCACTTTGCGAGAGCCATTCATTATTTTAGAAGCATGCAATATTTTACCTTCCTGTCTTCTCTTTGTCATGTCTAAAAGCAGACCAATGCTCGCCTTAGGGTAGACTCATTTACAGCCACCATAATTAGAATAATATTCCTTCATGCAGGAGGGCTGATTGCTTCAAATGCGAAATCCATGCTTATGATGCTCGACCAGTTCCGTCCCTTGAGATCCGGGCATGTCAGGGTATTAAAAGAGAACAAGGTGATTCTGATAATCTCAATGGTGCTGAGGCTGTGAGGAGCTCCTGACACATTCAAGAACACGTTAATGCAAAAAAAAAAATATAAAAAAATACGGAAAAATCTTCTTGAGGTCTACGAAAAGGAGATATTATCTATGGTTGCGTATTCGGTGCTTAGCAAATAATAAGATGTACAGATTAGAGATGAGTGAAGTATTGAGATTCACCGAATTTTACAAAGAAAATTGCTTTGTGATGAATTACTTTGTAAGTAGTGGGATTGCGCCGCTCCCCGTCATCGTACCCTTCAGATGCCGCGTTCATACACGATCGTGGCATCTGATAGCAAAAATATGGTGTAAAATTTAAAAAAAAATATAATAAAATCATACTTACCCTCATCCATTTGAGAAGAGCCGGCCACCACCATCTTGATTGAAGATCTAGAGCAAAATCTCGCACTGCCTGTGATGATGTCATCACATCGGATAGTGTGGTGACTTCATATCTCACCGTTCATGGGATTTTGTGCAAGATAGTCAATCAAGATGTCGATGGCCAGCTCTTTGCACTCAAATGGATTAGGTGAGTATGATTTTTTTTTTTTTCGTGATTTGTTACCAAGAATGTTTGGCTTCGCAGCGAATTGAATTTTCCTGAGATCCGGATCAAATTCCACTTCATGGTTTTCGATTCGCTCAACACTAGTACAGATGTGTCCACCTGTACCTGAGCTCCCATTTGCCTTAAAGGCTATGTATGTACACCTTTGGAGTCAATTTATTTTAATGATTGCATTTAACTTATTTTTGGCTAAAAATCATATTTTCAATTGGTCTTTATTAAATATATTGAGCTGTTCAGTCACAAAGGGTTAACTGTCTAGCTGGGTGACTGGTACTTTCACTTACACTTTGTACCCGTCATCTAATTACCCTTATCTGTAAACTACAGAGAGGTCATAAACACTTCTTTAAGCCACATTCTTATCAGTAAGGTAAGGATTGAGCTTTAATGAGTGTTTATGATGTGAGAGAGAAGAGATAAGGAGTCCGTCTGCTCCTCAGATGACGGAATTGAGAAAAAATCCACAGGCAACTAGTACAGCTTCTCGGCTCTGTACACAAAAAAGGATTCCATATTGTTAATAAAGACCAATTGAGAAAGTGATTTTAGGTTGAAATAAGTATAATGCAATAATAATAAAAAAATGCCCCCAAAGGTGTACATCGCCTTTAAGACTCCGATTGTTACAATGTTGCAACATGCTATTGAAATTCTTGACAGGCTGCAATTCACATCACAGCCACTAGGTGGTCACATATAGACACTAATAGGATAGACATGTTGTGACACAGTATCACAAAATCATTTTTTTTTTTAATTTATTTATTTATTTTTATAAATAGAATCCTACATTTACATACAAGTGGTTCACAAGTATACTTTTGTACTTTTATCCCAAATTTGCCTCATTACCTGCCCTATGCCCATCCATGCCAGGTAGCCCACTGACCAGTTCAGTGGAGCAGATTACGCGTTTGGATGTAGGGTTTAGCCACAATGTTACTAGAAAAGGAAGCTTTGTCTGCCACATTGAAGGTGGTGGTATGCCCCCTTATTTCGCAGGCCCTTTGTAGCTGCACAGTTTGTTTATACAGTCACTTGTTCCATTGCTGTGTTTTACCATGCCATAATATAAATACGGTCTTCTATAGAAAATGTTCATATGTTTGTTATGGAGGGAAGGGGGGTTCCTGGGCTCCTTCCATCACCCCTAGCCATTACTTTAATAAGTGAGCATCAACATCCACCTTAAATGTGCAATGTGCAAGTAAATGAGGGCAAGTGTGACCCAGATAGCAGCCCTCTGTGTCTGGGAGATACTTCGCTTGCTTTGCATATCTGAATTGTTCCTCTGAGTAAGAGATAGCTGTCACTGGTGAAACTTATGATTGCATTAATACAAATCACGACCATTCCAGGAGGCATAACCTAAGCAGAATTCACTTCATCTGTTCCAGAATACACCATCAACAAAAAACTCATTTACTCTTAAGCCGATTAAATGCCGTCTTGTCTATATTCAGCGTTACCCCAGAGACGGGATATTACATTCCTGGTCTGCTTAATCAGTGGCAGAGCAATGTCTTCATCGCTCATTTTAAATTCCAAGCAGCTAAGATGATGCAAGTAAACAGGTTATCTGCTGTTTTCCTAGGAGCCAGTAGATGACAAGCGAGCAAGGTCATTGGAGGGGCTGCAGTCGACCGGGATCGGGACCCTTTACAACTGCTGATGCCTACAGCAAAAAGTGAGCCGCCAGCAGTTAAAAACTCACCATCTTGCTTTATTTGCCCGCAGTGAGCAGCAGGATAACAGTATTTCACAATTCTTCTCTGACCAATGACATACAGGATGGAAATGCACTGGGTTTTTATTACTTTTAAAGTGTATTTACTTTTATAATATAAGAGAACACTAGGCAGAAAATTCACAAAAAATAAAAGTTCTTTTCTTAAAGCGGTTGTCCGAGTTCTTTGTATGTTTCTAACTAATCAAATGTAAAGGCTTTACCATGCACTTACTGCGTCTACAGTTGCTGCTTTCTCAGATGTCACTGAGGGTCACATGGCCTGTGATGTCAGCTTCTCTCCCTGCTCTGCTGATGTTTTGTGAACAAGCCTGAGAGATCAGATAAGAGTCTGTACATGAGACGTCATTGTGCACGCCCCCTGCACTGACTGAGCTGCTGTCTGCTCTCTCCCTGAATACTTCAGGAAAAACTTTAACCCCTTCAGTACTACCGACTCAGGGCTGAAGGCTTTACTGAGCAGCTGCAGGCAGTGAGGAGACAAATGCTGGGCACAGGAGCTGACAGACTAGAGGAGTTCTGCAGAGCATTGCACAAGAACAGGTAGGGGAAAGACCCTGTGTGTATCAGCAGTGTCATTGTACAGCATTGTACAGCTGGGACTTGTAAACCTACACATACAACATGCTGCTGAGTATTCCAGCAGGAAGACATGTCACTTAGGGCAGCACTTGTATTCACTCTCTTTGCAGAGCAGGGGGAGGGGCAGAGATTGTTGCTATTGCAGGTAAACAAAGGCCAGAAGTGAACCAGGGAAATAAGGAAATATATATATATATATATATATATATATATATATATATATATATATATATTTTCTTATTTCCCTTATATATATTTTGCCTAAAACTTGCTTATCTTCTTATCTTCGTTATATATCGCTGAACATCAGATTTACAGTGCTATATTTTTTTCATAACTCGGACAACCCCTTTAATCCTTTCCTTTGATTCTGTTTCATCTCAGAAATAAATAAATTTATCAGAAATAAATAAAGAAAACTTTGTGTCTCATGAGATCAGTCATGTCCTCCCTCCTCCTCCTCACTGTCCACTTTCTGACTTCAAGACAAGTGGCTGCAGCAGGAGCCTCCTCCCTTCTTCCCTTTCTGCAGTAGGACACAAAGATTGGTAAACCAAACCCCTTGGTTAATCCTTTCTCTAGTCAAAAACAGGAAAGATCTGCTGTATTTCTACAAGACTGTTTTAGAAAGCTGCAGAAAACCCTGCAAACAGGCAACATTACAGTATCCGCAGTTTACCTTTATCATTCATATCTAGCTTGCGAGTTACTTGCCAAAACTAGTTAACTAGCTGGTCAATAGTCAATAATTAATAATGCCCTATCTTAGGGAGAGCCAACATGTTTCATCAAAAAATGGTACATAAAGGTTCATCATTAAAGGGAATCTGTCACCTGATTTTGGATCATTATCTACATTATACATGAGTAGTACAGCAGATTTGGAGACGTCCAGATCACTTTTTTTTCTTTCCTTCTGCTGTCAGCGCTCACAGCTGGACTGGAATACATTGTCAGGACTGCTGTACATGCGCACAAGTCCTCTCCATTATGAAAGAACAGCACAGCAGTCCTGACTGTGTATTTCAGTGCAGCTTTGAGTGCTGACAGCAGGGGAACCAGGGCAGTAGAAAAATAAAAAAAATTAAAGATCTGGACTCCTTATCTGCAGCACTACACATTAATTACTGGAGATAATAGTCCAAAATCAGGGTGACAGTTTGCCGTTAATGGGTTACACCATCAAAAGAGCTAACTGCTGAGGAGAGTTGTCATGTTCTTTCTGTCAGATGAAGAATTCTGCTTGGACCAGCTGTGGACAAATTGAAGATCTGTCCCAGAAAAAGTCTAGAAGAAAAGTTATAGAGACATACAGTACCGTAAAGCTCCAGGGTCCTAATGAAAAATCTGTGAGAGGGACCCTCATTAACCATGTGCCAGTTACTGTATAATACTGGTGCAGAGGGGTCCTTGAGCCCACCTATAGTTATGCCTCTGGCTAAAAGAACTTCTTGGAGCTCAAGGAGGCCTCTTTCGCTTCTTAAGAAAATATGTGAATGATTCTAAAGGATGAATGCCAAAAAGCAACCCAATAATAGCAAAGGAAGGTCCTCAATCTGCTGGAAGTGGGAGAATCTTGATCCATCCAGAAAAATGTTGGCATTTTGTTTGAAGAGGACCAGAATCTTGAAGAACTCTCATGGCGACCCAACAAGTCCTCTAATCAGATGCTTAAAATTGGTCAAATAATTTTTCTCAAGGGTGAATACTATCATTATTTAGTGATGCCAGTTGGGGAGTTCACAAACAATGCAACTGTGCTGGTCCTGTTGGAAGTTGGAGAATTCTGGTTGGATAAGCTGTACAAAATCTAGCAGTCTGACCCAAGAGAGATGGAGACCAGAAGAATAGCCTATTTAGAGGAAGAAGACCCAACAAGCTCATCAGATCAGTAAAAAATACTGAAGGATGAATAATTGATTTGTAATGCCAGAGGCAAAGCTGACAGAGGCTAAGAATAGTCCCTGGCCTGCTGGAAGCTGGAAAGTTTTAGACCTGTCCGAAAGATCCTGACAGTCTGTCTCAAGAGTTCTTAAAGAACAGTCATGAGAGGCCACATGCTCCCTTAGCAGATGTTTAAATTTTATGAGGGGTGAATAATGGTTTAGAGCAACTATAGGGAGAACTCACAGCACCAGAGAGCTGTCCATGCCCTGCTGGAAAGAGGAGAGTCCTGGACCAGCCAGATGGAGAGCTTGGCAGTTTGTCTCAAGAGGTCTTCTTGAGTCTAGAAGAACATAAGATTAAAATAAACTCAAAGAAGAGCTAAAAATGATCTTGGCAAATGTGTTGCATGGAGAATAGTCCTTTGTTTTGAGAAAAAGTTAAATCAGCTAGGTAATATACAGTCATGGGGCCCTTCATTAGATAAGGCTCCTGCTTGGTCTCCTTGTCACTGATAATGAGTGCCAAGAACTGGTGCAAGGGGAAGACATAATCAAAGATCATGGAAAAGGAGTGGAGGGTGAAATTACCGTAACACCAAGATCGTCTGTCCTGTGTGAAAAAACCCAGCACCATAATGGGATGGCCACATTTTAAAGGGATTGCTTGAGCTGCAGATATTGTCAGCATATAGTCGGGATAGTTTACGGTGCTCAAAACATCTGCAGTGTCGGTGGAGGTGCCGGACCTCCACTTATCTGATATTGTGGATCTGTCATAAGACTACCCTTTTAGTTCCTATGAAATCTACAGATTTGTCCTTCCTTGCTTTTCCCCTTGGCTCAAAATATTCAATGGAAACTCATCCAGTGAAGAAGAACATGGAGAGAGTGGGCAAAGAAGCAGGAGGAGTAAGGGTGCACCTAGTGGCTTGGGCCTGACCTCAGTGCACTTAACTGCTCATTTGCATGAGGTAAGACTAAGCACCTCTGTATGTGTCACATAGATGTTGGCCCTCAAGTTTCCCTCAAACAACCCTTATGGTTTGTGCTGATAACTTTCTCTCCTAAAAACAAGTCATTGATCTCACTTGGTCTTTGGACATCAGGTGAGAAAAAGCAATTAGTGGAAGATCAAGTTGCCTGTAATCAGTCTGAACGCAGTCCAATCCTTCTCCGTGATGTGTGGTGAACCTAGTGGGTTGGGATGGTGAATAATGATGGAGACAGGAGCTCAGGCTTTCGCTAGGGACTCCAATCTATTCTATTTTGCAGCTCAGCGGGCTGGGTATCAGTGGAAGCAGAAAGGAACTTGTACAATTTAAGGTGGAGGTCCTCCATGTTTCTGGACTCACAGACACTGCCCAGTAGTCTGACCACTCCATCCTACCAGTCACCAGGGGGGGTCCACTAAAGGGGTTGGCCCATTTGGGATGTTAATGACATATTATTATGCCATCAATGTCAGATAGCTGTCTAAGAACCTGCTCCTATCTCCACAACGGGGCCCCCAAAGCGAACCGAGAACAGCCGCTCATGTGCAGCCACCCTCAGTTCACCCCTATGGGAGTTCCAAAAATAGCAGAGTGCTCGCTTGGCTATTTCCAGCAGTCTCATAGCGGTGAATAGAGAGGTGGCCACGCTTGTGCAGTGCACTCTCCATTCACCACTATAGGTCTTCCAAAAACAATTGAGCTTAGCTATTTTTGGAATTCCCATCACAGTGAATGTAGAGCAGGCTGCAGATACATTGTGCACTCTCCTTCTGTTTGGGGCCCTATTCTGGAGACAGAATATGGTCCCAGAGGTGGGACCCACACCTATGTGACACTGATGGCATATCGTAGCAATATGCAGTCAATGTCCCAGATGTCCAACCTATTTAACTCTCCGTCAGACCATGAATGTGGCCAGAGAGAACCCCCCTGCAAAGACTCCATTAGAGCATCACAGATTCCACTAATTAGTGCAGTGCCCTTCTGTGGACATTTTTATCTAGACCTATGACCTAAGAGCTGGCATACTGTTTTCCCAATTCTGCACCTACTTCCATCACAAGGATTACCCTGCAGATAACATCTTCCCCTAACAGCAGCAGTAAGCTGACAATGCATTACTTGTGTATATAAGAGGTCTTATCTTTTGTACTGGCTGCGACAGAAGGGCAATATTTTGTATTTAGGGGCGCATTTATTAAGACCGGCGTTTTAGATGCTGGTCCAAAATAAGCCCCTGCGCTGGCGGTTGATTGCTAGAGGCGCTGGCCACTACATAACTTAGGCGGACCCAGCGCCAATTCTAAATCTAAGACAGCTTCCTTGCTGTCTTACATTTAGACCATTTTCTACGCCAAAACCAGGTGTAGAAAATGATGATTGATTCGGGCCTCTTCCCCACCTACGAAAAGCCCCCGTTTTTGACCTGGCGTGCATGGGGAAGAAGTTGCAGATTCTGTCGCACCATGGCATGCGACAGAATATGCACCAGATATATGCCACAGAAGTGCCGTATATATGTTGTGAATGACCCCCTTAATCTTCAATGGCAAGCTACTGCTGAAATGAAAAAGAAAAACAACCAAAAATGCTAAAAAAAATTGGGTTTTTTTTTAGGAATATTGAGTTTAAAAAACACCCTTTTCAGATGGAAGCGTCCCTTTAAAAAGTAAGTTTTTTTTAACAAATGTTGCAACAAAAACACTTGAAGTTAACACTGGAAACTTCCTACTGAAGGCAACAGAGATCTTAAAAACTGTAAGGAATTGATACAGAAAGTAAACGGAAACATTGTCGCACTTATCATTATGCAACAAATAACTTTCAGACAGATTTTTTTATATTTTTTTGCTTTGCAAAGTTTAAACAGACCTTCTGGGGGTTCACATAGTTTTGTCATGTGCTTCGTTCTTTACTTTTCATGCATTTAAATGGTAAATTTACTATTATTTTGATTGAATTGATCTCCTCTGCACACGGAGATGGCGCAGCCTCGATGCTTATGATATTGCACATCACATTTTATGTTCTGTTAATTGCAGGAAAGATCATAATAGGATAAGAAATCAAAGCAATCGGAGATATAGAAAGTGGAACTCGCATTTGGCAAAGTCTTAATATTTAGCAGGGATCAGTCGTAGGTCTATGGCGCTGTAATCAGAAGCTGTCAATCACAGCGCTAATGTTGGGGGGGGCACTCTTACCCCTTCAGTAGTCTTCCTCCGGTAGTGATCACTACTTAAAGGGCTCGTCCTACAATCATTCCATCTTTCTTTACTTTTATAGCCCATTAACAGGTCCTTAAAATGTTAACGGGGGGTCCGACCCCTCGGACCCCACTATTGCTGATAACAAGGGGCCCCAAATCTCTGTTCTCAGTCAGAGATCAGGACGAGCATTGACCACCCCTCACCGTAGTTGTCACAAGTTCTGGAAAGGACACAGTTTGTGGGAAAGGGTGGCATTTGTACAATTAACCCCAAAATGGCAGTTAATAGGACTTGTGGGCGGTTCATAGGACTCCTGGGCAATCCTGGAGGAGAAGAATGTCTCAGGGCAGGTTTATGTTTTGGGACTGCCACCTTCTGGCCAACATAGAAATTGCAGCCCTGAAATGCTGGGTCTCTTCAGAGAGACCCAGCCTATTAGAATTCATTACCGGCATCCCCGGTATTAAAACAGAAGCTCAGGCTTCCGGGTTTTTTACTCTTTAGATGCTGTGATGACACATGATCATGGCATCTAAAGGCTGTAATGACAGCGATCGGCATTATTGCCAGTCGTGGACATTAGTCGCGGCCTTCTGCTGTTTGAAACAGCAGAGACCCGCCAACTATGGTGCTCCCTGCACGCATGAGCGGACGTATATAAAGATCGCTGGTAGCCAAAGGGTTAATATTCATGGCCTACCCTAAGGACAGCGCATGAATATGAAATCGGCAGGGGTCCAACCTGGCTGATCAGCAGTTTCAGGAAGCCGCGGCGTTCACCAGAGTGTACAGCGCCATCCATTGGTATTACAGCCCAACCCCATTACATTGAATGTGACTGACCTTGACAAAGGCCTTATGACAAATGGACGTGATGTCACATGGCCTAGGAGCGCCGCTGCCTCTTCTTACAGCTGATCACTGGGGGTGCCTGGAGTTGGACTGCCGCCAATTTCATACTGATGACCAATCCTGCGAATATCAACATCAATATAAAAATTCCAGAGAACCCCTTTAATTATATAGATAACATTGTATCCATAGATCTCTGTTTCTGTGCATTGTACCATCCAGCTTCGTATGTTGGAGACCCCTCCATGCCGCACACCTCTCATCTCCCTGAATATAGCTGTACTATATATAATGCTGTCAGCTCAGGTTATACGTTACCGTCCATCTGTCCCAGGCCCCATGTCTCTGTCAGCTTCTGATGGATTCAGCTTGGCTCCCTCATGTTTCCGGGACGGGACATACATACATTTCTTTATCCCACGAGACAACAAGAGACATTTACATAAAGCTACATTAAGTCATCAGACCAAATTGTTTCTGTCAGTTCCCTGTAAAATCACCGCACGACAACCAGGATTTAAAGGCCGCTCTTACAAAAGTTTGCAACCTTTTTTTTTTTCATTGTTCCAATGACTCGGAAAAAAATAAAATAAAGTAAATAAAACATGAAGAAAGTTGATAAGTCTTAAATATCCCCTCCAGTTTCCTGTATGCAGCTCCAAGGCAGAGCCATGTGTCAATACCCGATACAAACAAACCCAATGTAGTCTGATTCTGTGAATAACTTCACTATTTGATTTTTAAACTGGAAAACCATTTTAAAACTTTGATCCAAACTGGGCTTTGGTTCTGAAGTACCAGTCGAGTTCAGATCCAAGTTTTAAAATGGTTTTCCAGTTTATATCTGCCAAGTTGCGGCCAGTCCACATTATAGTGAATGGGGTTGGATGGCGATGCTGTTGCTTCCTGCAATGCTGGAATGCAGAGAGATCTCAAAACCATAGTGTGAAACTAGCCTTAATTAGTTGATGGGGCGACCAGTGCTGGCTGTTCTAAACTTCTATTTAAGAATACCTCCGGGATCCAGCTGGACAGTCACAGATTCTAGTGGCTGTCCCGCTGTCCCGGTATGGGGGAGGTATGTCCCGCTTTCTGGCAGCTGTCCCTGCATCTGTAGGACGCAGAGACAGCTGCCATAGTGAAACAGAGAGCCGACATTGGAATCCACTCTCTGCTAGTGCTGGCTCTCCATACTGCTGGTCTGGGAAGGGGGCGGGGCCAGTTGTCAGCCTTGGCTCCGCCCCCTCCAGACAAGAGAAGCTGACGCCCTGCTGCTGATGCTGCTAGGAAGAAGGTAAGTATATGGTGTTTATTTATTTTTTTTTACTTTCTCTGGGAGCACAATGTGGGCATGTTTACACAATGGTAATGACATCGAGTGCACATACATGCAGTGATGGATCTACCGCCCTCCTGCCTCATGTCTATATTACACTGGCAGTGAGCCATCAGTCATACAGCTACCCTGACATCACTGTATACATCTACCCCTGACATCACTGTATACAGCTACCCCTGACATCACTGTATACATCTACCCCTGACATCACTGTATACAGCTACCCCTGACATCACTGTATACAGCTACCCCTGACATCACTGTATACAGCTACCCCTGACATCAATGTATACAGCTACCCCTGACATCACTGTATACAGCTACCCCTGACATCACTGTATACAGCTACCCCTGACATCACTGTATACAGCTACCCCTGACATCAATGTATACAGCTACCCCTGCCATCACTGTATGCAGCTACCCCTGAAATCAGTGTGGGCATATTACTGGGGTGGGGGCACAATGTGGGCATATTACTGGAGGACACAATGTGGGCATATTACTGGAGGACACAATGTGGGCATAAACACTGCAGTGCCGTGAAGGGGGAATAATTGTTTTGTGGGGGCATTAAGGGGAATGGGTGGGATTAGATGTATAGTTAGGTTTTGGGGCAGAGTTAGAGACGTGGCCTAGTGCACAAAAAATTTGCCGTGGTGCGTCAAGCGCGCCCCACAATGTGTCCCTCTTTGCTGCTTTGCAAAGTTGGGAGGTATGATGGAGACCACTGTGATCTTGAGAACGTTCAGCGCAGCAGAAATGTTTTGTCCCCTTCTCCAGATCTCTGCCTCCACACAATCCTGTCTCAGAGCTCTACAGGCAGTTCTTTCCTCCCTGTGACTTGGTTTCTGCTCTGATATACATTGTCAGCTGTGAGATCTTATATAGAACGGGCTGTGTCTTTCCAAACCCTGTCCAATCCACTGAATTTACCACAAGTGTCTCCAATCAAGGTGGAGAAACATCTCAGAGATGATCCAGAGAAATGGAAAATCCCAGAGCTAAATATCAAGGGTCATAGCAGAGGGTCTGAATACTTATGTCCATGGCAAATTTTAGTTTTCCCTTTTTAATACATTTACAAACATACTAAAATTCTGTCTTCACTTTCACATTTTGGGGTATTGAGAGCAAAATGATGGGGGGGGGGACTTGATTTTTCATTATTTGAGAACAAGGAGCAACATAACAAAATGTGAAAAAAGTGAAAGGGTCTGAAGACTTTCCGAATGCACTATAAGGGTTCTAAGGGTTATTCTGTCTTGTGGGGGACACTTAGGGGTCTCATACTGTTTGGGGAGGAACTAAGGGGACATCAAATAATGTCATCATGATGTATGGAGGCCCTAAGAGTGCATCATTGCTGTGTCAGGAGCATTAAGAGGACATTCTTATGGTGTTGGGGTACTAAGGGGTTGTGATTGCTGTGAGGGGGTCAGTGCGGAGGTATTCTTACAATATATGGGGGCATTTATGGCACTGGACTGGATTAGGCGTGGTAAAAGGCTAAGGAACTAGACACGAGCAGACAAGATCATTAAACGACTTCATATAAGAGGTAATTTTTTACATTTTCGGATAAAATGTCATTTAGTGGCTTATTACACGGCGTCCTTTCCATCCAAGCAATAGGTCTCTACATCTGCTCTTCCCGGCAGAACCTCCATAGTTCATTCTTCAGTCACGGGCTGGACATCCTTGAAGTAAAACTTGGCAGAAAGCAGACTAATATGATGTAGTTTTGGATTACCCAGCTGAGCATGATGTATTCATTTCAGCAAATAATTCTCTTTTTTATGCCACAAATCTCTCTCCTGGCCGGTGCGGAGGCAGAGGGGTGGTTAATGACCCAGGGAACAGCAGCCGCACTGGCTCAAGGCACAAAACCTTTTCAAACTCTATGCAGATGCTGTCAAATCACTGACTTATTTATCACTGGCAAATCTGCTGAGCTGGGGATTAGAAAAATGAAGACAAAGGAAGAAAAAAAATCCCAAAACTCAGAGAGGCAATTTTCATTTTTCATATATATGTATTGATGCAGAATGTAGTATCCGTTCTTAATAATCCAGATTTTATAATGATCATAATTGTAATAGTAAAAATCATCAGATGCCCACGTGTGGTCTCATAAATTCTATATTCAGATGTAGCAAATGTTAACTTGACACTTAAAAGGGTTGTCCTGGCATTAAGTGGGTTTGTAATGTAATTCAGCCTGAAAAACTTTTTACTTTTGTAATTTACTTTCTGTTACAAAAATGCTCCAGTTTCAACATATTCCTTTTTATACATTATAATAGCGCCCCCTGGTGTCTATTCAGTAAAGTGCACCCCCACTTACTAGGCTGGATGATCATGGTTGCACATGCTCAGTTCCATCCTTCCTCTACAACCAGCCCTGTCTACTGTGATAGCTACAGAAAGAGTGCTGCAGCAGAAAGGACAAGCCCCCTGAGCTGTGTAGAGAGAGGTAGAGAGAGGACAAACGTCCTGTACTGTAGTAGGGAGAGAGCTGCAGCAGAAAGGACTCACTCTTGAGATCTGATAGGGAGAGAGCTGCAGCAGAAAAGATTCACCCCTGAGCTGTGATAGGGAGAGAGCTGCAGCACGAAGGACTCACCCCTGAGCTGTGATAGGGAGAGAGCTGCAGCAGGAAGGATTCACCCCTGAGCTGTGATAGGGAGAGAGTTAGAGAACAAAGGATTCACCCCTAAGCTGTGATAGGGAGAGAGCTGCAGCAGAGAGGACAAGCCTCTTGAGCTGTTATAGGGAAAGAGCTGCAGCACAAAAAACAGACCCCCTGTGCTGTGACATGGAGTGAGCTGAAAGCAGAAAGGAACCGCCCCTGAGTTGTGATAGGGAGAGAGATGCAGCAGAATGTGCATGTCCCTGATCTTTGACTCAGAGAAAGTTGAGGCAGAAAAGAACTGTGAACTGTGATAGGGAGAGAGCTGCAGCACAAAGAACAAACCCCTTGAGCTGTGACATGAAAAGAGCTGAAACAGAAAGGATTAACCCCTAAGCTGTGATAGGGAGAGAGCTGCAGCAGAAAGGAACTGCCCCTGAGCTGTGATAGGGAGAAAGATGCAGCACAAAGAACAAACCCCTTGGCCTGTGACATGTGAGAGCTAAAGCTGAAAGGAACTGCCCCTGAGCTGTGATAGGGAGAAAGCTGCAGCACAAAGAACAAACCCCTTGGCCTGTGACATGTGAGAGCTAAAGCTGAAAGGAACTGCCCCTGAGTTGTGATAGGGAGAGAGCTGCAGCAGAATGGAACCACCCCTGAGCTGTGATAGGGAGAAATCTTCAGCAGAAAGTACCCACCGCTGCACTGTGATCTGCAAGGACTCACACCTGAGCTGTCAGCCTCAATCAATAGGAGATGTGATGTGGGCAGATCCTATACAAGGATCCTATACGGCAAGCAGGTATTGGCTTGTTAGGCTGCAATCCGGCCATTAAAGGGTTTGTCCCACGAAAAATATTCTACCGTTTTTAAACCAGCACCTGGATCTGAATACTTTTGTAATTGCATGTAATATACATTTATTATAGCTACAGAGTTATTCAATAAAATGTATCTGTATAGCGCCACTTAATTTCTTATTTCTTTGACCTGTTCACTGAGATGGCCGCACATGCTCAGTTTCATTTTTCAGCTGCCTCTCGAGCGATGATAGGGAGAGCATGGACACGCCTCCTGAGCTGTGATAGGGAGAGATGAGAGACGCCTCCTGAGCTGAGATAGGGTGACATAAGTCACGCCCCCTGAGCTGTCAGCTGGGTATAAATCTAGCAGAGCAATGAATGGGGAGATCTCTGGATCCATGTGAGGTACAGGGCTGGTTCTAGCTTTGTTAGAAGGAGATTGTCATGGACTATATGATGTCTGATTTTCATTTTTTACATTATTCATGGGATAACCCCTTTAACTATAGTGGGTTTAGAGTTTGGGGCAGCACCCAGGCAATGCCCCATATTAAAAAAAAAAAAAAAACATCATTATAAATGATGTGCCATTGATGGGGATGCCCATGGTGTGCCCTTTGGGGGCTCCAGAGACCCTCTGCTTTCACTGTCCTGGCTTCAATATAGTATGTAGTATCCTTGTGTGACCTGTTAGATACTAGAAGTGAATTGATGTCGCCCTCTCGTTGGCCAAATCTCTAGATTTCCTCCAAAGCCGGCATCTCTCAAGTGAAGTAAAATGCAGAAAGAACAGACTTCGGCACGGTGCAATCCTTCATCTCTGCATTTCGCTATCGATTATCAATAACAAGATACTTTCCGAGACAAACAGCTCTGTTATTACAGAAGATCTGCTGCCCTATCTGCTCGCCATGAATCATATTAAGCATCGGCTCGCTCCGAGATGTGCAAACATATCTGCCATTGTGTTTACCTAATGTCTCCGGCCAAGGATCATTCATTTGCTCAGAGCTGTAAAATGACAATTTCTCTGCTTCGCAGTCGCACAGAGCTGATGACTTCGGACTGATGAAGAGAAATTGGGACTTGGGAGGATTTATCTTCATTGGCAGCATCGTAATGACCAGGGTCGATCATCTGGTGATATTTGGAGGGGACTGTTACTGGCAAACCATCAAGAGCCGGCAGAAGAGAAAGCTTCTGGACAGGGGTCAGCAGAGGTATTGAAGAGGGGCATGCCCCCCTCCTGTATAGCATTAGATGATGAAGGATGGACACTCCCAAGGGTCCTCCATGCTGAACCTTGTTTACATCCCCTAAAAAACCTCATCTCTATCTTCTGGTGAAGTCCTGGATACATTGATCCATGAGCTGAGAAATCTCCTTTGACAATTTTCACTTCTTTGGTCAACGAGCCATGATGTGTCCAGATCGCAGAGCTGATAGGTGTAATTAAGCGTGCGTCCTTCAAATAAACTGTCTAGTGGATTAGCCGAGTCTACTGCAAAGACTGCAAATCCAGGGTGAACCATCAAATCTGCCTGAGGAAACCCATGCAAGCACGGGGAAGAACATACAAACTCCATGCAGATGTTGTCCTTGGTGGGATTTGAACCCAGGACTTCAGGGCTACAACTACTGGGCCACCATGCTCAGGGGTGCACCTAGCCTTCAGAAAACTAAAATAGTGCCCTCCCTTTCCCCATGCCCATTTCTAACCTAAACCCTTCTCATGGCTCTTCGGCTGCCCCCCTCTTTTGCCCCTACCTGGTGCTACCTGAGGCGATCGCCTCACCTGGCCTCATTGGTGGTGCACCCCTGACCATATTACACATCTCTGCTCAGTCATACAGTCCAAGTAAATCACTGGTTGAAGGAGGTACATTGCTACATGGAGTTATGTAGGACAGGGGTGGAATGACTCAACCTATCGTTGGCACCACCTCATGTTAGTACTGAGCAGAGGTCACAGCAGTTAGACCCCTACTTGATCAGGAACTGGTGCCACATCCTGGCAAAATGTCAATGTCTATGATGACACATGCCCGTAACATCTTAAAGGGGTTGTCCCACTGGATGAAGCTTAAAAAATAAATAAAAGAAGCCTTTTCCACCTTACTGATCCCCCGACCTCTGACCTGCCTATCGGTTCTCTGCTGGTTCTTACTCAACACACAGGAACTGGCACAAAATGTCGACTTAGACCACACAGATGACCCACCACCTCAGCCAACCTTGGGCCCCTATCCCTTAGTGCTTTGTGGCCAGGGGCAGGGAAGCACATAGCCTTTGTGCAAATGTCCCCCACCAAATTCTTGACCCCCTCATGGTCCTGGGGCCAGTAGCGACTGCTACCTCTGCACCCCCTATAGCTACACCCCTGCTACCACTTCTTATAAATGATGGGCATGGATCATAGTGGTCATAACCCTGCCATTTGGATACTGGCACTATATCCTATCCATGTCTATGATGAGGCACTCCGTCTATAAGTTAGTGCACTTATCAACAGCTTCTTTTCCAAGTGCTGATGAAGTCCTTAAGATCAAATCAGTGTATGCTATATGTTTATTAGATGATCACATGAGCCCTTCTGCTGCTTCTGATTGGCTGCAAGGCATGGTAGTGCTGATGGCGGTCCACCGCTCCATCAACCACAGTGGGGCCGATGCAGAAAATGCTCCGTCAGTCCCATAGAAGTCAATATGGAGTGCTGGGCCGAATGTGGACTACCACTCCATTCAGACAGTGATCTGGGGGACCCCAAGGGGTCCTAACCCGCCCCCGCCGCCCCACCCGTGCTGTGGATCAATTTTGTGATAACCTCTTTCAAATAATTGTTTTTATTACACCAAAAAAATATTCCCCAAAGCAAAAATGTATATGTCAGGCCGAATCTTCTAGTCTAAAGAGTTAAATCCTATCGACAGACACTTAGCCGGGTCAATGTGCAAGGGAGGTGATCACCCGCATGCTTTTAATCTCCAGAACTATTTGCAGGAACCCTTCAATCTGACCTCCCGCCATGTAACTTTTGCAATTTTTGGCATGAGATTGTCAACCGTTTCTTGCCGCATTAAGGGGTGACGAGGCCATGACTTCCTTCCATTTAGCTGCCTAAAAACCGCACTGCCAAGAGTTGATCTGTCAACAGAAGGACGCCCTCGTGCCTGCCATCAAAACACTGAATTGTTTTCTGGTCAAGTGACTCACGTCTAATGGAGATGTCACACTGTAGCTTAGACTTTGCTTTTCCGATATGAGCAACATATGAGTGAACATAATGATGAGAGCAACGGAGAAACCCAAAATCATGGAAGGTCTCGGGGAGGTGTTGAGTCATATGGAAGAGTACTTCTAGTTTAAAGACTAGAAAAGTAAAGATCTCTACATACATTCTATGTTTTGAAAAATAAGCTGATTTCAGTGGGATCCACCAACCATCTAGTGCACATGGGAGTTCCTGGATAGCAGATAGGGAAAAGAATGACATTGAATTTTCCAGGTAGAACATAATCCACCAGCAGATAATCTTGTAGGGGCTCTTCCCTCTTGACATTAGAAAAACATACAGAGAGACTTCAATTAGGGGCCTATAGTTGGCCCTAATTAGGCCCAGTCACATCTTAGGTGTAGCCAGAAGATAACCCACTTAAATGAATCAATCAGCAGAATAAATCCTATTATACCAGGCATACCGCCTGATAGAGTAGATCTTTCCGATTAAAACAATACCCGTCTTGCGAAAATCGTTTGTGGCATTCCCATGAAAAAATAACTTTATTATTTACACAAATTAAGGCTTCAGGGCACCAAGGGGCGTGGTCAATGCTAGAAGGCTGAGGAGCACTGAAGAGCTAGGCCCCGCCCTTCAGTGCACTGAAAACCTCACTTGCATAAAGAATGAAAGTCTTTTTTCTCTTTAACGCTACAACCAATTTTCACAAAACAGGTGTCAGTTTAATCAGCAGGATCAATCCTACCATTTTAATACAGTTGATTCTGCTGATATGTGCTCCTTAAATCTGGTACATGGATCTGATCAACCCGGTCAGATGTCTATATCTGCCTTGCGAGAATGATACCTGTTCTACTCACCATGCTGCTACCTCCATGCTTCTACCTTGTGCTCCAGCCTCTGTCTTCTCTGGACTTTTAAAGGATCAGTGCACGTGTTTCCAAATCCTTCTGCAGCCAATGGCTGGGGGTTCCTGGTTTTTACGGTGCCCTCTCCAGTTGGAGGGTGCCTGAGCTTTAGGTTCCCTAGTGACCAGCAAAAGTGTTCTGAAACTCTTATATTATTGTGATTTACCTGCGTTTATCCTGCGTTTGATGGCACCTGTGCTCCAGCCTCTACCCACCCTGTATGTGTGTTCCAGCACTTCCAGTTTCAGTTCTGCCTGTGTTTAAGTTAACTCTGTCCATCCGCCTCATCTGTACCTTCACTATGACCCTGCCTGCCTGTGTATGTCACTCCAAGCATGCTGTCTGGATCTCAGAAACCCGCATTTACGTTTTAGTGAGTGTTCCTGAGCTTCTGGTGCTTGCACCAAAGTCCCTGGCCCCTGTGGATAAGCTAAAAAAAAACACTAGGACTATCACAGGAAGTAGAAGACTTGTTGCTTCCCTGCAGCAAAGGCCAGATCCCTGTACAAAGGGGAATACCAGGGGAACAGCAAAATTCCATCCTTAGGGTATAGCCCAAATGCAAAGCAGTGAGTTGACACAGTGGGTCCACACCCACCGACCCATAACACTCATCATGTTTGGAACTATTTCATGATATATACCCAAAAGTGGATCCAGTATATCTTAAAGGTGGACCCTTGGAAGGCCTAAGGTTCTTCTACTTGAGTTTGACTTAAGAGGAGAAAAGTTGCCTCCTCACTGTCAAATTTGGCAGCTGGAGTGATGAAAGCCTGCTATTGATTCCCCCATTATAAGACAACTCATAAAACACATGCAGGCTAATGCGTTTCGGGGCATGGAATCAATTAAACAGAAGATGTTTTATTCAACATTTACAAAGAGCATTCAAATTAAGCATATAATGATCGATTTGGCTTCTCAGGGATGGGCTGCAACGCCTTCAGATCTATCTCTTTGTGTTTTACAAGAATTAAAAAGGCAGAAGTTTTGTGGTCAGCGTAATGAGCGCTCGAGAGGGGCATATTTGACAAGATGATCCAATTTCATGCTATGTTAGTGAAAATAATTCTAGATGGACACACATGCTGGGAATACAATGAGTTTAATACGGCTAAGCCAGCGATATTATATCAGGAACAGTCTACTTAAAGGGGTTCTGCCATGATTGATGTAAAAAATGGAAATCAAACATCACATAGTACGAAGCTAGAGCAAGCCCTGTACCTCACGTGAGTCCAAAGATCTCCACTTTCACAGCTCCAATTATTCTGCTAGATTACCCTATTTTTCGCCTTTTTTCCTCTCAAAGTGGGGTGAAATGTCAGTGCATCTTATGGAGCGCTTCCATTATTAGTACAGCAGGACCGGGCAGTGGTGAATACAGCGCAACCCGTGAAGGCTCTGGTGGTACAGGTGGAATTGGTGGAATGTTGTCTTATTCTGATTCTGAATGTTGTCTTATGTCAGATTCTGCAGGGTGCCCCATCGGTACTCACCTCCAGTTGTCTATTGAGCAGTGGACTTAGGAGGTGAGGTGCCAGCCACAGCAGTTGAATTCAGGAGGGCATGTGTGGACACTGGCCGGGTACATGGGTACCTGATTCTCATAGCATTAATTACTGTTGACAGCTCACCATCTACCAGGTCAGAGGCAGAGAGGAGGAGTTGGGTGGCCCCCTGGGGTATCGGCCCACCGTGGGAAATTTCCCTGTAGGATCTATGGGCAATACACCCCTGGTTTCAAGTCTCTTCCAGTAAAATCTATGCCGGGCAATAGTACTCTTTATATGGTGGCTTTAATGTCTACTGGAGGATACAAGGTTCTAGAGATATAACTGGACAGGCCATGTCCAGGTGTGAAGGGTGTCTTAAAAGTGTACTGCAGTACAGTGTTAACAACTTTTGGTGGTAGGTTACCTTACTCCAATGCTCAGCCATGCAACAAACCCAAATAAATTCAACAACCAGAAACCTACATAGCTAGTAAACCTAAACAAGACTATCACTGGCACTGGTATATAAACAGAGCACCGAATCCCTGGATCAGAGCCTGATAGATCCATGACTCGGTGCTCCATTAGTCAGGAATAGAGCAGCTGAGCAATCAGACCACTGCTAGTCTCCTCCAGCACATGTCCGCTATGGGGAGAAAGAGCATTGCATCCTGTAGCTAAGAATGCGGTCGTGTCACTAGGAGGCATGGCTTAGGAGCGTGTAAATCCCAACGCAGTCACACCAAAGCTGGAGATCTCACTGCTGGAGCCTGGTCAGGTAGGTTTTTGAGATTATATCTGTACTGTGACATCACTGTGTTTATTATTCCTGTGCTGTGACATCACTGTGTTTATTATCCCTGTACTGTGACATCACTGTGTTTATTATCTCTGTACTGTGACATCACTGTGTTTATTATCTCTGTACTGTGACATCACTGTGTTTGTTATCCCTGTACTGTGACATCACTGTGTTTATTATCTCTGTACTGTGACATCACTGTGTTTATTATCTCTGTACTGTGACATCACTGTGTTTATTATCTCTGTACTGTGACATCACTGTGTTTATTATCACTGTACTGTGACATCACTGTGTTTATTATCCCTGTACTGTGACATCACTGTGTTTATTATCTCTATACTGTGACATCACTGTGTTTATTATTCCTGTACTGTGACATCACTGTGTTTATTATCTCTGTACTGTGACATCACTGTGTTTATTATCCCTGTACTGTGACATCACTGTTTATTATCTCTGTACTGTGACATCACTGTGTTTATTATCCCTGTACTGTGACATCATTGTGTTTATTATCTCTGTACTGTGACATCACTGTGTTATTATCCCTGTACTGTGACATCACTGTTTATTATCCCTGTACTGTGACATCACTGTGTGTATTATCTCTGTACTGTGACATCACTGTTTATTATCTCTGTACTGTGACATCACTGTGTTTATTATCCCTGTACTGTGACATCATTGTGTTTATTATCTCTGTACTGTGACATCACTGTGTTTATTATCCCTGTACTGTGACATCACTGTGTTTATTATCTCTGTACTGTGACATCACTGTGTTTATTATCTCTGTACTGTGACATCACTGTGTTTATTATCCCTGTACTGTGACATCACTGTGTTTATTATCTCTGTACTGTGACATCACTGTGTTTATTATTCCTGTACTGTGACATCACTGTGTTTATTATCTCTGTACTGTGACATCACTGTGTTTATTATCCCTGTACTGTGACATCACTGTTTATTATCTCTGTACTGTGACATCACTGTGTTTATTATCCCTGTACTGTGACATCATTGTGTTTATTATCTCTGTACTGTGACATCACTGTGTTTATTATCCCTGTACTGTGACATCACTGTTTATTATCCCTGTACTGTGACATCACTGTGTGTATTATCTCTGTACTGTGACATCACTGTGTTTATTATCCCTGTACTGTGACATCACTGTTTATTATCTCTGTACTGTGACATCACTGTGTTTATTATCCCTGTACTGTGACATCACTGTGTGTATTATCTCTGTACTGTGACATCACTGTGTTTATTATCCCTGTACTGTGACATCACTGTTTATTATCTCTGTACTGTGACATCACTGTGTTTATTATCCCAGTACTGTGTCATCACTGTGTTTATTATCTCTGTACTGTGACATCACTGTGTTTATTATCCCAGTACTGTGTCATCACTGTGTTTATTATCTCTGTACTGTGACATCACTGTGTTTGTTATCCCTGTACTGTGACGTCACTGTGTTTATTATCTCTGGACTATGACATCACTGTGTTTATTATCTCTGTACCATGACATCACAGTGTTTATTACATGCCACAATATTCATGGTGGTAAAGATGGAATTGGTGGAATGTTGTCTTATGTCCCCGTCGTTTCTCACTTACAGCCATGCACTTGTTGTCTTCGTTGAACATGGCTCTTCCTTTATAAACAACTTAGAAAAGATTTAGAAGTTGAACCATTCAGTTGTTTGGGAACTAACCTCTCCCCTGAGAGAGATGCAGTATCAGAGAAGCCATTAGATGTAATAATCCCCTTGTCCTCCTCTTGTCCCCAGCAGTAAGTTCTGCTCCTCATTTGGAGTGCTTCCATGGCTGTATCACGGTTAATGATAGACTTAGTTATTCTGAGTTCTTCCCTCACACAGCTCAGCCGTGGTGCTGACTGCAAATGATCCTGCTCTTATTTTGTAGGATTATTTGCAAATACCAAATTTACTGTGTGAAAACCCGGCACAGAGATGTGGCTGCAGGCGATCCCTCTTCTTGGAATCACACCTCCATCTTCAAGCTCCTCGCTTACACTGATTCCACTGATTCTACTCTGGTGGTGACAGATTATTAATATTGTGACTTTATTTTTTACAGTTACTTGAAGAGATAGAACCAGGACGTTCACGAAGGATGAAATATGAAAGGTGTTTAGTAATAAAAATTCCCTCTTAAAGAAAAAAGCCACAAGTACAGTAAGTCCAGTTAAAGGGAACCTGTCTTGTTGAACATGCTGTCTATGCTGAAGGATCTGAGCAGATCGATAAATAATTTTATGGAACAAGATTCATTGTAACTTGTTATGTATTCATTTATATTCCTGCTCATTCTGGGCTTTGAAGTCCAGGAGGCGGTCCTATCAGTGATTGACATCCTTCCCTCTTTGAGGAGACGGTCCTATCAGTGAGTGACAGCCTTCCCTCTATGAGGAGGTGGTCCTATCAGTGATTGGCAGCCTTCCCTCTATGAGGAGGAGGTCCTATCAGTGACTGACATCCTTCCCTCTATAAGGAGGCGGTCCTATCAGTGACTGACATCCTTCCCTCTATGAGGAGGTGGTCCTATTAGTGATTGACAGTCTTCCCTCTATGAGGAGGCAGTCCTATCAGTTAGTGACAGCCTTCCCTCTATGAGGAGGAGGTCCTATCAGTGAGTGACATCCTTCCGTCTATGAGGAGGAGGTCCTATCAGTGAGTGACAGCCTTCCCTCTATGAGGAGAAGGTCCTATCAGTTAGTGACAGCCTGCTCCCTATGAGGAGGCGGTCCTATCAGTGATTGACATCCTTCCCTCTAAGAGGAGGCGGTCCTATCAGTGAGTGACATCCTTCCGTCTATGAGGAGTAGGTCCTATCAGTGAGTGACAGCCTTCCCTTTTGTGAAAATGGATTCTGAGGAAAAAAAATATTTTATCCCTTATGCAAATGAGAGCATCAGTGCAGGAAGGGCCTTAGCTTTCCAGTGCTGGCCACGCCCCTCAGTGCACTGAAGCCCTCATTAGTATAAAGAATAAAAGTAGTTCTTTCACTCTAACACCACAACTAGAAATGAGAGAATCTTCTAAGATTTGTTACATTTCAGGTTTGATGAATTTTTCAAAAAGTTCAGTTTGGGCCAAAGTCTATTCGTTCAGAACCAAAGTTGCTCCATTTGTCCTGGAAATTGGTATATGACTCCACTCTAGTTCTCTAAAACACAGTTTTTTTTTTTTAATGAAAGCTCCTATCTCGTTTCATTATTTTTTTACAATTTTTTTAAAAATTTTCCCTCGCCTGTCCCCTTGGTCTGATACAGCGTCAGGTTTAACTGTATCTACTTTTATCTCTGCGGTTGTTGCTTGGCCACAACTGCCTTTAATTAATTCCTGCCTGGTGGTGACAGAACACCAGTGATTGCTTATGCACTGGGCGTAATTTCACAGGATTTGTCCGAATTGAACCAGAAAAGATTTGGGTTCGATTCAGTGCCTAAGAAAAAATTGGAGATTCAGAATGAATCTCTGAATCTGCAAGTAGATTGTCTCATCTCGAACCACAACCAATTTTCACGAGACATGTATGGTTTGAATCAGCAGGATCGGCTCGACCTGGTGGGATACCTGGTTTACTAGGGTTGATCCTGCTGACAGTTGCCTGACACCCCAGAGTGGTGTTTTTCACAGCTACACCGTGCTGCTATCTCTTATGGGCTAACCTGTATGTCATCTCATGGTTTTTGTTCAAGGCTCAACATAATGTGCACCCATGTTAATGTTATGTCACTATTATACATGTAATGTACCTGGTTCACCAGCAGGTGGAAGCAAACACGGCAGAGCTGTACTTAGATAAAGTGGAGTTTTCCATTCCATTCTAACCCCCCTTCTGGAGAGAAGTGGGACAGTCCTACTTCCTGCAGGAAGGGTGGGGACCAGCTAGATCCAGTAATAGTTTACCCCCTGCTAGGGGAAGGTGTGCATAGGCACGTCTCTGCTGGCCAGGGAGGCAGAAGCCTAAAGCCTCAAGAGACAGGAGTAAAGTTCCCTGGCCTAACCTAAGTTTGACTACAGAGAGAAGTGCAGCCTCCAGAAGAAGCCAAGTTATACAGTTAGCTTGTCAGCACACCAGAGAGCAACAGTGATAGAGCAGAGTTGTGTTTGCCTGTTGCCAGTTTAACCCTTTCTACCCCTGAGGTTTTTTCGGTTCTACATTTTCGTTTTGCGCTCCCTGCCTTCAAACAGCCATAACTGTTTTATTTTTCTGTTCACGTAGCTGTATGAGGGCTTGTTTTTTGCGGGACAAGTTGTACTTTCCAACGCCACCATTTAATATTGCATATGGTGTAGTGGGAAGCAGGAAAAAAATTCCAAATGGGGTGAAATTGCAAGAAAACCGCTATTCCGTTACAGTTCTACAGGTTTCTTATTTACAGCGTTCGATGTGCATTAAAACTGACCAGTTACTTTCATTCTACTGGTCAGTACGAATCTGGCAATACCTAATATGTATAGTCTTTCTTGCGTTTAGATGGTAATAAAATAATTAGAAAGTTGCCCTTTTTTTTTTTTTTCCTTGTCATATCTTGACCCCTATAACTTTTTGGTATTTATGTGTACAGAGCTGTATGGGGGCTCATTTTTTGCAGGGCGGTCTGAAGTTTTTATTGATACCATTCTGGGGTGTGTATGACTTTTTGATCTCTTTTTATTTAATTTTTTTTAGAAAACAAAAGCGACAAAAAACGGCGAATCGCCATTTGGACGCTTTTTTCCGCCACACAATTCGCCGTATTGGAATTTTTTTTTATATTTTAAAAGTACGGGCGTTTTCGGTCACGCTGATACCAATGATGTCTATATTTATTGTTATTTAGGTATTTATTTTTTACTTATACGGAAAGGGGGGTGATTTGAACTTTTATATCTTTTTTATTTTTTATATATTTTTTAACATTTTTTTTTATTTTTTTGTGATTATTTTAAAGCTCAAATATGAGCTGATCTATTGTGTTTTGGTTTTTTTCTTTATGAGCAATCATGGATTTACTAGATGCAGTTAAATCCATGAATTGCTCATTTCTTATCCTGGCCTGCCATCTAGTGGCCAGAATAAGAATTGCAGTTTGAAAACTGTAATCCTCACCAGCGAGGATTACAGTTTTCATATGGTGTACAGACACCCCGATTGGCCAATCGGGGCGTCTGTACACCACCCGGAAGCGTAGGCTTCCGGGTTCAGACGCATCCTGATGCCGTGATCACGTGTGATCATGGCATTAGAAGGCCCAGGAAGTCGCCGCCGACGGAGGTAAGAAGCGGCAAGTCTCTGCTGTTAGAAACAGCAGAGACTTGCCGGCCATGACGCCCGCCGCACCTGCGAGCGGGCATCATGTCCCCGCACCGCCCGAGCGCCGTACATGTACGGCGCCGGTCGGGAAGGGGTTAATGCTAAAGCCTGCTGGAACCAAGATAAAGCAAGAAAAGTATTTGGAAAAAAACGTTTATTACAAGTAAAGCTGCCATTGAACCTCATCTCAAGGTCTGGACTCGTTATTTCTTCAAACCCCTCAATTATTCCCCCTTTTTTATTTGCAACCAGAGCCACAGCCTGGTGTAGCCGTATCCAGGTAGGAGCACCGTGACACACAACAAGAGGCATTTAGGCCGCACTACACCACTCGGCATTTCCTACACCTGGGACACCATATAGTTTAGGGACCCTGAGGGATGGCCCGCTGCACTTGTGGCATTGCAAGAGTTAAGGGTAGACAGCGGTGGGTTGTGGGACGTAGGCAGGCTGAGAGCCGTGTGCAATGACACAGACGTTACAGTGTCCAGGGAAGGAGAGGTGCTTGTGTATTGCAGATTTACATTTCTGTCATGTTAATAAATAAGCTATGAAACAGCTGACTGCCTTCCAATTGCCGGTTTGGAGTTATTTACACGCTAATCCTTTAGCTTTCAGCTCAAACTGGACAGGAATGAGAATGACCACGGCGGCCGGTATCAGGAGACCGAGGGATGTGAGAGAGCCAATTTGCAGTGTTCCACTTGACTAGCCTTCTTCATTTGACTCCTATTAGCTCCCATAATGTATCTCTGCCATTAATCAGCTCCCAGAAACGCTAGGACAGGTGTAACTGGCCAGGTTCCAGATAGAAGGTGACTGCCTACATGTGTATCCTTCCCAGGAAGACAAAGGAGGAGAAGACAACAAAGAAGAACGGAAGATGATGCCAGAATGACTGACAAGGAGCAAAAATGGAATCTTCAGATGTTACATTTTGTTACATTTGTATCAAATTGGTTACAAGATGACAACATATTGTTAATCCGTCCTCTTTACAAAGAACCGGGGCCACCGAATCTCCAGTACGGGCACCGGAGGGCGGTACAAGGTCAACAAATGTTCTGATCGCCTTCAAACGTCAGCGAGACATTTCTGCCCCTAAAAAAAGGACAAGATAAGACCGGCCAAGTAATGGAGGGCAATCAGATATCATTCAGAGATAATCCAAAGTGAATGCCTTACGGCTAAATTCATCAGCTTTTAAAAGGTCACTGCTGAAAAGGTTTGCAAATTAAAGACTGAAAGGGACTGTACGACTCAGGAGGGCTGCAGCATTCTTTACGCTCCGCACCGTGCGTACGTCAGGGACATGTCTCTTGGCTAATTTGTGACTTAATGGAAAAATCTGAGCTGGTTAATGAAAAGATGACGAATGGTTGGTTTCCATTCATACCGAAAAAAAAAGATTGGTATTCAATTGCCCAGAACAAGATGCAAAGGCAAAGTGAACGCAACTCCGACCATGAAGATGACCTCTTTTGAACTGGAAACCGCCATGGTAGACAGCCAAGGGTCTGGCGTTAACCCTGTCGACCACTGCTAGGGGTATCGGCTACTTCAGGGAAAAATAGCCATATCAGCCAGATGAATAGCCATCTGTGTAATGCACAGACACGTCAGGTCTTTCAGAATGGTTTCCAGCTCCTTCCAGAGGACAACCCCCCACCCCATGCCATCCATTTTCCTTAGGATAGGTCATCAGTATTTGATCGGTGGGGGTCCGACAACCGGGACCCCCGCCAATCAGCTGTTTGAGAAGGTACCAGCAATCCTATGAGTGCCGTGCTTGGTATAGCGCTCAGCCCCATTCACTTGAACGTGACGTCACTGGCCTAAGAAAAGCTGAGAGAAGGCCGAGGCAATCACGGGAGCTCCGGTGCCTTCTCAAACAGCTGATCGGCGGGGGTCAGGACAGGAGTTTTTTGTTTGTTTGTTTTTTTCATTTCCTTCCTGGAGCCATAACTTTGTTTTTTATTGTGTCCGTTCACATAGCCGTATGTGGGCGTAATTTATTGTTGATACACATATGGAAAATTGAAGTTTGTTCAGCGCTCACATAAAATCGAAAGTCAATTTTGCTTATGTATTTCGGGTGAACAATGACCCTTAGTCATAGCAATGATTGCTACAACTAAGGGTGGTTGGACATTGGACAGTGAAAATTATTTTAAAATTATTTCTCCATGTTTCCAGACTAAATAAAGTATGATGGATCTGAGTGCTGAACAAACTTCTATTCTCGAAATACACAACTTATTTGGCTTGTGGGTGAAATTTCAGGAAGAACCTTCAATGCCCTCTAACCTTTACAGGGGAAGTTAATATGTCTTTCTCTAAACTTCTGAATGCACATGTCCAACTCTTCAATGTTTCAGGACCTTTTGCACAACTTGCTGTTCTCTAACAAGGAGCTTAACTGCAAAATTCACAACAGGTGTTTGATCCATGAATTGACCAATACTGTACATTTCTTTGTTCAATTAGAATTGGTATTTAAATATTCCTCCTCATCATGTGGCTCACATTTTGACATCATGAGACCAAGACGACACCTAACAATAGATGAACAGTACCTCGCCATTGTGAGGCTTGAAACAGGATGTTCTCAGACAGAAGTGAGCTGTCACGGCGAGCCGGCTACGCGCCTCATCCTTACTGCGATGCCGGTCTCTCGTGTCTAGCTCTGAACAGGTCGTTTCCTCTAGCAACCAGGGTACTGGAGGACCCAGCGACATGTGCTTCATAAGCACGGCCAGCTTCCTCCATCCCCTGGACAACAAGCAGCAGGGGAGCTAGCGCCGATGCCCATTAGTCAGTAATTATGTGTTTTAAGTTTCTGAGTTGGGTCACGTGATGCTGGCCACGTCACATGACCCATCTTCTGGGCCTATTTAAGGAGGCAGCCTGCTGGTCACAGGTTGCCTGTGTTTGTACTTTACCTCTAGTGTTTGTGTTTGTTCCTAGTGATTGACTACAGTGTTTTTGGATCTCAGCTTACGTATTTTGACTTCACTTTCTGCTTTCTCCCCTGGTTTTGATGTGACATCCTGGTACGACTCTTGGCTTGCTGACCCTCCTATATATTGTGTGTGTAAAGCATAAAGCGCAGGACACAGGCCAGAAGAGGCCTCCACCTCATTGCTGACATCTGCATGGAGGTAAGTATTATTGATTTGGCAACATGCTATTGAACCACCATGGGGAAGGGCGAAGGAGCAATATGGGGGCATCTACTGTATTTTTCATTACCTGAATGCTTCTAAAATAAAAGAATTTAGAAGAAATTGTTTAATTAGTCTTGATTAAAATGTTTCCATTGTTTTATGTTTACAGCTCCTATGCAGATGTATGGCTCCATGGTTACAGACTACAAACAAACCCTGATCTGCAGCCATGTCATACATGTACGGCCCTGGTGCAGTCTTTAAACATGGCACATGCCCGAGCATGCAGCGGGCACCATAGCAGGGGCCTGCAGCTAATGTCCGCGACCGGCAATAATGCCAATCGCGGACATTACATCATTTACATGCCGTGATCAAGTGTGATCACAGCATCTAAAGGATGAAAAATCCGGAAGTGTGCCCTTTGTGGCAATCAGGGATGATGGTCATTAATTCTAATAAGCTGGATCTCTCTGAAGAGACCCAGTGTATTAGAGGTGCAGTCCCAATGTTGCAGTTCCAATGGATGGCGTAACTGAAAAAAGTATCAAAATGGCCGATTCACCATTTTTCCATTGCTTCTCTTACTCCAAAAAAAAATAATTAAATGTGATCAAAAAGTCACACACTCCAATATGGTATTAATAAAAACTACAGAGCGTTCTACAAAAAAAGAGCCCCCACACAGCTACATAGACAGAATTTATTTTTTTCAGTCTTAAGACATATAAAACTTATAAGTATGTGGTATTATAGTAATTGTACTGACCCCGAGAATGTATGGCACAGGTCAGTTTTGCCGCAAAGGGAACACCATAGGGACAAAACCCATAAAACTGTGGAGGAAATATTTTTTCCCGCTTCCCACTACATTGTACGCCAAATTGAATGGTGCATATTGAACAACTGCAAAAAAAAGCCTTCATATGGATATGTGAACCAAAAAATAAAAAAGTTATGGCTCCAAGAATAAAAATGAAAACCAAAAATTAAAAAAAAAAAATTTGCAAAGCAGCTTCTTTTCATTCAAGTTGCATTGGAGTAGTGGTCCCCAGCTGTCATGAAACTACCACCCCCAATGGTAGAAAAAGTGTATATACCCTTTAAGGGAAGTAGTATTGAAAAAAAAAATTCTATTTACTTAGCATTTTGGCTGCTGTTAAATTTTTCACCCCTGAAGCAAAACTGCAGATTTTTTATATATTTTTTTTTTCAGTTTTTAAGCGTCCTATTTGTTGCTCCTTGAAGTTAATTTTAGCACCAATTACGCTTTGCAGCGCTGAATCTTTCTGGTAAGTAATGATCTATGGAGAGTGATGGAACGCTCCGCAGCTTCAGCTCCATGATGTCGTCCTCTAAGTGGAGTTTTTTTGGCAAGCGCCGCCGGTAATCAGGGGACACGTGTCTAACTTGGCTCTACCGGTAATAATACATTTCTTAAACTCAGATAATGTTCTGGAACACAGGTAATTGCCAGAGAATTTTGACCCCGATGACTCTATAAAACGAGTGCTAAAAATATAGTGCATCAACCTGCAATTATACTTTATAGGTGGAAAATATCAACTGTTTAGAGGCAGGATTCATTTCCCGTTATTGACAAATTAGTATTCAGAAAAAGTGTGAAAAATAGATCTGCCACCTGTGACTGCTGGGAGGTCTAGTAGAACAAGAGCCATAGGTTGTAGGTCATTGCTCTGCAGCAACATAGGGAAAGTATATCAATATGTGGCAAATATAACACTATACTTGCAAGACTTTGAAGCTGCTGGTAACATTCAAAGGGGTTTTCCCAAAATTAAACATGACCTCCCCCCACTCCTGACATGCCTGTTTTAATATTTTCATGCATTCCCCATGTAATAACAATTCTGGAACATCTATTCTTATGGCTCTATGTTGTGCCATTCCTCTATTATTTCTACTAGTAGTTATGAATGAATTGCTAGCAGTCTGCAGTAAGGGTACAGAGGGGAGGTAACCAGTTGGGGGGGTGTACCTGCACAGTCTAAACATGGCAGCACTGATTGGATAGAGTAAGTCTGTGCAGGTACACACCCCCAACTGGTTACCTCCTCTCTGTACCCTAACTGCAGACTGCTAGAAATTGATTCATAACTTCTAGTAAAAATAATAAAGGAATGGTACAACATCCAGAAGAATAGATGCTCCAGAATTGTTATCAACAGGCTTTCTCTATGTCAGTGAGAAAGCAGGACTCACAGGCTTTCTCTATCAATCAGTGAGGAAGCAGGCTCACAGGTTTTCTCTATCAGTCAGTGGGGAAGCAGGACTCACAGGCTTTCTCTATCAATCAGTTGGGAAGCAGAACTCACAGGCTTTCTCTATGTCAGTGGGGAAGCAGGACTCACAGGCTTTCTCCATCAGTCAGTGGGAAGCAAGACTCACAGGCTTTCTCCATCAGTCAGTGGGAAGCAAGACTCACAGGCTTTCTCTATCAGTCAGTGGGGAAGCAGGACTCACAGGCTTTCTCTATCAATCAGTGGGGAAGCAGGACTCACAGGCTTTCTCTATGTCAGTGGGGAAGCAGAACTCACAGGCTTTCTCTATGTCAGTGGGGAAGCAGAACTCACAGGCTTTCTCCATCAGTAAGTGGGAAGCAAGACTCACAGGCTTTCTCTATCAGTCAGTGGGGAAGCAGGACTCACAGGCTTTCTCTATCAGTCAGTGGGGAAGCAGGACTCACAGGCTTTCTCTATCAGTCAGTGGGGAAGCAGGACTCACAGGCTTTCTCTATCATAGGGTGGGAAGCAGGACTCAGGCTTTCTCTATCAGTCAGTGGGGAAGCAGGACTCAGGCTTTCTCTATCAGTCAGTGGGGAAGCAGGACTCGCAGGCTTTCTCTATCAGTCAGTGGGGAAGCAGGACTCACAGGCTTTCTCTATCATAGGGTGGGAAGCAGGGCTCACAGGCTTTCTCTATCAGTCAGTGGGGAAGCATGACTCACATGCTTTCTCTATCAGTCAGTGGGGAAGCAGGACTCACAGGCTTTCTCTATCAGTCAGTGGGGAAGCAGGACTCACAGGCTTTCTCTATCAGTCAGTGGGGAAGCAGGACTCACAGGCTTTCTCTATCAGTTAGTGGGGAAGCAGGACTCACAGGCTTTCTCTATCAGTCAGTGGGGAAGCAGGGCTCACAGGCTTTCTCTATCAGTTAGTGGGGAAGCAGAACTAACAGGCTTCCTCTATCAGTCAGTGGGGAAGCAGGACTTGCAGACTTTCTCTATCAGTCAGTGGGGAAGCAGGACTCATAGGCTTTCTCCATCAGTCAGTGGGGAAGCAGGACTCACAGGTTTTCTCTATCATTGGGTGGGAAGCAGGACTCACAGGCTTTCTCTGTCAGTCAGTGGAGAATCAGGACTCACAGGCTTTCTCTATCAATCAGTGAAGAAGCAGGACTAACAGGCTTTCTCTATCAGTCAGTGGGGAAGCAGGACTAACAGGCTTTCTATATAAGTCACTGGGGAAGCAGGACTCACAGGCTTTCTCTATCAGTTAGTGGGGAAGCAGGACTCATAGGCTTTCTCTATCAGTCAGTGGGGAAGCAGGACTCACAGGCTTTCTCTATCAGTTAGTGGGGAAGCAGAACTCACAGGCTTTCTCCATCAGTAAGTGGGGAAGCAGGACTCACAGGTTTTCTCTATCATTGGGTGGAAAGCAGGACTCACAGGCTTTCTCTGTCAGTCAATGGGGAAGCAGGACTAACAGGCTTTCTCTATCAGTCAGTGGGGAAGCAGGACTCACAGGCTTTCTCTATCAATCAGTGGGGAAGCAGGACTAACAGGTTTTCTCTTTCATTGGGTGGGAAGCAGGACTCACAGGCTTTCTCTATCAGTGGGTGGGAAGCAGGACTCACAGGCTTTCTAAATGAGTTGGCAGAAGATATACAGATGTAGCAAACTGTACGCTGACATTTACCACAGCATAAACCATTAAAAAGTTAATTTATAAGTTTTATATATATCCACCAACTCAGTGCCCACTATCCCTAATATAGAACAGCTGACAAATCAGCTTTAAATAAAATAAAAAACACAAAAAAGTTATAGCGAGAGAGAATCTTAGTTGCCATGGAAATTAATATTTATGTCTCAAAAAAGCACATACAAAGCTAATGTGGGGAGGTAAGATTTGACACCATGGGATATGCGCTAAATTTAATTTCTGATATTTCTATTTCATTTCTATATTTTTTCTTTTAATTGCATGTTATTTCTTCTTTACTTTTGATAATCATCTGCTAACACTTTTCAACCAAAAAAAAAGCGAGTATTGATATAGTGGATAATACAGAACACATTATGTGACATATTCTATGCATTTAGGATAAAATAAGTTACAATTAAAAAAGTAAAACAAATATGTGTTGCCATGTTTGATTATTTTTCTAATATCAAAATAACAATATCTATATGTATGTGGTTTAGAGGTGAATATCCCACATTCACGTCTATGAAGGAGTGCTGTAGGCATGCTCCGTGTCATGGGCAGATGTCACTGTGCAAGGAGAACGGTGGAGAAGGTGACTTGCCATGATAATCATATTCCCTCTGACCAGTGGCGTACATAGAGAAGTAAGGGCCCCATAGCAAGGATCAGACCAGGCCCCCCAACACAGGACAGAAGGGTTTCCGTCTAAACCCTTTTCATTGACCCTTGGGCCATTTTTCCACTGCTTCATTTGCTAAAAGTTGTTCCTTTAGAGGGTAGAGTCCTGACCAAGTTTTCACCTCCAGTAGAAGAGGAGATGATCCCAACTAAGACTGGGCCCCCTCTTGCCCTGGGCCCCATAGCAGTCGCATGGTCTGCCGCTATGGTAGTTACGCCCCTGCCTCTGACCGATGACAGATAGATAGCAGATTTAGGGATAGATAGATAGATAGATAGATAGATAGATAGATAGATAGATAGATAGATATTAGATAGATAGATAATAGACAGATATTAGATAGATAGATAGATAGATAGATAGATAGATAGATAGATAGATAGATAGATAGATAGATAGATAGATATTAGATAGATAGATAATAGACAGATATTAGATAGATAGATAGATAGATAGATAGATAGATAGATAGATAGATAGATAGAATAACATAAGTAGTTTATAAGGCTGAAAAAATAGCTGTCCATCTAGTTCAGCATGTTATCCTACAAGTTGATCCTGCAAGTAGAATGAGATAGATAGATAGATAGATATGAGATAGATAGATAGATAGATAGATAGATAGATAGATAGATATGAGATAGATAGATAGATAGATAGATAGATATGAGATAGATAGATAGATAGATAGATAGATAGATAGATAGATAGATAGATATGAGATAGATAGATAGATAGATAGATAGATAGATAGAGAGATAGCCCCCCACCATCCCATACTAAGCATGTTCTACTTGCTGTCTAGTAACACATGTTGCCGATAGTACCGTATGTGGCTGCTTCTCCGGAGACTGGAGTACTCACCTGGCGTTGCCGGTATTTTTTTCTTTGTGTGCGTTTTTTACCAAGGCTTTAAAAATAAGCAAAACCGAAAACGTTACATTTCTTTCTTTTTTTTTACATTCTTGTTGTCTGATTTAAGGTGCTGCACGAGGGCAGACATCAGTCTAAGACGTTATCCTTGTTACTTAATTATATTTTGGTGAAAAATAATTGCCTGGACCTCTCGCTCGCCTTGTCTCCTCTCTGTCATTTTTTAGATGCATTTGGTGCTCTGGGTGGACTTAAATAGGATCATTCTTTCAAAATCAAGCTTTTCCTTGGCATAAAATAATCAGCGCAGCAATTAAAAATTACAGGCGCTGCAGAAATAGATCTAGGGGTTGCGAGGAACAGGCTTAATAGACTGACATGTCATCTGTAACCTTTTTTAATTAGCAAACAGTTTTTTCTTCAAGGTGTGCATTTCAATGAAGTGAAATAAAGATTCCTATAATTGAAGCTTGCCATAGTGTAAGACCAGCCAGGAGTAAATGTGTCATAAAGTCCTTATGTTTTCATAAAAAAAAAATCTGTTAGCATATGTTGAATTATGCATAAAGCAATCTTTAGTTTCTTCACATACCGCTGTTTTCCTTTAGTTTTTCCCTTAGTTACGGCTGTTTTAACCTCTACAATATGAGGATCTTCTCAAGATGGCTCCTCTGCCAGTTCTCTGAGGCCAGAACTGCCTTCCCTCACTTCCCATACACACTTGCTGTAGCCAGCAGCTTCCTGCCAGCCAATCAGATTGGATTTCTGAGAGACACGCCTCCTCACTCTGAAGCCTAATGCAGGCATGCAGTGTGGAGGACCGCCCCTCTGTCTTCTGTTTACACTAAAGGGAAGACAGACAAGCCATAGCAACAGTCTTTTAAGGGACCAGTGGAAAGGGACAGGAGACATTAATGAAAGCTGGTATTATAATGTAATTACAGATCTTTTGGTAATCATTGACAGACTAACTCAAATATACATGCCGAGCTCTAATGAACTAGCAAATAAAAAAAAAATATGACAGTTACAAATTAAAGGGATGTTCCTCTTTCTGCAAATACATGCTATTCTTTCTATAATGAAAAGGTATACAATCTTCAATATACTTTCTGTATCAGTGCCTCCTGGTTTTCAAGATCTCTGCTTGCTGTCATACAATAGCAACCTTTTGCTGTTTACTTCCAGGAGATATCAGTCCTGTTCATGTGATGGACACAGACCTGACAAAAATTGGAATTTCGCAAATGCTTGTACATATTGTAAGCTATGTGCTCTCCATTTTTTTACACCACACCGGCCCGTTTAATGACGTCTTCACTGGCCATGCGAGACTTTGCGGTGAATCAAATTTATCCTGAAATGCAGATTAATTTGCTCATCACTAGTGACAACCCTTGGTTTCATTAAAGACCTAGCCACTGCTCCATCAGCACCTTTGCTGTTATTCTGTGATCTTTCTAGGGACCATAACTTGAGTATCCTCCTGCAGCATAGTCTACACCTCCTTGCAAGGGATGATGACCAGGGGATTCCTTACACTTGATGCCCCCGTCTAACCTGCAGTGTACAAAATCTCTTTTGTTATGTGACCATTGTAGTGGACAGAGGCGGTAACTGCAGTGCTGCTACTATTCGTTTCAATGGGTGCAATGCTGCAGTTACCAACTCTGTCCACTACACAATGGATGGAGCTGTGTAGTTTCAGTATCATACTGTAGCTGCATAGTAAAAGCTGATCAGCAGGAAAGACCGCCAATATCAAAATCATGGAAAATCCCTTTAAGCTGCAAGAAATGTTTTATATAAGAATGATACAACCCCCACAAGAAAAAAACTGAAAAGATGTTGAAAAGATGGAATATGGTGCAAGGATTCAAAGACCACGCAACAAAGTGTATCAATGCTACTTACAGGGTTCCTTTAAATTAACTCTGTGTTGGACAATGAGAGGACTTTCTCCCGTATCACCAGAGAAACTCTGTATTTGAATGCCATGCTAACGTGAATTCACAAGGCTGATATATCCAGTTATCCTTGAGTGAGATATCATGTATCAGTTGTCATCATTCTTTCATGAGGTGAGGATCAAAGAACAATTTGTGCCAAAATCTTACCCAGTGCAAATGTTTTTCTTATGTAAGACGACGTGCATAAAGAGAACTTTTCCAGCTGCTTAATTATTAAATTCTCAAAAAATGCTTCTCTTTTTGTTTCTTAAGGAAATATATTTTCAGCAAAAGGAAAACATTAAGGAGGAAGGTACAATAAGTGCCTGATATCACCGAGACATTTACAAAATTATTCATCTAATTTCATTGCCGTGAATTATTTATAATACCAGTGGAATAAATGTCTTGCTTTTCACATGAAAAATGCTCAGCTGCTAAGGAATATTCTTTCAGATTCAATGTCAATTCTCTAACCACAAAAAATATGACTTCAATTGCGCATCACTATGCAACCTGGCGTAGCGGGTAGGATTGGGAATCTAAGGTCAGAGACGAGCAGGATGTTATATAAGCATTACCTGTGTCATTCCAGGAATATCAGTTTTCTCTTTATTTCAAGTTCATTGGAAAAGAGTTGCCTAGTTTAGGTTTTTAAATACCCGTCAAAGTAAATGTGAGTAATTAAAGAGAGGTCCCACTAAGGATACTGATCTGTAAACCAAAACACAAAGCAACTAGAGCATCTCTCATTCTCTAATAGTACAAGAATAAAACTACTATAATACTGCTCCTATGTACAAGAATAAAACTACTATAATACTGCTCCTCACTACAAGACTATAACTACTATAATACTGCTCTTATGTACAAGAATATAACTACTATAATGCTGCCTCCTATGTACAAGAATATAACTACTATAATACTGCTCCTATGTACAAGAATATAACTACTATAATACTGCCTCCTATGTACAAGAATATAACTACTATAATACTGCTCCTATGTACAAGAATATAACTACTATAATACTGCTCCTATGTACAAGAATATAACTACTATAATACTGCCTCCTATGTACAAGAATATAACTACTATAATACTGCTACTATGTACAAGAATATAACTACTATAATACTGCTCCTATGTAAAAGAATATAACTACTATAATACTGCCTCCTACAAGAATATACTACTATTACCACCTATGTAACAAGAATATAACTACTATAATACTGCTCCTATGTACAAGAATATAACTACTATAATACTGCTCCTATGTACAAGAATATAACTACTATAATACTGCTCCTATGTACAAGAATATAACTACTATAATACTGCCTCCTATGTACAAGAATATAACTACTATAATACTGCTCCTATGTACAAGAATATAACTACTATAATACTGCCTCCTATGTATAAGAATATAACTACTATAATACTGCTCCTATGTACAAGAATATAACTACTATAATACTGCTCCTATGTACAAGAATATAACTACTATAATACTGCTCCTATGTACAAGAATATAACTACTATAATACTGCTCCTATGTACAAGAATATAACTACTATAATACTACACCTCCTATGTACAAGAATATAACTACTATAATACTGCTCCTATGTACAAGAATATAACTACTATAATACTGCTCCTATGTACAAGAATATAACTACTATAATACTGCTCCTATGTACAAGATATAACTACTATAATACTGCCTCCTATGTACAAAAATATAAATACTATATACTGCTCCTATGTACAAGAATATAAGTACCATAATACTGCTCCTATGTACAAGAATATAAGTACTATAATACTGCCTCCTATGTACAAGAATATAACTACTATAATACTGCTCCTATGTACAAGTATATAACTACTATAATACTGCCTCCTATGTACAAGAATATAACTACTATAATATTGCTCCTATGTACAAGAATATAACTACTATAATACTGCCTCCTATGCTACAAGAATATAACCTACTATAATACTGTTCCTATGTACAAGAATATAACTACTATACATACTGCTCCTACTGTACAAGAATATAACTACTATAATACTGCCTCCCCTATGTACAAGAATATAAGTACTATAATACTGCTGCTATATAGAAGAAATAACTACTAAATACTGCTCCTATATACAAAGAATATAAACTACTATAATACCGCTCATATGTACAAGAATATGAACTACTATATACTGCCACTAAATGTCAATGTACAAGAATATAACTACTGATAATACTGCCTCCTATGTACAAAGAATATAAACTACTATAATGACTGCTCCTATAACAAAGAATATAACTACTATAATACTGCTCCTATATCCAAGAATATAACTACAATAATACTGCCTCCTATATACAAAAATATAACTACTATAATACTGCTCCTATGTTACAAGAATATAACTACTATAATACTGCTCTATGTACAAGAATATAACTACTATAATACTGCCTCCTATGTACAAGAATATAACTACTATAATACTGCTCCTATGTACAAGAATAATATAACTACTACTATAATACTGCTCCTATGTACAAAGAAATATAACTACTATAATACTGCTCCTATGTACAAGAATATAACTACTATAATACTGCCTCCTATGTACAAGAATATAACTACTATAATACTGCTCCTATGTACAAGAATATAACTACTATAATACTGCTCCCTCCTATGTACAAGAATATAACTACTATAATACTGCTCCTATGTACAAGAATATAACTACTATAATACTGCTCCTATGTACAAGAATATAACTACTATAATACTGCTCCTATGTACAAGAATATAAACTACTATAATTACTGCTCCTATGTACAAAATATAACTACTATAATACTGCTCCTATGTACAAGAATATAACTACTATAATACTGCTCCTATGTACAAGAATATAACTACTATAATACTGCTCCTATGTACAAAGAATATAACTACTATAATACTGCTCCTATGTACAAGAATATAACTACTATAATACTGCTCCTATGTACAAGAATATAACTACTAAATTGCTCCTATGTACAGAATATAACTATATAATACTGCTCTATTTACAGAATATAACTACTATAATACTGCCTCCTATGTACAAGAATATAACTACTATAATACTGATCCTATGTACAAGAATATAACTACTATAATACTAATCCTATATACAAGAATATAACTACTATAATACTGCTCCTATGTACAGGAATATAACTACTATAATACTACTCTTATGTACAAGAATATAACTATTATAATACTGCTCCTATGTACAAGAATATAACTAATATAATACTGCTCTATGTACAAGAATATAACTACACTGTATAATACTGCTCCTATGTACAAGAATATAACTACTGTAATACTGCTCCTATGTACAAGAATATAACTACTATAATACTGCTCCTATGTACAAGAATATAACTACTATAATACTGCCACCTATGTACAAGAATATAACTACTATAATACTGCTCCTATGTACAAGAATATAACTACTATAATACTGCTCCTATGTACAAGAATATAACTACTATAATACTGCTCCTATGTACAAGAATATAACTACTATAATACTGGCTCCTATATACAAGAATATAACTTACTATAATACTGTCCTATGACAAGAATATAACTATTATAATACTGCTCCTATGTACAAGAATATAACTACTATAATACTGATCCTATGTACAAGAATATAAATACCTATCAATATAACCTATATACTGCTCCTAATGTAAGAATATAACTCTATAATACTGACTCCTATGTACAAGAATATAACTACTTATAATACTGCTCCTATGTACAAGAATATAACTATTATAATACTGCTCCTATGTACAAGAATATAACTACTATAATACTGCTCCTATTACAAGAATAATAACTACTATAATACTGCTCCTATGTACAAGAATATAACTACTATAATACTGTCCTATGTACAGAATATAACTACTATAATACTGCTCCTATGTACAAGAATATAACTACTATAATACTGCCTCCTATGTACAAGAATATAACTACTATAATACTGCTCCTATGTACAAGAATATTAACTACTATAATACTGCTCCTATGTACAAGAATATAACTACTATAATACTGCTCCTATGTACAAGAATATAACTACTATAATACTGCTCCTATGTACAAGAATATAACTACTGTAATACTGCTTCCTATGTACAAGAATAAACTACTATAATACTGCTCCTATGTACAAGAATATAACTATTATAATACTGCTCCTATGTACAAGAATATAACTACTATAATACTGGCTCCTATATACAAGAATATAACTACTATAATACTGCTCCTATGTACAAGAATATAACTATTATAATACTGCTCCTATGTACAAGAATATAACTACTATAATACTGCTCCTATGTACAAGAATATAACTACTATAATACTGCCCATATGTACAAGAATATAACTACTATAATACTGCTCCTATGTACAAGAATATAACTACTATAGTACTGCCTCCTATGTACAAGAATATAACTACTATAATACTGCTCCTATGTACAAGAATATAAGTACTATAATACTGCCCTCTGTGGACAAAAATATGAATCTCAGTTCGTAGAAGTTACATCTCATTTACATTGTGTCCAGGATAAAGGGTATATAGAAGGTAACCCCCCTGCACTAGTATTATTATTCGGATATAAAACAGTCTTTGCATACCGTTGCACCTGATAATATATGGTTGGCGCAGGGCATCATACTGCTTTAATAAAATTGCACAGGCAGGATTCTTAATCATAGGGAGAACACAATTCACTTCCATAAATTAAAGAGACAAATAAAACTTTATGATTTATTTCAAAATGCCTTTAACTACGAGTAATGAATCAAGTGACAACACACATTTAAAGGGCACAGTTTCCTTTTAGACCTGAAGTTTTACAGACGTCTCCCCTACTTCTATGGCGTGACAGTGGCTGAGAGTACGGATGGGTTTGTTTTCAGATCTCAGTTTCCAGAGTGACAGATGAAATTATTGTACATAGCTCGCCATAAGTTCTGCATACACGGAACCAGCCATGAACAAAGGAAGACATGGCTTCTATTGTGAGCCATAGGATTCTGTCCAGGACAAAGTGCAACAATGTATATGCTCCACTAATAGGTCTTGGATGTTAGAGGTGAACTATATCTTAGAACTGTTCCTTTAAGACAAAAAAAATCACATAAGATTGCAGGTTTGCTGTAGTTTTTGTTGTCTAGTGGTACATTAGGTGATGGTGGTGTAGTGATGTGTTACTAGTGCTCCACTGGTGTTACAGTATGTGTTAGTTGCGCAATAAATGGGCTGTAGTGGTGCAATGATGGTTTAATAGTAGTGCAGCACTGGTTTTGTAGTAGTGGTACTTTATTGTGAAGTAGTAGTGCAAAACTGGTGTGATAGTTATAGTAATGTAGTAGTGGTGCAGTAATGCTGCGGTAGTAGTGCAACGATGGTTTTATCCTGGTGTAGTAGGGGTGCTGTATTGGTGTTGTATTAGTGCATCACTGGTGTTATAGTGATGTGGTAGTGGTGCAGTAATGGTGTGATAGTAGTACAACGATGGTGTTATAGTGGTGTGGTAGGGTACTGTATTGGTATGGTAGTGCATCACTGGTGTTATAGTGATGAGGTAGTGGTGCAGTAATGGTGTGATAGTAGTGCAACATTGGTGTTATAGTGGTGAGGTAGGGTGCTGTACTGGTGTGGTAGTAGTGCATCACTGGTGTTATAGTGATGTGGTAGTGGTGCAGTAATGGTGTGATAGTAGTACAACGATGGTGTTATAGTGGTGTGGTAGGGTACTGTATTGGTATGGTAGTGCATCACTGGTGTTATAGCGATGAGGTAGTGGTGAAGTAATGGTGCAGTGGTAGTTCATCACTGGTGTTATAGTGATGAGGTAGTGGTGAAGTAATGGTGCAGTAGTAGTGCATCACTGGGGTTATAGTGATGAGGTAGTGGTGAAGTAATGGTGCAGTAGTAGTGCATCACTGGGGTTATAGTGGTGTAGCAGGGGTGCTGCATTGGTAAGGTCATAGTTCAACACTGCTATAGTTGTGTGGTAGGGTGCTGTACTGGTATGGTAGTAGTGCATCAATGGTGTTATAGTGATGTAGTGGTGAAGTAATGGTGCAGTAGTAGTTCATCACTGGTGTTATAGTGATGTGGTAGTGGTGTAGTAATTGTGCAGTAGTAGTGCAACAATGGTGTTATAGTGGTGTGGTAGGGTGCTGTATTGGTGTGGTAGTAGTGCAGCACTTTTGTTACAGTGGTGTGGTAGGGGTGCTGTGTTGGTGAGGTATTAGTGCAACAATGGTGTTATACTTGTGTGACATTGTGCAGAAATGGTGCTGGAGTGGTGCAATAATGGTGCAGTAGTAGTGCAGCGCTGACATTATAGAGGCGTTGTGCTATTTTGGTGAGGCGCTGTAGTCGTGTTGTACTGCTCAGGTACAATAGTGGTACTGCAGTGATGCCATGGTAGTGTGGTTATGGTGCTAAGATGATGTGGTGCAAGGGCAGTAGACGTGTTAATGGTACTGTAACATTAGTGTGGCAGTGTAATAGTACTGCTATAGTAGTGATGCTGTAGTTGTATAATAGTGGTGCACTAGCCATAAGACAGCGGCACAATGGTGTAGTAATGGTGCTATACTGGTGATTACATATCCCCGTAAGATGGGGGGGTCCCCTATAGTGTTGCTTTGCAAATTACTGCCCATAAAACCATGTAAACAGCAACTGCATCACAAAATGGCAACATCAACACCTGCAATTTTGTCACATGGTAATTGGCATGTGGTGCACCACCGCAACGTGCGAACTCCATCTAAATATTAGAGATGAAAGAAGGGCTCACTGCAGAAATGTACTGATGAAATCATCAGCTCACAGTGATGGATAATAAAGACATCTCTGTCATATTCTGCCACCCACACCAGAGAGGAGCGGTGCAATGACTCATGAGATGAAGCACAAAGGTGTCTGAGGAACGAGCATGCAGAAGGCGTCCTCCGTACAAAGGCATGTGCATTGTGTTCAGTAGTGGTTTACTCTCATTGTACTCTGTAATAGTCCGAACACTGATGACTTTTTGTACAGGTCATTGTGACCCCTCCCAGCTGGACAATCCTTTCATAGTAAGATTCCATTTCCCAGCCACCATTATTGATGTGAGTCCATAAATCTTCCATCTACCTGCCATGTGCTATTTAGAACACAGTTGTCTTTGCTTGTGGACCTGGTGCAACTGGGGCAGCATGGTGGCTCAGTGGTTAGTACTGGTGCCTTGCAGCACTGGGGTCCTAGGTTTGATTCTGACCAGGGGACAACATCTGCATGAAGTTTGTATGTTCTCCCCATGTTTGTGTGCATTTTCTCCCACACTCCAAAGAGATACTGATACGGAGCTTAGATTGTGAGCCCCATTGGGGACAGCTTGATTCTAATGTCTGTAAGGCACTGTAGAATATAGTAGTGCTATATAAGTGCACAAAATAATAAATACATGAACTACAGCTAGACCCATGCATCCTGTACTACTCTATTTCATATGTTTTGGAAACCTAGCTGACAAACCACTTGGTGCTATCATGTTAAGTTCACATCTGGCATGTTTGCAGCTTTTGTTATGTCTTGCCATTTTGTAGACAAAAATGCAATGTGTGAACATCAGGGTGGCTATATTAACCTTTTGTGATCCTGGCATGCTAACAGTGGTGGCAAAAACAGAGAAACAAAGGTTACTTGTGTGGAGAAAGGCTGTAAGGTGTCTTTTAAAGAGATATTAATGAAATTGAAACAATCCAACTAAGCTTCCTAACAGCCTAAGGGTGAAGGTTCAGTTAACTTCTCATTTCTTTGGGTTATGTTGGTTAATTACAGCTTATTTAAAGAACTTGGCTTAATCACTATGATTTCACTCACCTCCTCATAAAGAACGTTTAAAAATTTACATTTTCATTTAAGATTATGGGAGAGAATACAACTCTACTAAATCTTTCTGAATTAGTTATCAGCACAGCCAGATTAAATTGGAATCACTCATTGACCTGTCATGAACAACTCACAGGAGATCCTGAAGGAAACAAGCATTATTGCTTAGCAACAAGTTCAAGGGCTGGCATGACTATCCAAATTAGGCTCTCTAGGAGCCTGAGGGTGAATGCTCTCTTAATCTCTCATATTTATTGGTTATGTTGAGTAATTACAGCTTTGACTAAGAACTTTAACTAAGAACCACATTTCCCCTTCCTCCTGATAGGTAAATGATATGAAAAGAAAGCTTTTTAGCAGGGGCGTAGCTATAGGGGAAGCAGCTGCTTTGGGGCCCAGACCCACAAAGGGCCCCCTCAGGAGGGAGACTAAAAGATTTTATTGTCAGGGCTCCCTCAACAGTATTATACAATTACATTATATACAGTGACACTATGGGAAACGGATGGAGCAGCTGTCAGGTCTTGTCTGGGGGAGCTCAATCTTGACTAGCCACAAGAGTGAGGGTTGCATATGAGTTGGGGATTGCGAAGAAGTTTCTGGGGGGGCCCCGTTCAAAAATTTGCTGTGGGGCCCAGTTAGTTGTAGTTACACCACTGCTTTTTAGCAGTTTAAAGGGGTTATCCCATGAGTAATGTAAATGAAAATCAGACATCATATAGTACACAACAACCTCTTTCTAGCAAAGCTAGAACCAGCCCTGGACTTATATCAAGCTGGCAGCTCAAGGGAGTACCTTTTCTGCTGCAGCTCAGGGGGCGTGTCTCAGCTCTCCCTATCACAGCTCAGGAGGTGTGTCTCAGCTCTCCCGATCACAGCTCAGGAGGCGTTTCTCAGCTCTCCCTATCACAGCTCAGGAGGCGTGTCTCAGCTCTGCTTATCACAGCTCAGGAGGCGTGTCTCAGCTCTGCCTATCACAGCTCAGGGGCGTGTCTCAGCTCTGCCTATCACAGCTCAGGAGGCGTGTCTCAGCTCTCCCTATCACAGCTCAGGAGACGTGTCTGAGCTCTCCCTATCACAGCTCAGGAGTCAGTTGAAGGATAAAACTGAGCATGTGCGGCCATCTCAGTGAGCAGGTCAAAGAATTAAGAAAAAAAAACAGAAGGTGGTGCTATACAGATACATTATATTGAATAACTCAGTGGCTATACAAGATTTTTAATTACATGCAATTACAAAAGTATTCACATCCAGGTGCTGGTTTAAAAACTGTAGAATATTTTTTGTGGGACAACCCCTTTAAGGGAGCTTCTTTTAGATCTTGATCAATTGACCATCAGAGCAGCCAGGGTAATTCCCAAAAAAACAAAGATTCAGAAGATAATGATCGTTATTGCTTAGCAATGCTTTCAAAGACTGTAATGATAATTCAAACTACTGTAAGTTCCCTAACAGTCTGAGGGTGAAAGTCCATTAGCATCTTATATTTATTGGTTGAGTTGGGGTATCATAGCTTCTTTAAAGGACTTTAAGTAAGAAACAAAATTTTCCTTACCTCTCAACAGAGGAAGTGTAAAAAAAAAAAAAGTTTTTTAAATGAGTCAAGGACATTGGAGTAACGGCAACTTCTTCCAAATCTTTCTCAATTGGTTATCAGAGTGGACAGGGTAATTCTAAATCACTTGACCTGTCATGAAGAAATCACGGGAGATACTGAAGGAGACGAGCATTATTGCCTAGCAACGCTGTCAAGGACTGACGTGACAATTCGTCAGTAAAGGGCTTGGAAATGAAAGGGTTATTACATCCCCTCAGCTTTGGTACCACGCTGTAAATGAGAAGGAACACATGGATCATTTTGTATGCGAGATAGCGATTGTGCATATCTCATTCTGCTTACACTGAGCTGGTTTGATTTCAGGAGACCTACACAAAACCATCTTACAGAGAGTCATGGAGAGCAATGGACCTGGTACACACTGTGTGGGTCTTAAAGGGGTATTCGGCAAAGGTTATTTGTTGGATGATGAAGAGTTAATAACATTTTTGTATCATTTCCTCACAATTTCAAGATCTCTGCTTGTTGTCATTTACTGGGAACTTCATTGGTTACTTCCAGAGTCTGTGTCCCAGAGGACTTCAGTAGGAACCACATGTTCCTACTGCCCTTTTCCTCTCACCCACTTTTTCCGACTTCCATGTAGAAAAAAGTGGAACAGGTGCTTCATAAATATGATGCTCATTCATAACATGTTTCTTAAAAGATTTACAGCAGATAATTAGCATATATGCATTGATAAATCCCCTGCTTCCCTTCACACAGCGTTTTAAAAAAACTGCCTGCCTGCAGCCACCACTAGAGGGAGCCCAGTACGTAGGAATGTATACATTTACCATTAATATCAGTGGAAGCTGTAAATAATTTTCACTGAGCTACCTCTAGTGGCAACTGTTGGAAAATACAATGAATCCATATCTGAAATAGGAAAATCAGTTCAGCACCAGGTCACCCCCTCCCCCCCATCCTCTGGGCCCCACAGTTGCTTTGTTGTCTTCCTCCATGGTAGGTACACCACTGAACCTGACATCCATCCAAGTACACACATATCCTCCCAACACCTCTGAAGACCCGTAATCATTAGCAGTACCAGATAAAATGTCAACTACCAGCTATGTTGAAGCTAACTGTGGAAGAAAAAATTAATTGCATGGTGAGTTGTCCATTTAGTTTGCACCTAGTGGAATGCTTTTTTCATAGTTTGGGTCCCCAAAGGTACAGCTGTTCCCTTCCTCACCTTTCACCTGGTTGGACATGTCCTGATATGTGTGTCATGAGATGACCAACAACATGGTATTCTGTCACGAGATGTCTGTCCTACGGGTGGCCACTAGAGATGAGCGAACGTGCTCGAAACGAGCACTGTACCGCTCGGTTCCCCTGCGCTCGCATGGGCGCAGGCAGCCACTTACGTCCTCCTAGTGGTTGTGATGAGAATTGCAGCCTGACAATGGTTTTGCAAGCATGCTGAAATACTGTATTGGATTGGTTTTGTGAAAAATTGGAGTTTTTATCCCAATTAGAGCTAAAGTAAGGATGGACACTTCTGTAGCTTTCCTGTAAAGGTGTGAAGGAGAAAGGTTTACGAAGGAGACTGACGAGGACACCTATTATCTCCATGCTGCAGTTTCCTTTTAAACGTCTAGAAATGACAGCAAAGCAGTAAATGAAAATTCATAACCACTGCACCAGCGCTGTAAAAATGCAAATACAGCAACGAAGCCGCCAGGAAGGCATCGAACCCCTGCACACCCTAATGCCGCCACATACCCGCACTCATTGGCCTGGCACATCTGGCCGCTGCACTGATATTCTGTGTTCCTGCCACCATTCTCCCCATACGTAATAATTGTCAGGAGGGCTGAGCGTTAATCCCAAAAAGTCATCTAAAATTTATAGAGTGTGAGGACAGGGAGCTAATTGAAGCTCCTGACACCTCACATCCCGGCGCAGTGATTCCGGAGAGATTTGTATCCGCATAAAGCTGCGCCTCCGAACGTTCCTTACTCTTCTTTATCAGTGTCAGTACGACCATTGTTCCCGGTAATGTTCTCTGCTCGCTTGTATTTATGCTGCGGATAATTTGGTAGAAAGAAACTTCCATAAATTGTTCTGTAAAGTAACATTGTGTTTTACTCCAGGATCCTCCAAAATATTCATTACATGAATTTACCGCAGCCACAGCTCTTCCGCTGCTGTCAGGTAATTGCAATAAATTGCGGGATGGTAAACCGTTACAGAGCGCCGGCCTCGCAGAGGAAGAAAGAATCCAATCTCCCTTCATCTCTTCTGTGCTTGGGTTTTGATCCAGGACCATTCATAGGAGCTTTGCCTTAAAGGGGTTTTCCAGAATTTTACTACTGATGACCTTTCCTCAGGATAGGTCATCAGTATCTGATCGGTGGGGGTCTGACGCCCGGGACCCCCGCCGATCAGCTGTTTGAGAAGGCACCAGTGCTCCCGTGAGTGCAGCGGCCTTCTCTCAGCTTTTCCTAGGCCAGTGACGTCACGTTTAATGGTCACGTGGCCTAGGAGCGGCTCAGCCCCATTCAAGTGAATGGTGCTGAGTGCGATACCAAGCACAACCACTATACAATGTACGGCGCTGTGCTTGGTGAGCCGAGAGAAGGTAGCGGTGCTCACAGGAGCGCCGGTACCTTCTCAAACAGCTGATCGGTGGGGGTCCTGGGTGTCGGACCCTCATCGATCAGATACTGGTCACCTATTCTGAGGATAGCTCATCAGTAGTAAAATCCTGGACCAGGGCTTGTCCGGGTTCAGAGCTGAATCCTCAGTATGAATGAAATGCTCCCATGCTTGCCCATGACCGGTGACGTACTCGCCTTTTTTTCAGTATGCTAGGCAGAGACTTGTGCCTAGCAGTGATCCCGGTACTGGCACTAAAGGACAGCCTATAAAACATTGCTAAAGACCGCCTATTGGTGCCGGTGACCTCACCAGACTCTCTGCAAGGCGGAAGCCTCCGCTAAGGCTAAGTTTTAAATAACTCGAACATCCCTTTTAAAGCGGTTCTCCAGGCCCCTAATATTGATGACCTACCCTCAGGATAGGTCATCAATATCAGATCAGCGGGGGTCCGACCCCTGGCACCCCCGTCGATCAGCTGTATAAAGAGATGCTGTCACATGCTGTCTCCTATTTCTCTTCCTGCTCAACGCTGCTGGGCGACGGAACGTGCACATAATGCACACCTTCCCTTCATACAGCCGGGTGTCGGACCCTGATCTGACATTGAGGACCTATCCTGGGGATAGGTCATCAAAAGTAAAATCCAGGACATCCCCTTTAAGGAGAATGCCCCTTCCCCTAAAAAAGTGGAGGAAGGAGTCATGAAGGAGAAATGAATAAGAGTCACGTTCTTGGCTACTATATCAGGTATGAACCTCGCAGCACTCCCCGCATTCATCTCGACGCGTCGGCTCCGGTGACCTTTCTTCTAATTGCACCTTGTTTATGTACCTGAGATTTGTGAGTTCATCTGTCCTTTAGAATTAGAAATTTCCATAGATTTTATCTGCGATGATTCTCTACCGAGAGGTTCTCTAATTATGGAAAAACAGAGAAAAGCGCGGAACATAATTTTCTCCACATATTACCCTGTTATTAAAGGAGCTCTCCCCATCTTTCCAAGGCTCCTGAATGGAAAGTCTATGTGCTTTCTCAGGTCATCAGTAGTAAAATCTCAGAAAACCCTTCCAATCCTAGACCATTGGTCCTAGATTACTGGTGACTGCGGATAGTAGATAGATGTTAAATGGGTTGCCCAGGAGTTTGATATTGATAGCCTATCTTTAGGGATAGGTCATCAATATCAGATCAGCAGGGGTCCGACTCCCGACCCCCTTGCCGATCAGGTAAGTGAAGAGATCGCAGTGCTTCACTGGTTACCTGCTCGCCTTCAACACTGCAGAGGTGGAGTAGTGTAATTACAGCTCCTCCATCACAATCACTGAGTTCTCCTCAAATAGTTAATCAGCGGAGTTATAGAAGTCGGTTACCCGCTGATCTGATATTGATAACTAGTGTTGCGTGAATTTAAGTCCACTTCGGGCTTCAATCCGAATTTCAGGAAAAATTCAATTCGCCGTGAAGCCGAATGTCCTTGTGCTTTGTGCTCCTCGTGCTTCGTGGTAGCAAATTGATTTAACCTGATATGGTGTAAAAAAACAAAAAAACATCATACTTACCTCATCCATTTTCTCGTGACGGGCCGCCAGCCGCCATCTTGATTGAAGATCTCGGCCGGACTCCCACGCACAGTGACATATGACGTCACCACACCGACTGGCGTGATGACATCATCTCAGGCAGCGCAAGATTTCGTGCCAGATATTCAAGCAAGATGGCGTTGCAAGCAAATGGAGCCGGTAATTATGATTTTTTTTTTTTACATTTTTCACCAGATTATTGCAATCATGTGGGGTACATAGTGGGTGCAATCACCGCTCCCTGTCAGTGCACCCACTACTTACAAATAAATGTACATCTTGATGAAGTAATTCGTCTGTAAGCAAATTTTTTTGGCAGCTGAATAAAATGTTACAATACTTTGCTCATCTCTATTGATGACCTATCCTGAGGAGAAAACCAGACAATCCCTTTAAGAGGGGTTGCCTCTTTAAGATAACCTCTATCTAAATGTTATAAAGGGCCCTCCCTCTATAAGCTGGCAGTCATGAACAAAGAGTGCTGTGACAGATGCCACTTCATGTACTGCATGGTCCGACATTCATTTCAGTGGTCAGCAATGTGTAATACTATATTTCACCAGTAGTGGCCGCTGCAGAGAAACTGTACGGCTGTCCAAAGCTGATCGCTGGGGATTGCTACAGCCAGACCTGAGTCCATGAGAGGATGGTCAGGTCAGCTTGTATCTGAGAGAAGCCAATTCATTGTATCATTTTCAGATCTCTATATTTTATTGCAGTAATTAGTTAATTATTAGATAAACTCTCTGTTTATATAAATACAGAGAAATACGATCTCCCTTACACTTTATATAATTTCCTGACCTAAAGCAGCTTAAAAATATTGTTAAGAAATGTGTTGTTTTTCTGCGTTTATGAGTCAAATGACACCGAGCGTTATGGTAGCTATAGAAACTGGCGCACAGCAAAAAAAGGGAACATAAGGCATCTAATTGAAGAGGCAAAGAATAAAATGTTAATATGCGAAAAATTTTAATCTAATGTGGTAGATGTGGACCCTTTGTGTGGCTTCCAAGGCAACATTGTATAAACACGATCAAGAATGTCACATCATATAGCGAATGAAGGTGGGGGTGCTGAAGGTTAAAGGGGCTATCCCGCCATAAATATCATATTCATTGCTGGTAAAAAAAAGTATGATCCAGTGAAAAGCTATGATAATTACTTACATAGTATGGTGCCACCTGGTGTTCATTTACTTACATAGTATGGTGCCACCTAGTGTTCATTTACTTACATAGTATGGCACCACCTGTTGTTCATTTACTTACATAGTATGGCGCCACCTGGTGTTCATTTACTTATATAGTATGGCGCCACCTGGTGTTCATTTACTTACATAGTATGGTGCCACCTGGTGTTCATTTACTTACATAGTATGGTGCCACCTGGTGTTCATTTACTTACATAGTATGGCGCCACCTGGTGTTCATTTACTTACATAGTATGGCTGCACCTGGTGTTCATTTACTTACATAGTATGGCACCACTTGGTGTTCATTTACTTACATAGTATGGTGCCACCTGGTGTTCATTTACTTACATAGTATGGCGCCACCTGGTGTTCATTTACTTACACAGTATGGCACCACTTGGTGTTCATTTACTTACATAGTATGGTGCCACCTGGTGTTCATTTACTTACATAGTATGGCACCACCTAGTGTTCATTTACTTACATAGTATGGCTCCACCTGGTGTTCATTTACTTACATAGTATGGCACCACCTAGTGTTCAGTTACTTACATAGTATGGCACCACCTGGAGTTCATTTACTTACATAGTATGGCTCCACCTGGTGTTCAGTTACTTACATAGTATGGCTCCACCTGGTGTTCACTTACTTACATAGTATGGCTCCACCTGGTGTTCATTTACTTATATAGTATGGCACCACCTGGTGTTCACTTACTTACATAGTATGGCTCCACCTGGTGTTCAGTTACTTACATAGTATGGCTCCACCTAGTATCCATTTACTTACATAGTATAGCTCCACCTAGTATCCATTTACTTACATAGTATGGCACCACCTGGTGTTCAGTTACTTACATAGTATGGCACCACCTGTATGTATGTGTTCTACATATTTATAGGGACTTTGGAAGTAAATAGTGAAAGATAACCTGTATATGTAAGTCTAGGCAATGTTTTAGGTGCCTATGAACTTTACACTTTCTTACTTGCTCCTTCTCTGCTCTCACAGCATGCAGTCATAAACATTAAAATTAAAATGCAGCTTCATCCCCCACCTCTCCCTTCCTTCCTAGCTTCTACTTAGTTTCCTAGAGTAGACATATTTGTAGGGAATTTAGAAGTGAAAAGTGAAATATAACCTGCAAATATGTCTACCCAATATTTTAGGTGCCTTTGGACTTGGCTTTTTCTTCCTTGCTACTTCCCCCTCTCACAGCATGCAGTCATTCAGAGAAAAAAAACTGCAGCTTCACCCCCCTCATCTCCCCTCCTCCCTCTCTTCTATGTAGTTTCCTACAGCAGACATATTTGTAAGGACTTTGGAAGTAAAGAATGAAATCTAACCTGTAAATGCAAATCTACCCAATATTTTAGGTGCCTTCGGACTTGACACTTTCTTCTTTGCTCCTTCCCCCTCTCACAGCATGCAGTCATTCAGAGAGAAAAAACTGCAGCTTCACCCCCTCCTCTCCCCTCCTCCCTCTCTTCTATGTAGTTTCCTACAGCCAACATATTTGTAGGGACTTTGGAAGTAAAGAGTGAAATATAACCTGCTGGAAGTCGAAGAAGACGGCATTTTCCTCTAATAAGATACATTACAAAGTTTCAATTTCCCACATACATTACTGAATGATGTCAAAAATCATAACAATAAGTTCACCTGAAATAAAAATCCAGAGCTAAAAAATGATAAAAGACTGTGTCTTTCTTGATGAGGATGGTGCTGATTTTTTAAGCACACACATGACAGCAGGTACCTGACGTAGGTCTTATCCAGTGAAGCGCATCAGGGTCTCCGCTCTCAGTGTGAAATGTGTTTTATTTCCATTTAGCATGCTACATTTTTCTCGCTTTTACCTTGTTCTTCTCATGCTTTTTGCCACTTCCTTGGTTAACCTGCAGAGCCATTTGCATTTATATTGTGTCTGCGGAGAGGAGAGGAATCTCAGACAGGTTGGAGATTTTCTAGGGACTGTGAAGAGCAGCGGTCCATGGATACCGCATGTAGATTCATAAAATGTTTATGTTTGGGGGTGCGGGAGATTTTAAACAAAAACAACTAAATATCTTCAGTATAATTAATATAGACATTTCATTAGATTGGTGAAGCTACAATGATATGTTTTTATACCTGTACATCTGTCCAAATGTACAGTTGTAGTAGAGCTGAGTTTGTCATCTAATAGATTTTTCTGGGAAATTAATAAATATGGTCTATCCAGGGTGCCAGGTGTCGATCAGCTGAATGAAGGGGCTGCAGCATATTGCTGTAGCTGTGTCTGGTACTGCAGCTCACTTTTAATGAATGGAGTGAAGCTGCAGAATACGGCTCATTCATGAACGCATTAAACGGCGCTGCTTCTGGGTAAACAATAAGGGGACAGCATCTTCATTGAGATAAGAAGAGTGAGCTGCACTCACTATTCTGCTGATGGAGTCACTGTGTACATAAATTACAGTATGTATCCTGTACTAATCCTGAGTTGCATTATGTATTACATTCCAGAGCTGTACTCACTATTCTGCTGGTGCAACCACTGTGTACATGCATTACTTATCTTGTACTGATCCTGAGTTACATCCTGTATTATACTCCAGAGCTGCACTCACTATTCTGCTGGTGGAGTCACTGTGTACAGACATTACTTATCCTGTACTGATCCTGAGTTACATCCTGTATTATACTCCACAGCTGCACTCACTATTCTGCTGGTGCAGTCACTGTGTAGATACATTACTTATCCTGTACTGATCCTGAGTTACATCCTGTATTATACTCCAGAGCTGCACTCAGTATTCTGCTGGTGCAGTCACTGTGTACATTACATTATTTATCCTGTACTGATCCTGAGTTACATCCTGTATTATACTCCAGAGCTGCACTCACTATTCTGCTGGTGCAGTCACTGTGTACATATATTACTTATCTTATACTGATTCTGAGTTACATCCTGTATTATACTCCAGAGCTGCATTCATTATTCTGCTGATCCTGTATTTGGCGCCAGGAGAGTTTTTAAGGGGTACATGTCCTTTAAACATCAGTCTGCACAGTACTATATGGAGCACATCATGTATAGTGTCAGCCACGTCTCCTGCACCAGTCCACCCCATCCCTCTTCTCTCCACCCTCTTCATCACTATTAATGAGAAGAACTCGCCCACTTGTCATCCCGCATCTCAACATGTCAGAAAGTGACTTTTTCAGCAAGTACAGTAGATGGAAATGTAATATTTCTGTTTGCAATTCCAATTTCACAGCTGAGTGGGATTTGCAGAGACAGAGGATTCTAATAAAACTGCAGCAATGTTTAACAGGATGACTGACAGATGGGAAAATGGTGCCGGGCAGGTCCATTTTTCTGATTATGTTAACAAAACATGGCATGCGGTTTTCTAATGCAGTGACACGGTTGCATTTACATGATTATTTTTCTTTTCAAATTGCTGATCATTTGATTTTTACATCTGCAGTTACATTATTGTAACATTGTGTCGATGTAGCAGAGCTGAGCTGGTGATTTGGAATCGCTCCCTATAAGACCTGTAGACGATGCAGACCCGAAGAGTTAAAGGGGAGAATACTTATTGACCTTTTACCTCCTTTATGGAGATCATTGAAAAATGCAAGATTTTTATTATGGGAAAACAAAATCACAATAATAGAGAAATGTAAAGCCAACAGGGAATTCCATATTAAACTGAACTGCAGTCATCAGTGCCAGGCTGCTGCTGCCAAGCTAAATTAGAATATGTCATGCAACAGAAGAGACATAGATGCTCATCACTTGAACATATTTCTACCGCTTCACAAGCCCTTAGTCAGACCACACATGTATAGTTTGAGGTATAGCATGCCTGGACAGGGTTAACAGATGAAAAAAATCTAAGTTAGAAAGGCAGAGGGTGGACTGTAGTAAGAGATGATCAAAACTGGGAACCTTCACTGTAAAAGAAGTAAAACTATGGAGTGTTCTACTGTAACAGCAATTACACTATGGGATTCTCTACTGTAAAGGCAGTCACACTACGGAGCACTCTACTATAAAAGTAGTCACTCTAGAGTAGAGATGAGCGAGCAGTGCTCGTTACGAGCACTGTAACGCTCGGGTCCCGTGTGAAATGCCCGCAGGCATTGCGAATCCGTCCTCATCTGCATGTAAGTCAATGAGGACGGATCGTTTGGTATGACACTCATACCAAACGGTTCCGTCCCCACTGACTTTAAGACGGGTGAGGACGGAACCGTTTCGTATGAGTGTCATACCAAACAATCCGTCCTCATTGACTTACATGCAGATGAGGACGGATCCGCAATGCCTGCGGGCATTTCACACATGACCCGAGCGTTACAGTGCTCGTAACGAGCACTGCTCGCTCATCTCTACTCTAGAGCGCTCTATTGTAAGAGCAGTCTCACTATGGTATTCTTTAATGTAGGAGCAGTCACACTATGGAGCACTCTACTGTAAAAGTAGTCACACTATGGAGTTCTCTACTGTAGCAGCAATTAAACTATGGGATTCTCTACTGTAAAGGCAGTCACACTATGGAGCACTCTACTGTAAAAGTAGTCACACTATGGGATTCTCTACTGTAAAGGCAGTTACACTATGGAGCACTCTACTGTAAAAGTAGTCACACTGCGTTACTGTAAGAGCAGTCACACTATGGGATTCTCTACTGTAGGAGCAATCACACTATGGGATTCTCTACTGTAGGAGCAGTCACACTATGGGATTCTCTACTGTAAAGGCAGTCACACTATGGAGCACTCTACTGTAAAAGTAGTCACACTATGGGATTCTTTACTGTAAAGGCAGTTACACTATGGAGCACTCTACTGTAAAAGTAGTCACACTGCGTTACTGTAAGAGCAGTCACACTATGGGATTCTCTACTGTAGGAGCAGTCACACTATGGGATTCTCTACTGTAGGAGCAGTCACACTATGGGATTCTCTACTGTAAAAGTAGTCACACTATGGGATTCTCTACTGTAAGAGCAGTTACACTATGGGATTCTCTACTGTAGGAGCAGTCACACTGTGGGATTCTCTACTGTAAAAGTAGTCACACTATGGGATTCTCTACTGTAAGAGCAGTCACACTATGCAACTCCCTTGAGCAGTCACACTATGAGAATGTCTACTATAAGAGTAGTGACAATATGGAATTATCAACTATAAGAGCAGTCACACTATGAACTTCCCATTGTAAGAGCTGTGCCACTAAGGCATTCAAAACTGTTAAAGCGTTCACACTTTCGTTTTCTCTACTATAAGTAAAGAAATTAGAGCTTTGTAAAAACAGTCACACCATGGAGCTCTGAGAGGGCAGTCACCTTATGAAGGTCTCTACTGTAAGAGTAGTCACACTATGAAGGTCTCTACTGGGTCTCTTCTGGGTTCTATTGTAAGAACATTCACACTATGGTATTATGTACTGTAAGAGCAGTCATAGTATGGACTCTCCACTCTAAGGGCATCCAAATTGTAAGAGCAGTAACCTTATGGGAGTCTCTATTGTAAGAGCAGTCACCCTATGGGACTCATGCCTTGGTCTATAGTTTTTATTTTAGTTATTTTATGAAGGGCCTGGATACCTTTCTTAAAAGACAAAATATTACAAATGATTTGCAGGGGACTGCTGGAAATGGGTTACTGTTTCAAGAAATGAATTCAAATGATTTGAGAGTGAATAAGCTTACACAGGCTAAGTGAATAAATATATTTACTAAATTTGATTAACTATAAGATAAAACAGAAAAATCTCATACAGATTAGTAAAAAGTAATTGCAATATGGGGTAGGACTCCCAGTCTGCCATGTTGTAACACATGGCCGACATCCCAGGGTGTACAAGACATAGGGCAAATCAATGTTTTTATCCTACCTAGAATGAAGTCTTTAATGGAGTGCCCAATAATGTACGTATGTAACAGCAGCACGCATGTCTCTGAGATAACCACTTCTCAGGAATGTGGCCTCAGCATGATGGGGGATGGGCATGAACTATCTCTAACCCACTACATTACAAGGGAGACTTTATTACACTGAATATTAAAGATAATATAAAAGATACATATTTAAAGGGGATAGAACCAACCAGTACTTCAAAATATCCTTTACAACACAGTTACTGATCCATAAACATATTCTGATTATTCGGACAATTCATTATCTACTAAGGGTTTTCTTATCTTCTTCAGGACTATACTCAGGACTGCCACCAGCCCCTCTGGTTTCAGCCCCAGGGGTATCATAATGATGATCAAGGCCCACGAATGAATTATGGATTTATTGATGACCAGAAGACTTTGTCTCCAAATGATAAAATCAGCTCTGCTACATGTGCCTGTCCTGTCCTCTAGTCCTGCTCTTGTTACATTGTTACAATATACTTTGGTACAGCTGATCCTTTATCGTTCTCAAAAACTGATTGCAGCAGAATATTTTAATATCACCTCCACAAGACGCATTTTATCCAACCGTCACATTCCATTCCTACATGAGTCCTTGACATTTCTTATAATTGGGGGCATCAGCAGAATAATATTTGTCCCTGCACCATCACGTGGCATTAAAGGTAATTCGTGAAAAACAAACACATCTGTCATTCACTGGGATCATGTTGAAGGAAAAGGACGGGTAGAAAGTCAGGTGTGTCACCCATTGTTATGGGGGGGGGGGGGAATTAGCCCCCGGAGTCCTTGAGGATTTGGAGAGTGATGTCTTCATGTGTCCAGATAATTTCATCCTTTCGGAAATTATGATCTCAGCTTGGTCATCATGGTCATTGCTTCGAATCTCAGAGGCTTCAAGGAAACTAAGCTAAGGGTTTGCTACAATTGTATCTATTCTAGATAATTCACACCATGCCTTAATGCTTGGAGGACAACCCTTGTCCATGTAGCCTATAATGGCTTATAGACTCCATAATGGAGGATCTTCTGTTCTGGATCTCAGAGCAGAGAGCCACCAACAAGCAGCAACTCTTCCATTGGTGGACCAGAGCCATCCATGCATCATGGTGGGTTAAAGAGGTTGTCTATGATGATACAACACCTTTAAGGGGCATTCCAGGATGTTACTATTGATGGCCTAGCCTCAGGATATCAATATCTGATTGTTGGGGGTCCGATACGAAGCACCCTCACCAATAAGCTATTCTGCGGTAGCTCTGGTACTGGAGCTACACAGCCCCATCCATTGTGTAGAGGACAGAGCTGGTTACTGCTGCACTGCTCCCATTGAAGTAAATTGATACCTTCAACCAGTGGCGTACATAGAGAAATAAGGGCCCCATAGCAAAGATCAGACCAGGCCCCCACACAGGACAGAAGGGTTTCCGCCTAAACCCCTTTTCAATGACCCTTGGGCCATTTTTTCCACGGCTTCATTTGCTAAAAGTTGTTCCTTTAGAGGGTAGAGTCCTGACCAAGTTTTCACCCCAGTAGAAGAGGAGATGATCCCAACTAAGACTGGGCCCCCTCTTGCCCTGGGCCCCATAGTAGTTGCATGGTCTGCTGCTATAGTAGTTACGCCCCTGCCTTCAACCATAAAATCCAGAACAAACCCTTTAAGAGCATTTTTTTTTCACATTTTGGGGATAGAGTGGGTTACTCAGTAGCCAACACTTACTGCATGTAAGATATAGCTAGCAATGAGCCAAGCATGCCGCCATGCTCGAGTCCCCTCCCCGCACCAAGACAGATCCATCATGACCCCCAATGCAAGTCAATGGGGACGGATCCGTTCGGTATAACACAATAGTAAACGGATCCGTCCTCCATTGATTTTCAATGGAGTTCATGACGGATCCGTCACCTTACCTTTCCCAGCAGCTCCCTCCTTCCTCCAGCAGGTGGCGCTGTGGTGAAACTTACCACTGTGCGCCGTCTTCCTGCTGGGACAGGTCGGGAGTTGCTGGGAAAGGTAAGTTTAACCCCCCCAACTCCCCTTCCTCAGTGTCTGTGTTGTGTTTTTTTTTGGGGGGGGACCCGTGTAAACCAGACACCCTCCCCTCTTCCGAGCAGGGGTGCCTGGTTTAGTCCCATTGACTTTAATTATGCTCGGGTGTTCGGCCGAGCACTCGAGCACCCCGAGTGCTCGACCAGAGCACCTGAGCACCTGGGTGCTCGATCATCACTAGATATAGCGTTGCGGAGACCAATTACATGTGGTATATTTCCCCAGGCTGCATTACATCTCTTATCGAAGCAGCAGTTTTATAACATTTTGCTCCTACGATACATCTAAGAACGAGTTTTCGCGCTCGCTCTAGAGAATTCCCTGGTTTATTTCCCTCTCCCCAAAACGCGCATTGTTTTGTCTAATGCAAAGTTCATACAGACGGGGCTCGGTGAGAGATCAGAGCTTTTCACAGCACATTAAAAGGTCAGAGCATACATTATCAGGCAAAACAATAAAACGCGGGCCGGGCACATTATTGAGAATTTCCATTGTATTATTTCCACTACTTATTAAAGAGCAGGCAAACAACATAGCGCCTGACATTAATATATAAGAGGGAGCCGCCATTACCCAAGCTAGTAATAAGCCAGACGATCGGAAACTTTTCTCGCTGATTGTCCCATTCCTTTGCTGAAATTTTTTATTTTTCCTCTGGAATCAGAATGTACAGATGTAGCAAACTTTAAATCGATAATTGATACATTGAATACATATTTGCAGAAAACCTTAAAGAGGACCTCTCCCCCTCCTGATATGCCTCCTGACATGTTTTATTAGTTTCATGCATTCCGAATGTAATAACAGTTCTAGAACATCTATTCTTATGGCTCTATGCCGTGCCATTCCTCTATTATCTCTACTAGAAGTTATGAATGAATTGCTAGCAGTCTGCAGTAAGGGTACAGAGGGGAGGTAACCAGTTGGGGGGGTGTCCCTGCACAGTCTGAAAATGGCAGCACTGATTGGATAGAGTGAGTCTGTGCAGGGACACGCCCCCAACTGGTCATCTCCCCTCTGTACCCTTACTGCAGACTGCTAGCAATTAATTCATAACTTATAACAGGGATAATAAAGGAATGGTAGAACCTAGAGACATAAGAATAGAGGCTCCAGAATTGTTATTACATGGGGAATGCATGAAGCTATTAAAACAGGCATGTGAGGAGCGGGGAGAGGACCTCTTTAAATTGAAACATGAAAGGGTATTAAAGGGAACATGCTTCTCAAGAATGGGACCCTGCTGTCAATGGACAACATGACATCACATTCACTGCCATGGGACTTCTGAGCTGAACAGGTGCCCCAAGGTATGGAAAGTTTAATACATATAATAGGGATGAGCGAACCTGAACTGCAAAGTTTGTGTTCATACCGAACTTTGTGAGTTCGGGTACCCGGACCCAAACCCTGACTTTTTCACTGAAGTCCGGGTTCAGTGTTCAGGTGATTTTATTATTTTCCATTATAACATGGTTATATTGGAAAATAATAGCGTTCTTAAGACAGAATGCAAAACAATATGGCCATTTAGGGATTAAAAAAAAACTAAAAACTCACCTCATCCACTTATTCGCGCTGCAGCAGCTTCTTCTATCTTCACTGAACAAGACCTGCCAAAGGACTCTCCCACGTGCTGATGTCATGGCGCATATCGCAGGTCCTTTGGCAGGTCCTGTTCAGGGAAGATAGAAGAAGCTGCTGCAGCGAGATTAAGTGGATGAGGTGAGTTGTTGGGGTTTTTTTAACCCCTAAATGGCCATATTGTTTTGCATTCTATTATTTTCCGATATAACCATGTTATAAAGGAAAGTAGTGAAGTGAAGTTCAGGTGCCCATTGACTTCAATGGGGTTCAGGTTCAGGGTCAAGTTCGAGTCCAGAACTTGAATTTTGACCTGAAGTTTGGCCGAACCTTGGCTCATCCCTAACATAGACCTCTCTTTCCTACTGTTTTTTCTAAGCAAGATCAGAATCCAGAAGAGCCGTGCCCAGACTGAAGCTAGGGAATGCCTGTATGTATCCAGCCAGGTCTGGAGAACAAACTCCCATATGGCGCTCAACAGTTTCACCGAGCGACTGTAAGTCAATTATTCTTTTGCTAATTAGCAGCATGTGCAACATATTTTACAAGTGCCACGGTGTGAATCAAATAAATTGGGATTTAATACCTGCTAATGAACAAAAGCAATAATTCAGTCTGTTTGGTACTCAAACACCCAAGTGTGTGCAGACAGATCATCTGTGGCTGGGAATCCCAGTAAACAGGAGCCTCAGCCCTCAGTTCCATTCAGTGGTCCAGCAAATCCAATATATGCACTGAATGAATAGAAATGTGTTGCAAATCATGCAGAACAAGTGATGTTTTTTGTCTGGGCTCTGTAGAGGATGCTCAGAGGCTGTCACCAAAGTAGACAGGAAGACACAGACAGTGAGCCCTAACTGGAACCCCGCCTGCTTTACCTGCCAACTTGCAGTGCAACTCTAGGTGGCAAGTCCGCAACTGGTCGACGTTCCCTACTCTGCTAAAGTACAAGAAATATACACACAAAGACAGAAGATCATAGAGATGGAGTCATACGGAAATGGGTCGGAACCGAGCAGACGAAAAAGTACCAAATCACAAGACAGGGGGTATTCAAATAGCCAAGCCAAAATAAGAACCAGATGAGAAACACAGTTCCAAAATGCGAGACAGAGAGTGGTCAAAGGCAAGCCGAGGTCAATAATAGAAGCGATCCAAATGCACCCAGAACTGGAACCAGGACTACAGCTAGGGAGTCAATGACTATCACTGGTATAAGGCCAGGAAGGGGTTTAAATAGAGCAAATAGAGTCCCAGGATCAGAACCTGATAGGACGGGTGAGCAATCAGCCCACTGGTGGTCCCCTCCAGGAGTCGCCCCCTGTGAGGAGGAAGAGCATTGTATCCTGTTGCTAATGACGGTGTCGCCTTACCGGGGGCATAGCTTAGCAGCGTGTCTCTCCTGGCACAGTCGCGCCTAAGCTTGAGATTTCGTCACTGGAACCCGGACAAGTTCGCGACAGGGGCCAATTCACACCACCACCTTCTGCAGACTCTGGATCTCTCTCCTTTAGCTCTGTGCACAAGAGCCTGAGCAGGAACAGTTCTCTTCTCCTGCTGTAGCTTGAGGACCTTCTCAGCCTAGTGACATCACGACAGGTCCTGTAGCAGCTTTTGTTTTCCTCTCTGTGCACTAGAAGTGCCAGAAACTTGTACAAATTTGCAGAATTTTGCAAATTGTGCATTGTCACCCAGCAACTTTCTCTTTTACCTAATCAGTGCTCTACACATGTTCACACACGACTGTTTCATTTTCAATAGGGTTCACTTGACCCTAGAAGGAAACAACCTGATCACCCCCACAAATGTGGCATGCATTGCAGAAAACATGAACGCTTCCAGCAGATATTTTCAGTCCTCCGAAGAACTGAGGCTTAGATCCATCGATTAATAAAGCAAATATTTTTGGAGTTTTAGAAAAGTCAACAAGCCAAAATGAAGCAAGGGTAACTGAAATATAAAGTGAATGAATTTCATGTACCCTAATTTTAAAAAATGGCTGCACAAGTAAACTGGAAGATCGATAAGAAGGCAGTCGGGGAATTCTTACCCTTTAAGGAAATAGCAATAATTAAAGTGGAAACAAAGCAATGAAGTCTTGTCATTGTCTACATGGGAATAACAAATGTAAATCCTATCAGTCTTCTTCTGTCAACATCTTTCCAGACTTGTTTGCATGGTATTGATATGTAACAGACGGTGGGACGAGGGAGAACAGCAGGAGGAGTTATGGAGGATTTACATGTAATTATCAGATGTACATAATTACCTGCCATTGGAACATTATATTAATGACTAATGAGGAGATGAAGCCATCACTGCTGGATGTACCATCGACACAATCATCAGATCGTCACGGCTGCAAATATTCCATGGAATGTTCTATTAACTCCTTGAGGACCAGGCCAACCTTGGTGACAACAAATTCAGTTTTTCCACCCCGACCTTCCAAGGGCCATACCTTTTTAATCTTCTATTTGTATAGCTGTAGAAGAGCTTGCTTTTTGCAGAATGAGTTGTATTTTGTAAAAAAAATATTTATGGGCTAGACTGGAAAAAGACACAATTCCATCTATGTTTTTGTTTAAGTCTCTGTTTTAGGACATTTTTTGTGGTCCCAAAAAAATGGGATACCCTTATTCTGAGGGCCAGTATTATTATACAGATAAAGTAATGGTCTGCAACCTGGGAGCCACAGATAACAGTGGTCTGCAATGAAGAGCCACACAGAGCAGTGCTACATAAAGTAATAGTCTGCAACCTGAGAGTCACATTAAGTAATAGTCTGCAACCTGAGAGTCACATAAAGTAATAGTCTGCAACCTGAAAGTCACATAAAGTAATAGTCTGCAACCTGAGAGCCACATAAAGTAATAGTCTGCTACCTGAGAGCCACATAAAGTAATGGTCTGCAACCTGGGAGCCACAGATAACAGTGGTCTGCAATGAAGAGCCACACAGAGCAGTGCTACATAAAGTAATAGTCTGCAACCTGAGAGCCACAAAAAGTAATAGTCTGCAACCTGAGAGCCACAAAAAGTAACAGTCTGCAACCTGAGAGCCACATAAAGTAATAGTCAGCAACCTGAGAGTCACATAAAGTAATAGTCTGCAACCTGAGAGCCACATAAAGTAATAGTCTGCAACCTGAGAGCCACATAAAGTAATAGTCTGTAACCTGAGAGCCACATAAAGTAATAGTCTGCAACCTGAGAGCCACAAAAAGTAATAGTCTGCAACCTGAGAGCCACAAAAAGTAATAGTCTGCAACCTGAGAGTCACATAAAGTAATAGTCTGCAACCTGAGAGCCACATAAAGTAATAGTCTGCAACCTGAGAGCTACATAAAGTAATAGTCTGCAACCTGAGAGCCACAAAAAGTAATAGTCTGCAACCTGAGAGCCACATAAAGTAATAGTCTGCAACCTGAGAGCCACATAAAGTAATAGTCTGCAACCTGAGAGCCACATAAAGTAATAGTCTGCAACCTGAGAGCCACAAAAAGTAATGGTCTGCAACCTAAGAGTCACATAAAGTAATGGTCTGCAACCTGAGAGTCACATAAAGTAATAGTCTGCAACCTGAGAGCCACAAAAAGTAATGGTCTGCAACCTGAGAGTCACATAAAGTAATAGTCTGCAACCTGAGAGCCACATAAAGTAATGGTCTGCAACCTGAGAGTCACATAAAGTAATAGTCTGCAACCTGAGAGTCACATAAAGTAATAGTCTGCAACCTGAGAGTCACATAAAGTAATAGTCTGCAACCTGAGAGCCACATAAAGTAATAGTCTGCAACCTGAGAGCCACATAAAGTAATAGTCTGCAACCTGACAGTCACATAAAGTAATAGTCTGCAACCTGAAAGTCACATAAAGTAATAGTCTGCAACCTGAGAGCCACAAAAAGTAATAGTCTGCAACCTGAGAGTCACATAAAGTAATAGTCTGCAACCTAAGAGCCACATAAAGTAATAGTCTGCAACCTGAGAGCCACATAAAGTAATAGTCTGCAACCTGAGAGTCACATAAAGTAATAGTCTGCAACCTGACAGTCACATAAAGTAATAGTCTGCAACCTGAGAGCCACATAAAGTAATAGTCTGCAACCTGAGAGTCACATAAAGTAATAGTCTGCAACCTGAGAGTCACATAAAGTAATAGTCTGTAACCTGAGAGTCACATAAAGTAATAGTCTGCAACCTGAGAGCCACATAAAGTAATAGTCTGCAACCTGAGAGCCACATAAAGTAATAGTCTGCAACCTGAGAGTCACATAAAGTAATAGTCTGCAACCTGAGTCACAAAGTATAGTCTGCAACCTGAGAGTCACATAAAGTAATAGTCTGCAACCTGAGAGTCACATAAAGTAATAGTCTGCAACCTGAGAGTCACATAAAGTAATAGTCTGCAACCTGAGAGCCACATAAAGTAATAGTCTGCAACCTGAGAGTCACATAAAGTAATAGTCTGCAACCTGAGAGTCACATTAAGTAATAGTCTGCAACCTGGGAGTCACATTAAGTAATAGTCTGCAACCTGAGAGCCACATAAAGTAATAGTCTGCAACCTGAGAGCCACAAAAAGTAATAGTCTGCAACCTGAGAGTCACATAAAGTAATAGTCTGCAACCTGAGAGTCACATAAAGTATTAGTCTGTAACCTGAGAGTCACATAAAGTATTAGTCTGTAACCTGAGAGTCACATAAAGTAATAGTCTACAACCTGAGAGTCACATAAAGTAATAGTCTGCAACCTGAGAGTCACATAAAGTAATAGTCTGCAACCTGAGAGCCACATAAAGTAATAGTCTGCAACCTGAGAGTCACATAAAGTAATAGTCTGCAACCTGAGAGTCACATAAAGTAATAGTCTGCAACCTGAGAGCCACATAAAGTAATAGTCTGTAACCTGAGAGTCACATAAAGTAATAGTCTGCAACCTGAGAGCCACATAAAGTAATAGTCTGCAACCTGAGAGCCACATAAAGTAATAGTCTGCAACCTGAGAGTCACATAAAGTAATAGTCTGCAACCTGAGAGTCACATAAAGTAATAGTCTGCAACCTGAGAGTCACATAAAGTAATAGTCTGCAACCTGAGAGTCACATAAAGTAATAGTCTGCAACCTGAGAGTCACATAAAGTAATAGTCTGCAACCTGAGAGCCACATAAAGTAATAGTCTGCAACCTGAGAGTCACATAAAGTAATAGTCTGCAACCTGAGAGTCACATTAAGTAATAGTCTGCAACCTGGGAGTCACATTAAGTAATAGTCTGCAACCTGAGAGCCACATAAAGTAATAGTCTGCAACCTGAGAGCCACAAAAAGTAATAGTCTGCAACCTGAGAGTCACATAAAGTAATAGTCTGCAACCTGAGAGTCACATAAAGTATTAGTCTGTAACCTGAGAGTCACATAAAGTATTAGTCTGTAACCTGAGAGTCACATAAAGTAATAGTCTGCAACCTGAGAGCCACATAAAGTAATAGTCTGCAACCTGAGAGCCACATAAAGTAATAGTCTGCTACCTGAGAGCCACATAAGGTAATAGTCGGCAACCTGAGAGTCACATAAAGTAATAGTCTGCAACCTGAGAGCCACATAAAGTAATAGTCTGTAACCTGAGAGCCACATAAAGTAATAGTCCTGCAACCTGAGAGCCACAAAAAGTAATAGTCTGTAACCTGAGAGTCACATAAAGTAATAGTCTGCACCTGAGCCATAAAGTAATAGTCTGCAACCTGAGAGCCACATAAAGTAATAGTCTGCAACCTGAGAGTCACATAAAGTAATAGTCTGCAACCTGAGAGTCACATAAAGTAATAGTCTGCAACCTGAGAGTCACATAAAGTAATAGTCTGCAACCTGAGAGTCACATAAAGTAATAGTCTGCAACCTGAGAGTCACATAAAGTAATAGTCTGCAACCTGAGAGTCACATAAAGTAATAGTCTGCAACCTGAGAGTCACATAAAGTAATAGTCTGCAACCTGAGAGCCACATAAAGTAATAGTCTGCAACCTGAGAGCCACATAAAGTAATAGTCTGCAACCTGAGAGCCACATAAAGTAATAGTCTGCAACCTGAGAGTCACATTAAGTAATAGTCTGCAACCTGGGAGTCACATTAAGTAATCCTGAGTCCTGCAACCTGAGAGCCACATAAAGTAATAGTCTGCAACCTGAGAGCCACAAAAAGTAATAGTCTGCAACCTGAGAGTCACATAAAGTAATAGTCTGCAACCTGAGAGTCACATAAAGTATTAGTCTGTAACCTGAGAGTCACATAAAGTAATAGTCTGCAACCTGAGAGTCACAAAAAGTAATAGTCTGCAACCTGAGAGCCACATAAAATAATAGTCTGCTACCTGAGAGCCACATAAAGTAATAGTCTGCAACCTGAGAGTCACATAAAGTAATAGTCTGCGACCTGAGAGCCACATAAAGTAATAGTCTGCAACCTGAGAGTCACATAAAGTAATAGTCTGCAACCTGAGAGTCACATAAAGTAATAGTCTGCAACCTGAGAGCCACAAAAAGTAATAGTCTGCAACCTGAGAGCCACATAAAGTAATAGTCTGCAACCTGAGAGCCACATAAAGTAATAGTCTGCAACCTGAGAGCCACATAAAGTAATAGTCTGCAACCTGAGAGACACATAAAGTAATAGTCCTGCAACCTGAGAGTCACATTAAGTAATAGTCTGCAACCTGAGAGTCACATAAAGTAATAGTCTGCAACCTGAGAGCCACAAAAAGTAATAGTCTGCAACCTGAGAGTCACATAAAGTAATAGTCTGCAAACCTGAGAGCCAAATAAAGTAATAGTCTGCAACCTGAGAGCCACAAAAAGTAATAGTCTGCAACCTGAGAGTCACATAAAGTAATAGTCTACAACCTGAGAGTCACATAAAGTAATAGTCTGCAACCTGAGAGTCACATAAAGTAATAGTCTGCAACCTGAGAGTCACATAAAGTAATAGTCTGTAACCTGAGAGCCACATAAAGTAATAGTCTGCAACCTGAGAGCCACATAAAGTAATAGTCTGCAACCTGAGAGCCAAATAAAGTAATAGTCTGCAACCTGAGAGCCACAAAAAGTAATAGTCTGCAACCTGAGAGTCACATAAAGTAATAGTCTGCAACCTGAGAGCCAAATAAAGTAATAGTCTGCAACCTGAGAGTCACATAAAGTAATAGTCTGCAACCTGAGAGCCACATAAAGTAATAGTCTGCAACCTGAGAGCCACAAAAAGTAATAGTCTGCAACCTGAGAGTCACATAAAGTAATAGTCTACAACCTGAGAGTCACATAAAGTAATAGTCTGCAACCTGAGAGCCACATAAAGTAATAGTCTGCAACCTGAGAGCCAAATAAAGTAATAGTCTGCAACCTGAGAGCCACATAAAGTAATAGTCTGCAACCTGAGAGCCAAATAAAGTAATAGTCTGCAACCTGAGAGCCACATAAAGTAATAGTCTGCAACCTGAGAGCCACATAAAGTAATAGTCTGCAACCTGAGAGCCAAATAAAGTAATAGTCTGCAACCTGAGAGTCACATAAAGTAATAGTCTGCAACCTGAGAGTCACATAAAGTAATAGTCTGCAACCTGAGAGCCACGTAAAGTAATAGTCTGCAACCTGAGAGTCACATAAAGTAATAGTCTGCTACCTGAGAGCCACATAAAGTAATAGTCTGCAACCTGAGAGTCACATAAAGTAATAGTCTGCAACCTGGAAGTCACATAAAGTAATAGTCTGCAACCTGAGAGCCACATAAAGTAATAGTCTGCAACCTGAGAGCCACATAAAGTAACAGTCTGCAAGCTGAGAGTCACATAAAGTAATAGTCTGCAACTTGAGAGCCACATAAAGTAATAGTCTGCAACCTGGGAGCCACATAAAGTAATAGTCTGCAACCTGAGAGTCACATAAAGTAATAGTCTGCAACCTGAGAGCCACATAAAGTAATAGTCTGCAACCTGAGAGTCACATAAAGTAATAGTCTGCAACCTGAGAGCCACATAAAGTAATAGTCTGCAACCTGAGAGTCACAAAAAGTAATAGTCTGCAACCTGAGAGCCACATAAGGTAATAGTCTGCAACCTGAGAGTCACATAAAGTAATGGTCTGCAACCTGAGAGTCACATAAAGTAATAGTCTGCAACCTGAGAGTCACATAAAGTAATAGTCTGCAACCTGAGAGCCACATAAAGTAATAGTCTGCAACCTGAGAGTCACATAAAGTAATAGTCTGCAACCTGAGAGCCACATAAAGTAATAGTCTGCAACCTGAGAGTCACATAAAGTAATAGTCTGCAACCTGAGAGCCACATAAAGTAATAGTCTGTAACCTGAGAGCCACATAAAGTAATAGTCTGCAACCTGAGAGCCACATAAAGTAATAGTCTGCAACCTGGAAGTCACATAAAGTAATGGTCTGCAACCTGGGAGTCACATAAAGTAATAGTCTGCAACCTGGAAGTCACATAAAGTAATAGTCTGCAACCTGAGAGTCACATAAAGTAATAGTCTGCAACCTGAGAGTCACATTAAGTAATAGTCTGCAACCTGAGAGTCACATAAAGTAATAGTCTGCAACCTGAGAGTCACATAAAGTAATAGTCTGCAACCTGAGAGTCACATAAAGTAATAGTCTGCAACCTGAGAGTCACATAAAGTAATAGTCTGCAACCTGAGAGTCACATAAAGTAATAGTCTGCAACCTGAGAGTCACATAAAGTAATAGTCTGCAACCTGAGAGTCACATAAAGTAATAGTCTGCAACCTGAGAGTCACATAAAGTAATAGTCTGCAACCTGAGAGCCACATAAAGTAATAGTCTGCAACCTGAGAGCCACAAAAAGTAATAGTCTGCTACCTGAGAGTCACATAAAGTAATAGTCTGCAACCTGAGAGCCAAATAAAGTAATAGTCTGCAACCTGAGAGCCACATAAAGTAATAGTCTGCAACCTGAGAGCCACATAAAGTAATAGTCTGTAACCTGAGAGCCACATAAAGTAATAGTCTGCAACCTGAGAGTCACATAAAGTAATAGTCTGCAACCTGAGAGTCACATTAAGTAATAGTCTGCAACCTGAGAGCCACAAAAAGTAATAGTCTGCAACCTTAGAGTCACATAAAGTAATAGTCTGCAACCTGAGAGTCACATAAAGTAATAGTCTGCAACCTTAGAGTCACATAAAGTAATAGTCTGCAACCTGAGAGCCACATAAAGTAATAGCCTGCTACCTGAGATCCACATAAAGTAATAGTCTGCAACCTGAGAGCCACATAAAGTAATAGTCTGCAACCTGAGAGTCACATAAAGTAATAGTCTGCAACCTGAGAGCCACAAAAAGTAATAGTCTGCAACCTGAGAGTCACATAAAGTAATAGTCTGCAACCTGAGAGCCACAAAAAGTAATAGTCTGCAACCTGAGAGCCACATAAAGTAATAGTCTGCAACCTGAGAGTCACATAAAGTGATAGTCTGCAACCTGGGAGTCACATAAAGTAATAGTCTGCAACCTGAGAGCCACATAAAGTAATAGTCTGCAACCTGAGAGCCACATAAAGTAATAGTCTGCAACCTGAGAGCCACAAAAAGTAATAGTCTGCAACCTGAGAGCCACATAAAGTAATAGTCTGCAACCTGAGAGCCACATAAAGTAATAGTCTGCAACCTGAGAGCCACATAAAGTAATAGTCTGCAACCTGAGAGCCACAAAAAGTAATAGTCTGCAACCTGAGAGTCACATAAAGTAATAGTCTGCAACCTGAGAGTCACATAAAGTAATAGTCTGCAACCTGAGAGCCAAATAAAGTAATAGTCTGCAACCTGAGAGCCAAATAAAGTAATAGTCTGCAACCTGAGAGCCACATAAAGTATAGTCTGCAACTGAGAGTCACATAAAGTAATAGTCTACAACCTGAGAGTCACATAAAGTAATAGTCTGCAACCTGAGAGCCACATAAAGTAATAGTCTGCAACCTGAGAGCCACATAAAGTAATAGTCTGCAACCTGAGAGCCAAATAAAGTAATGGTCTGCTACCTGAGAGTCACATAAAGTAATAGTCTGCAACCTGAGAGTCACATAAAGTGATAGTCTGGCAACCTGAGAGCCACAAAAAGTAATAGTCTGCAACCTGAGAGCCACATAAAGTAATAGTCTGCAACCTGAGAGTCACATAAAGTAATAGTCTGCAACCTGGGAGTCACATAAAGTAATAGTCTGCAACTTGAGAGTCACATAAAGTAATAGTCTGCAACCTGAGAGTCACATAAAGTAATAGTCTGCAACTTGAGAGCCACATAAAGTAATAGTCTGCAACCTGAGAGCCACATAAAGTAATAGTCTGCAACCTGAGAGTCACATAAAGTAATAGTCTGCAACCTGAGAGTCACATAAAGTAATAGTCTGCAGCTCAAAACTAACATAAAGTAATAGTCTGCAACCCGAAAGCCACATAAAGTAATAGTCTGCAACCTGAGAGTCACATAAAGTAATAGTCTGCAACCTGAGAGCCACATAAAGTAATAGTCTGCAACCTGAGAGCCACACAGAGAAACTGTCTTCAATTTGCAGAACATAATATATTTTGTATAATGGTTGGTTCTCCATTGTTCTGATACAGAGCTCCAAATCCTCAGCTTAGACAAATAGTTACATACTAACATTCTGGATGCCTTCATCCACCACTTGGGGGAGCTATGGAGCTTACTTCATTATGGAATTCCATATGAGCTATAAAAATGTGCCTTCAGTAAGCTCCCCCTAGTGGCTGGAGGGTCAAACCACCCAATCCTCCAACAGAAAGGTGAGAAGGGGGGTTTGGTGCAGTCCACTATATGTTACCCCTCTGGTTTAAATTCATTGTCACTGTGAAGACTTTTTTTAAAGCATACATTGTGCATCTGTCACTTCCTATTAGGATATTCATGTAATGGATATTACACCCCGGGTTTGGATTCTGAAGATCAGATTTGCCAGATGTCACAAAAATGATCAAGAATCAAAAATATAAAACAAATCACGGTGAAGAATTCCTGTTTCCGCCGTTTCCAGACGCTTGTGTTGTTTGTCTGTATTAAGAGTTTTGCTTCAGCTTTAAATCCCATCTGCTAGAAGGAGAAATATTTTACATCTGCTCCACACAAAGACTCACATTCCAGATACTGTAGGAAAATATTTCTGTCCCTGCGCAACAAAGTTTCAAGGTTAGCAAAGCATTAAGCGGCATTGATTCCCTCCTGCTGTAATCTGTAGATTCGGAAAATGGCAGAAGACATTTCTGAAATATAAAATAACACTGAAGAAAAAATGAAAATTGTGGCAAATTCAATGCAGATTTCACATATTCCGTACCATGGTAGAAACTCATTGGCAGAAAATCTGCCCAATGTGGCCGTACCCTCGTTGTATATTGCAGACCGTATGCGGAACCATTCATTTCAATGGGTCTGCAAAAAAAAACGGAAGTTACTCCGTGTGCATTCCATTTCCGTATTTCCGTTCCGCAACAAAATAGAACATGTCCTATTATTGTCCGCATTACAGACAAGGATAGGGCTGTCCTATTAGGAGCCAGATGTTCCGTTACGCAAAATACGGAATGCACACGGCCGTCATCTGTATTTTTTTTTATTAGTTTTTTGAGGACCGCAAAATACATACGGTCGTGTGCATGAACCCTAAGGGTCTTCACAAGGAGAGCACTCAGGATGCAACAAGTCAGAGGATGATCACAGGATCACAGTCAGCAACAACAGGTACTGGGCAAGGCTGAAACAATGTCAAGAACAAGCAACATTTCTAGACAAAAGTGCAAAGATGTGACAAATTAACGTTTGATACGTTTGGTGCAAAATACAGCAGCACAAAACTGAATTGATACATTTCTCCCTGTATACAGTAGGCTCCTGAGCTCCCCCTAGTGGTAGCTAAGGACAGCCAGAATTTTATCATGTAACTCTATGTATATATAGAGGATTTATAGCTTTCTTTTCTGATACAAAGCTCTGAATACAGTGATCCCTCAAGATACAATATTAATTGGTTCCAGGACGGCCATTGTATGTTGAAACCATTGTAAGTTGAGTAATTGGTTCCAAGGCCCCAAAATTTCATCTAAGATAAGAGAAAATCTAAATTTAAGATAAATAAGCAGATAACTAAGATAGATAAGACAAGTCCTTACATATAACAGTCAGGAACAGCTGCTAACTACTGACTAATCCAGCTATTTTACCAGAGAACTGACCTCGATTGATTGGATCTGAGTCTGAGGCATTGTATGTTGAGTCTAGTTTCAACTTACGATGGGTCAGTGTGTCACAGTGAAAAGGAGGGCGCTAAAATCAAAACAAAAAACAATTTTATTAGTTATGACTTGTTAAAAATGCGGGGTGAAACAAACGCCCTTACTATGTACAAATTGGCACAATGACAATCCTGGCCAATCATGCACCATAGTCTATGTGCACTATGTGCTAAAGCTTGAGGCCACAGATTGATCTAACTTACGTGGGAATAGAATTTGTGGATACGCAACTCTCTTTTTAGTATAGTATCCTAATTCCCATACACAAAAAAAAAAATGTGCCAGACATATACTGTGTAGCCCGATATGCAACAATGTAACAGGATGCTGATCAAATCTCAACCATCCTGTATCGAGCTATCACAGAGGAGTGGTTGTCTGAATGGTCTCCAACTACTATAGATGGTATCTACTCAACGCGTTTCTGGGCTCTGATATGCCCTCATCAGGAGTTTGACCAATAACTAGTAGTAGTAGCCATGACCCAAATTTTAAAGACAGACAAACATACAGAGAATCGCGCCAGCCACCTCTCACTGTGGCGGCACCTCCGGCACTAGTGCGGCCGTTATTTATCGTAGTTATCCTTACAATGGGTCAGAACAGACCATTGTATGCTGGAAATGTTGTAACCTGATGCCATTGTATCTTGAGGGATCACTGTATATGAATAGAGTTACATGATTAAATTCTTTCTGCCCTTAGCTACCACTAGGGGGAGCTCAGGAGCTTACTGTATACAGGGAGAAATTTATGAATTCAGTTTTGTGTTGCTGTATTTTCCACCAAATGTATCAAATGTTCACCACAAACTGTTTGATCTAATGCAAAATTATTCTAAAAATTGGACTTTCTTATTTAGTCTATAGGTCTGAGCAGATGGACCCCTTATCTCTCAGGCAAAGACGTCTGTTTACTCCTGCCTCTATAAGCCTAAGCTAGGAACCTAGTTAATTCCTTGTTTAGTCATATCTGATGCTGGAAAAGCTGAGTGACCCTCTACCTATGTGGCTGATCACCCAGCTTTCCCAAGCTCCTGAATGGTAGTTATACCAAAAGAAATTCTTTGCACCTTATAATAACATTAGCAGGCTGTAAATTTAATTGAGCGGAAAGTTTATTTTATTAAAGCTGCAGCGTTCCCATGAAGTTCCAAGACAAATGAGCGAGAGAACAATCGTCATGGAAACCATTAATCTATCTAAATTAACTGCCCTTTCTGATTTAGAAGAAAGAAAATGAGTATTGATCCGTCTTGGCCGTTCATCGAGAATGGGGCTGCTCTTTTGTTTAAATTCAGTGTTGATTTCTTTACGTTGCGAAAAAAAACGTGCCAGTGTACCGGATAGACTTCCTCATGGCCTTGTCATACAGATTATATTGTATCAATATATTGGCCAGTCACAATCATATTTTGTGGGTTAACAGTGAAGTTGTATGGAAAAATATTTGCAGAATCCATACAGTCATTGATAAAGAATTGCTTTACACTGCAGCACAAACATGATCCCACCTATTATGCACCTCAATGGCGTTTACTTGCTATTCTGTAGGTGGTGCTGTACACAGATTGGTAGAATATCCCCATAATCTCTATAAAGCTATGAGCGATCATAAGGATTCAAGGGTAAAATCAAGATTCATGTATATTTTTAGAGAAAATTGGATGTCCTCAGTTGAAATGTAGGTGCCGCCTATCCACCAATGACTTTATCTACTGCTGTATATAATTATATGCTACTTTATATGCAATATGCATAACAAAATATGCTCAAAAAAGGTGCTTCACCATTCCACTTCTTAGAGCCCGTCTTATTAGGTGACTGTGTGGACTATGGGCCCCAAAGACACTGCAGGGATCTTAGAGCGTTATATGGTAGACATTGGGATTTTCTAAGTCTAGGTCCCGATAAGAGATTCCACCAATTTTAACCTTCATGTACCCAAAAAAGTTATTACATTTCTTTCAGTGCAATACCATGCCTGACCACACGGTGCAGTGTTCGGTTTTCATATTAAAGACCTTGCACAGTGGCTCTCTTCCAGGAAGAAGGAAAACTGTGTCTCCAATACCACATTTAGAAGATACATTTGTTGCAAAATACAGCACCACAAAACTGAATTCATACATTTCTCCCTGTATACAGTAAGCCCCTGAGCTCCCCCTGGTGGTAGCTAGGGGCAGAAAGAATTTTCTCATTTAACTCTATTCATATATAGGGGTTTCAGAGCTTTGTATCAGAAAAAGAAAGCTATAAATCCCCTATATATACTTAGAGTTACATGAGAAAATTCTGTCTGCCCTTAGCTACCACTAGGGGGAGCTCAGGAGCCTACTGTATACAGGGAGAAATGTATGAATTCAGTTTTATGGTGCTGTATTTTGCAACAAATGTATCAAATGTTAATTTGTCACATCTTTGCACTTTTGTCTAGAAATGTTGCTTGTTCTTGACATTGTTTCAGCCTTGCCTGGTACCTGTTGTTGCTGACTATGATCCCATCAGATCCTCTGACTTGTTGCATCCTGACTGCTCTCCTTGTGAAAACCCTTAGGGCTCATGCACACGACCGTATGTGTTTTGCGGTCCACAAAAAAAACGGACCAAAAAAAAAATATGGATGACATCTGTGTGCATTCCGGATTTTACAGAACAGAACAGCTGGCATTTAATAGAACAGTCCTATCCTTGTCCGTAATGCAATAATAGGACATATTCTATTTTTTAAGCACCCTCAGGAGTCAATGTTTGAATTGGTCTTGTAGAGTCTTGTAGATCAGGCAATGCTCCCTGGGAAAAGGGGTACGCAAAATACCTGTCCATTAGCCTGTAAGACTTACTACACCTACGCTAACAACGTATTTCCTCCTGGACAAAGAGCATTCATTCATGTGTGATACAGAGTGATGCCATCTAGCCTTGGTGGAACGGTCAGATGCTCTCTACGTATGTTCGCTATGAGATGAATATTCAATCCATGCTATATGGCATGGCTACTGCTGTAGGGGGCCTGCATGGATTGTGTGAACCTGCCTAAGGCTCCAGTTCCCTTCAAGCAGGGGCGGTCTTGGGCACCACACATCCTATGCATTCGCATAGGGCCCCCGACGTCCAAGGGGGCACCCACGCTCCGCTCTTGTGCTGGTGTCCAAGACCGCCCGCCCAGCTGTCACGTACTGCATTTGTCCGAATGCGTACTCATTTTATAAATTAGTACACTAATGCGTACTAATTTATAAAATGCATACACATTAGTGTACATACTAAAATATGCATATGAATTAGCGTGCAGATTTGAAAAAGCGCACGCAAATTCCACCCGAGCATGCTCTAGTCCCAGTCTTTGATGTGTGGGGGGGGCGTGCCATTGGGGGGGTGTCATCAGAGGGCGTGTCATCAGGGGCGTGGTGCATCATTGGGGAGTGGGGGCCCCCGGACATAACTTCGCTTAGGGCCCCAGAAATGCCAAGACCGCCCCTGCCTTCAAGTGAGGGGCAAATGACCAGAAGGTTATACCACCCCAGCACTGGTCCATTAGACCCCAAGTGGTTGGGTAGAGAATACATGAATCCTCCAGAAATATTAACATGGAAAATTTTCCAACACAACGAGGAGAGACATAAATAGAATCTGACAACTTGTCACTTGAATATCCTGCATTCCCTTTAATGGCCATTACGTCTCCATACGTCGCTTGGCTGGCGTATTTTTAGATCAACAACCACTATAATAACATCTCAGAAGCATGGAAGGTGTAATTAGCTCTAATTGTCGGCTGCATGATGACAGCACTGGAGAGCTGGCAGGCGCTGGGCTCTTCACACGTGGGTTTTCTTCACTGCCCATTATCACTTAGAGTATGCAAATACCCCATGATGGGCACCTGTCAGAGGAACACAAAGGGTGATGTGTATTAATCAGACTGATCTTCTTGGGGAGGAGATGTCTTATCCAATATACACACCAGGCTACTTGCCATCGATATGTAGCTATTTGTGTGTGAAGCGCAGTGATTGACGTAGTGAAGGTTCTGCTGTGGTGATCACCAGCTATTCATAGTGTAGGTCTCATACCATGTGGGTTTTACTCTTCGGCCCATGCACCTGCCAAAGGTGTCCTGTTGCTCCTTCAATGTTGCCCATGTTGGGTTACTCATGAGTTGTGAGAGACTGTGTTCACACAAGTGAAGTGGTTGGGTGGCACATCTCAGTTTACTGGGCTGGAGGCAAGATGGGCGGATGCTGAGGGTCACCTTGGCACTCACCAGGATACACAGCGCACACTCTATAGTGACGTCAGCCAAACTCAGGGCACCAATTGGAATTTTGAGAAGAGTACTTTTTTGAGTAATTTTATAAATTACTCATGTCAGGTGGCGGGAGAGAAACTGAGACCCCTATAGTAACACCACTGTGCCCCATTGCCAACAAAGTTATTTGAGTGCTGGGCTTTGGCTCCATGGATAGAAGAGTCTTGCCATCAAAAGGAATGGGACACACAAGGGCTGAGCTTCCCCTACAAGAGCACCATGGTAGGTATATGGTCTCTGCTCATGAGAAGCTCAGAAAAGATTCATTGCTGCATGGGAAATAGGGCTCATGGTGTTGGATGGGCATGCCACCATACTTTCCAGTAACCATGCCTGGTTACTGACTCTCCTAACACCACAATGCTGACCATTGCATTATTTCAAGCCCTGTCTTACACCCACATGGACATTTAAGATTAAGGGCACCTGTTACAGGAAAATATGGGTCCCAGCCAGAGCTTCAGTTGAAGACCACTCAAATATGATATAGCATACACTGATATTATTCAGTGAGATTCACCCATTGAGTGATATCAGTATGGCCCGAAGCCATTTGGTCATTGTGTCCCTTGTTAGCATATCAAAGGCAGAAAGGGCACACTGTAAAAGCAGTTGGACAACAGTCTCTTGGTCAACAGATTAGGAAGATATTTGGGTGGTCATGGGGTGGAGTCAATGGGGGGGCTGGGACACAGGAACATATATACTTTGTGAAACTTGGGCTCTCTCTCTCTTCCTGCCACCCCCTGGACCAACAACACTTGAGGAGCAAGCTAAGGTATATGTGTGTATGTATATAAGTATAATATCCCAGCAGACTTTATATGAGTACATATAGATATTTGTAGTCTATAATTGTATTACCAGTAGATTATATATGCTGTTTATGCATGAGTCTCTATATGTATATGTACTAATGGTCAGGTACTGGATGTGAGTTCGGTAGAGGTGTAGATCCAGTAGACGGTATATTGGTGGTATCTGGATATACTTTATATACATACACATTATTAGCCACATTGCTTAGCATCCAGGGAGGGCAGGAACGAGGTGGCTGTGTGTGGTGGTGTCCTCTATGTACTGTGTTATTTGTAGTGTCTGTATCTTTATGTATAACGCCCATTGCTTTGTCACCTCTATGTTATCAGTAAAGTATTTTTATATATAAGTACTGTATGTTACTCCTGGGGTATATGAAGGACTGGAGGGGTGTATATAATACACAGAATAAGCGGGTTATATAGGAAACAAAGACAACAGTCTAGGAACAGAATAAAAGGTAATATTAATATAGTAAATAAGGGAATAAGTAAAATTCCCTTCATCAGCACCCACAAACTACTATCAGGCAGGAGCCCTAGCTACAGTCAACGCCTTGAAGGAATATAGAGTGCCCCTTCTAGAGTGGCCTGAGGAGTACACACTGACACATCATCATCAGGGCCACTACCACTCCTATCCTCTGCTGCGGCTTCTCCGGAGCTCGCTGCATGAATTCCATTCCCAGCTGTTAAAAGTAGCACAGGGCTAACCCATGGTATAAGTCCTATACTCCCCACTCCTGACCCAAAAGCCCTTAAGACTAGCAGTCCATCTGATATTCCAAAATTAAAGTCAGGTATTGTTATTATCCTACTTTCTTGGCTTCTGAAAGGATCATCTTACATTCTGTGTCCTTTAATGGTGAGCTTACTCCATTCGGCTTCAGCAACCTCACCAGCACGTCCTGTTAGTACATTATTTCTAATTTGTGGTCAATGAGAATAATTATTCTTCCTCGCCGGTTTTACGACCTCCATGTATCGTTATCACACATTATCATCTGTATTGTGATCATTGATTACTATGCAGATACTGAAAAGGGTTTCTCACAGTAAATCTCAAATACTAAAGACCTGTCTACATTACTGCCGATACTGAACCCTACTGGGCAACCACAGGAAACATGGCTTGTAGCATCCTTCAAAATGCAAGACCGCATCTGCACATTTGGTTTTGTCCATGGTCACATTTGGTCACACACCTTTACTCCTGCATTGTCTAGGTTGAACTAAGAGGCCACCTCAAGATAGATGTGAATAAAGGGCAAATGAAGAAACAGAGATGGAGCCAATCATTGGATGGGGTGTTTACTGTTAATGGAGCCTGAATGGGAAGAAGATGATAATGCAGACTGTGTTGATCAAAGGAGGAATTAAGGAGGATGAGTAACATGAAAAGGAGAGAGACGAAGGACAATAGAAAGTAAACTATTGAGAACCATGTAAGAAAAAACAAAATGGGATGCAGCGTGGACTGTAGCTATCACAACCTTTCTAGCTCTATCTTGTTGCTGACAGTGGTCATGGTGGAGTCAGGGACGTAACTACCATAGCAGCAGACCATGCGACTGCTATGGGGCCCAAGGTAAGAGGGGGCCCAGTCTTAGTTGGGATTATCTCCTCTTCTACTGGAGGTGAAAACTTGGTCAGGACTCTACCCTCTAAAGGAACAACTTTTAGCAAATGAGGCAGTGGAAAAAATGGTCCAAGGGTCATTGAAAAGGGTTTAGGCAGAAACCCTTCTGTCCTGTGTGGGAGGTCTGGTTTGATCTTTGCTATGGGGCCCATCTCTATGTACGCCACTGGTCAGAGGGTTTAATGATAGTTATAGCAGAACAGGACTTTATGGTGGACATGAAGGAATAGGACTTGATGGGACTTGATGTCTGTTATTGTAGAGTGGGTCTGATGGTGGTGGTTGGTGCTTGAAATTGGTCATTGTAGAGTTAGACTTGGTGTTGTTTATGGTAAAGTGGTGATTGGTGGTAGAAATGGAAGAGTGGGACTTGTGTAGACTAATGTAGAGTGAGGGCTGATGGTGGTGGTAGTTCAGTGGGGCTTGATGGTTGACATTGCAGAATGGGGCGGATGGTGGTTATGAAGAGGAGTCTTGGGGGAGTGGGGCTTGATTGTGGTCATGACAGACTGGATCATTGTGAAATAAGACTTGGCCTTGGTCATAAAGGAATGAAGATTCATGTTGGTCATAAAGGAGTGGGGCTTGTTGTTATGGTGGATTGAGGCCTGATGGTGGTTGGTGTTGTGTGGGGCTTGACAGTGGTCATTGCAGAGTAGGGCTTGATGGTGGTCATGGTAAAATGGGACTTGGTGGTGATCATGGTAAAGTGGGGCTTGATGGTAGGGATCGCAAAATGGGCTTTGATGGTGGACATGGAGTAGTGGAGCTTCAGAGCAGTCCTAGTCGAGTGCAGCTTGATGGTGGTCATTGTGAAACATGGCTTGATGGTGGTCATGGTGGAATGCAGCTTGATGGTGGTTATGGTGGAGCTTTATGGTGGTCATTATCAAGTGGAGCTTGATGGTGGCCATAGTGGAAATGGGTCTTTACCCAAGTTTTACTCAAGGGGCCCTTTGGTCCCTTAATAGGACACTTCTATCAGAAAGGGGTTGTTTTAAACTCAATATTCATTAAAAAAAACTTGAAAGAAAGATGTTATCTGAATGGCAATCCCCATAAAAATAATAGGTGTAGAAGTGGGATAACATGATGACAGCTTGGTTATTCTGTTAATAGGCCTAGATAAAGATGTCCCCACTGCATTGCATGGGAAGAAAGTCACAATCAAAATATAAACCATTCGGTCATTAGGCAGTAATAGAATGCCTGTATCCTCGTACAGTTGGTCACCTATCCCTGTAATCGCGTCCATAAATCCTGCCCTTGTCCATGTAAACATATCTTTAATCATTTTGCTCTTTTGCATACATCACGTTATAAGATGCACAGATTAACGTATCTCCGTTAATAATCCACATATCAATTGATGGAAGACAAAACCGTGTAAACAGAGGAGAGCTAAGATATAGTGATCGCTTACGAGTTCAGACGAGACACTGATCATCACCAGGAAATCCGACGATACAATCTGTCATTGTAGCGGCTCCATTGATTACTGCTAAAGAGATACTTAGTAGGATAAATGCTTCACTCTTATCTGTTTGCAGGTACCCTGCATGCTGATTAGCTCCAGTTTTTTTACGAGGTCCCCGGTGCAAAACAAGGGATTAGCATCCGCAGGTGACATCTAGATTTCTCATGGTGATTGTAAATGATGGGGATGTAGTGCTCTATGTATAGTATGGAATATAATAGAATTGTATTATGTCATGCTGGGTTTTGTAGTGCTCTATGTATAGAATGGAATATAATAGAATTGTATTATGGTCATGTCCAGTTGTCAGGTCATGATGGGGGTTGTAGTGTTCTAAGCATAGAATGTAACAGAATTGTATCATTGGGAATTGTAATGCTCTAGATAGAGATGAGTGAATCAATTCTACAATTTTTTCCCAAAAAATGTGAATAACAATGATTTTGAATTTCTTGTGACTCATTTAAGGTGAATCACACAGAAAGACCCACGTGAAATGAGAAGTGCAATCCAGTTCACCTTCCAAAAACACAAAAGTACTGGGTGTCTCAAGAGAAAACTGTTCTGGTTAGCTGAGTGGCCTTGCAGATATTCTTGGGGACTGTTTTTTCTCATTAGGGAGACCAGCAAGTACACATAAGGAGTATTGTAGCCCAGTTAATGCTGTTCTGCCTTCTGGGAAACATATGTGCACATTTTAGTATCTTAGATCTGTTGGCATCAGATAGGTTTAGTGTTCTTTTATTTTATTTTATTTTATTTTTAAGGAAAGCTAATGTGCATGCCTTGGGGTTTCTGGGAAAGACTTTCAAATTAGCTTTCCTTATAAAAAGAAAAAGAACACTAAGCCTATGTGATGCCAGTAGATGTTAGATACTAACATTTTCATATATGTTTCCCAGAAAGGCTGAACAGCATTAACTGTATTACAATACTCCTTATGTATAATTACTGGTCTCCCTAATGAGACACTCAGTACTCTTGTCCTTTTGAAAGGAAAACTGGATTAGACGTCTCATTTGTAGAGGATTATTACACGTGGGTCTCTCTCACTCTCTCTAATTTTTTTTCAGGTCTCATGTTTATTTTTTTAATATTTTCAGCAAAATATAGGAGACTAGAGATTGTTATATACCAATTTTCAGGACATTTCACTACTGAGGCCAGTCACTGGCTGCATCGGTGCAAGTGACCCCATCGATGAAGACGACAAATGGGGACCGGAAGTCTAGTTAGAGGAGCCATGGAGCTGGAACAGCACAGCAGGAAACAGGTTAGTATAGGCCTCTTCACAGGTACTACTGGGTGGGGGCTAGATTAAGAAAAAAGCTGGACAACCCCTTTAGTACATTCCTATGCACATTGTGTAATCCAGGGGTTAGCAACCATCGCCACTGCAGCTGTTTCGAAACTACAATTTCCAGCATGCTCCATTCACTTATATGGGAGAGTGAGTGGTGAGTGAGTATGCCTGCTGGAGGTTCCTGACCCCATGATGTTTGATAATCTAGGTTCTATCAGGTTCTTTTCTGTCTGGATTTCAGGAACCCAAGACTAATATGACATTTTCCACTTTTTACACAGTTGCGTCTCTAACACGTAAAGTGTTAAACCTGCTTATAAGACATGGAGGCTGCGAAGAGGCGTGACTTCTGGCCTCAGAGCACGCCATGCATTGTCCTCGGCAGGTTGATTTTCGCCGCGTCTCTGCGGGCAGTCCCTGCTGTAACAGCTCAATATTATACTGGAAGGCTGACCTGAATAAACAGAAGCTTCGCTGCGCCCCGTCCTCACAGGTGACGTCAGGCTTCTGTTGTAAAGCAGCAGCAGGTAGCATTAAGTCATTTGCCCCAGGCGTGTGAAAATGACATGCTTATTCAATAACCTAGCAGCCAGCGGGGCCCCAGGGTACAATGAATGTAGAGTGCTAATTTTAAAGAACTAAGGTTCGCTAATTACGCAGCAGCTGAGGAGACGCTTTTCTTTTTTCCGGGACACTCAATCACTGGATGCCGCCATGCTGGGCTCGCCCGGTGATATGTACCAGCTCCACTATGTATAGGTAGCAACGTCTCGATCTTGTGGGAGGGAGAAGAGGAATTGTGGAGATCACACTTTATGGAAAGAGCTGATTTATTATATGGAATTACAACCCTCAACATGCGCCAGGTGCACGAGGGTACGAGCAAGCATTGTTCTTTTCTGAGCTATTGACATGGCTGCATAATAATCACTTTTTTATATAGGTCAAGCAGTGGACTAGAAGGGACTCTACAGACCATATTGACAGAGGCTATGGAGGGGCAAGAGAAAGGGGGACCAACTCTGAATAACCTGTCCGCAGGGGTGCACTGAGCCTTTCTGCTGCCTGAGGCGAAACCTGAAACGGTGCCCCCCCATGCCAATTTCTTAACCTAACCCCTTTGCCACAATGAAAGCACTCATTGCCCATGGCCCTTCCGCTATTCCCCTCTTGCCCCTACCTGGTGCTGCCTGAGGCGATCGCCTCACCTGGTCTCAATGGTGGTGCGCCCCTGCCTGTCCACACCCTGTGCAGTGAGGGCCTGAAGAAGAGTCACGCTCTTCATAAGCCCCACCTAAAAGGTGGCGAGAAGAGACCCCATGGCTGCTCCTAAGGATGTATTTTTGGTAGGACAGAGTTTCGTTCATTTCCCCTCATTTATAGAAATAGATGAAACATTATGTTCCTTGGAAGAAGATGTCCAGTGTTGTGCTACCTGAAGAATGGACTCCTATAGTCATCTCTTAAGGGACTCCCCTCCACATTAGATTATAGCATGGTAAACATAGCATGACCACCCAACTGTTGTCCCTCTGAAGACCTTAACCCCTCCCTGAAGCAGCCAGTTTTCACTCTTTCATTTGTATTTCTTCTTTCCCACCTTCTGAGAACCATAACGTTTCATTGATATAGCCATACAAGGGCTTGTTTTATGTAGGATGAGTTGTACTTTTATACCATATGCAGAGAGCCCAGGAGAAGCTAGAGCGGAGAGTGGGAGTGGAAGTGGATCTGACTGTAACAGTCAATCACCCCATTGCCCCCTAGGGCCTTGCACTAATAGGAGGGCACTCTTTCTTCCCCAGAGACACCCCCTTCTCTGGAGCTCCTGCCCAATGGTAGTTGGGGTGCTTGTAATGTTAAGTATTTGGATGGGTGCAATGGCTGGCATAAGGTGTTGGAGTCAGAAAACCAGGATATGTCCAAGTGTGATGAATGTCTTAAAAGTGTCCCTCACAGCAGCAAAGTCTGAATGACTGTAGCAGACTATTGTGCTGACTCATGCTTGGTCATGCAGATTTTAAGTTCTTCTTTATTTTCCTCTCTTCCTCTCCTTCTCTCTTTCTCCTTCTGTTAATCTTTTAGTAAGTCACACAGAGATCTGTTAGCCTTTGGATCTTGAGGCCGAAGGAGAAGGATCTTCCTTCCTCTCTAAACTCTCCCTAGAACTCTCTAGAGCCTGAGGAGGAGCCAAACACCACCTAGCAATCTGCATGGGCTGAGCCAGGATTATAAACCATGAATGTGCCATCCAAACACAGCTATGCTGGTTGTAATATGTGGCATAACAATACACAGCATAACATTTGATAGCATTATATTAAAGAAAAAAACATGTTCAGATGTACCCTGCTCTGGGGTACTGCACATATAATGTGTACTGGACTATAAGATAGGGGTGCTTGAGGTTATAGGTTTATATATAGATACATATTGTAAAATGATTCTTCTTTAGTTTATTTCTGGGATATTTGATCAAATAATAAAAATAAAGGAGTCTTTAAAAAATTGTGAGTGGAATGGAAAAAGAATGCAATTCCACTATTTTTGACTGTCATGTTCAATCTGCAGTGACAATGAAATGATAAGTTATAATGCAGGTGAGTACGATTATAGTAATACTACAATTATATGGTTTTATTAGGTTTTACTACTTGTTAAATGAAAAATTCGCTTTGTTTTGACAAATTCTGACATCTGTAGTTTCATAACTTTTTATTTGCAGATTGAGCAGTAGTTTTTATTTATACTATTTGGGGAGTATATAAGACTATTTGATCATTTTATTTCCTTTTTTTTTTTCAATGATGTAGCTAAAAAAATGTAATTCTGGCATTGTATATTTTGCTTTATAGTGGTCTGCTACTACAGTTATTCAGACTTTGCTGCTGTGAAGGACATTTTTAAGCATCCATCATACTTGGACATGTGAGATAAATAATGTGATATTGTTACATGATATTTTCAGACATATGTTTGTTTTTTTATTTATATTTTTGCAAAATAGGATTTTGCTAAATTTTTACTATTTGTGAGTTTTTTAGTGAGTCTTACTAAATTACTAAACTTTTTTTTCTTTTTATATTTTGTAAAAGACGAATATCTGTATTCTGTAATTTCTGTATATCGCAGTGCATTGTGTTTTGTAGCTAGTGGGGGGACAGATAGCGCCCCCACCCTCTATCAACTATTCGAATTCTGTGATTGCTATTGAAGATTGGAGAATTAGGCCTGCAAAGATTCCCAGTGCCTGGATGTAAATGAGAACGTTAGCTTTTCACTGACATCAAGTGACGGTCTTGAAAATCAGAAATCCCCTTTAAAGAGCACCTGTCTGCAGAATCAACCCTATTAAACAAGGCATAATGCTGGTTAGGGATGACCCTGCTCACTAAAATGATACTGGGATGGCGAAAATCTGCTGTGCCATGTACAAATTAAAGCTTCATTCTCCCGAGGTGCGGGAACTGAACTTTCGCCATCTAGGTATTGTATTATCAAGCAGAATCAACCCCAACATGCAATCTGGTTTAATAGGGTTGGTCCTGCTGACATGTGCTCAGTAACAGGCAATTCTTTTTTAAACTTTCATTCGTTGTATATGTATCTGTTGTATTTGCAACATTTTGAATTATTTTTGGATTCATGGACCAGTGCCAGAAGTCTGGACAGCTCCACTAATGTGAACACCACATCTTGCTATATTAGACTTGATTTCTATTCCTCTGTTTCCAGAATCTGAGGCATCACTTCTTCAGCAGCAGCAAAGAACATGGAAATGCCAAAAAACACCCCCCCACCTCTCCCTCCGATCTCTCTTTCTACATGGCTATAGTATTTTAAACTTCCCTTACAAGATTGATGTCCTCCACCCTTCACCAGTGTAGATGCCCTCCCCATGCACATCTCTCGTCTCTGTCCTCTCAGATATATGATTCCCAGAAATGAGCGCAGTTCTCCAGGAGAGATCTCAGGGGTGATCTACAAATTGTCACCGCAACATCATCCCTCTTTCCACTAATAATTCCTCACCTTGCAGCCTAAGCATCCTGCTGGCAAACCTAACTTTGGCAATAAATAACTGTATTGCCTCCTGACCACCCAGAATAATGACTACCAGTCCTAGGCCCTGTTCTTCTAAGCTCCTCTGCACACAATATCATTCAGGTATAAAACGAAGACAAACAAAAAGTTTAAAGGGCAATGCAAATGTGATTCACTAAAGTTCCTAGCCCTCAGGGAATAACCTGTTCGTATGCCTTGCACCCACAGCACCAAAGTTCTCCATACCTCTCCCCAAGAAGGAGGCCACCCCTGGGCTTACTTGATTTTAATGCTCTAGGGGTTGCAGCTACACTATAACTTTAGTCCTTGAGGGGCAACCAAAGTTCCTTCTGTGACATAAAACAACAACAGTGCTGTAAAAGGGCATGAACAGATTCTGCAGGAGGACCTCCAGTTTTGCCTCTCCCTGGTCAAGTTGAAGAACAGTCATGGAGTGGACACGGAGTGGGTAATGCTATGGACACACTTGCTGCCAGATCTATCCATAGATAAAATTTGATCACCGAGGATTACAGCAACAGGAGATGCTATCATTATGGGTGCCCTCATAAGAAACTTGTCAGCCCCTTTAAATGGGTTATGCCATGACTGATGTAAAAAATGAAAATCAGATGATATATTAGACATGACAATCTCTTTCTAACAAGGCTAGAACCAGCCCTGTACCTCACATGGATCCAGATATCTCCTCATTCATTGCCCCAATTGCACTGCTAGATTAATATCAAACTGGACGCTCAGGAGGCGTGTCCTTTCTCAGGGGTGTGTCCTTTCTGTCGCAGCTCTCTCCCTATCACAGCTCAAGGTGCATGTCCTTTGTCAGGGGGCATGGTCTTTATGCTGTAGCTCTCTCCAGGATACGTCTGATGACAGTTGAAGATTTGAAGTGAGCACGTGCGACCACCTCAGTGATGTGGACAGGAAATAAGGAAAATAACAAACAGCAGGTGGCGCTGTGCAGATACATATTATTGTATAACTCAGTGGCTATACTAAGTTTTGAATTACTTGCAATTACAAACGTATTCAGATCCAGGTGCTGGTTTGAAATGTAGAATATTTTCTAGGAGAAAACCCTATTAAGGGAAAATACAAACTGCCCACGAGAACCTGGACCTGAAGCATATCTTAAACATAAGTGGATTCAGAATTTTCTCTTCCATTTGCGTGAATAATTTTCTGGTATAGTAGCTGACATTACACCGTCTGTAAGTGACACAAAACGTTACCAATTTTACCTTCTACAGGATACAAAACTACAAAAATTGTAACTTTTTTAATAAATGTTGAATTTTTTCATGGCTTTTTCTTCATTCACTCTCAAAGCTGCTTTGAGAAAAAATGGAGAAAACGAACCGGAATCTTAGCTCCCACAATGCTTTGCTCGATGGCAACAGTAAAGCAGAAGAATGATTTTAGCTTTGTACGTGAACGGAGAAGAAACAAAAAGTTGTTTTCTGAATTGCTGAATTAGATGCTGTAGAAGTAAAGCAAAAGAATAAAATTTTAATTTATATGTTGCGACTTTCAATGGAAATGAATGGTTGTGTAGCAAATAGCCGCAGCCTCTATTGGCTAAGTGATCACCGCATGCCCCCTGGCACGCCTAACGTCAACCGCAAGGGACAGTTTTCCCCCTCTAACTTGGGCTTCAGCTGTCATTATGGGGTTAAAATTGGAGTTTTGCTACTAATAACTTTAATATATTGTTATATATATATATATATATATATATATATATAAATAATATATTAATATATAAATGATATTATAATGTTAATGATACAATTAACTATATTATAATTATATTAATTTATTTAATTAATAATGAACTCATATCGAGCTGGCCTGAGGTATTGCATTCACTTGAGCTTGTCTGATGCAATACCATGAGCAGCCTACGGATATTGGGGGGGGGGCTGGTTCTGAGAAATAAAATAAAATAAAAAGCAGACTTTCGTCTAATCATCTATCATAGATCATATAGAATCAATACATCAATATAACAAATATCTATTCAAGAAATGATAAAAAGTTGAAGGTAAACCAAGAATAAATGAACCAAGTAGTAGTGGAATTATATTTTAAAGTGATGGTCCCATGAAAAATAGTCAATATTTTTCAAACCAGCTCTTGGGTCTGAATACTTTTGTAATTGCATGTAATTAAAAATTCTGTATAGCCACTGAGTTATTCACTAAGATCTATCTGTAGAGCGCCACCTGCTGTTTGCTCTTTTTTGAATGTTTCTGTCCTGCTGACTGAGATGAAAGCACATGCTCAGTCCCATCCTTCAACTGCTATCAGCTGCAGCAGAAAGTGCACGCCCCCTAAACTGACAGCTTGAAATAAATCTAGTAGAGCAAATGAAACAATAAATGGGGAGATCTCTGGATCCATGTGAGGTACAGGGCTGGTTCTAGCTTTGTTCGAAAGAGATTGTCATGTAATATATGAGATTGGATTTTCATTTCTTTTACAGGGGAGTGAAGCATTGGCTGCTTGGTCTCTCGTATAAGCGTATAAGTTAAAGTGTAATTGTCATTCTTTTTTTTTTATTTGCGTAATGTATCGGGGCAGTGATACTAAACATCTTTGTAATGTACTTTAATTAATGAAATTGTACATTTCTATTAGAAAAAACAGCTCTAAAGTGGCCCATTTTGAGCCTTAACATCGCTCCTCTGTCTTCTGTTTACATAACATGATAGCAAGTCTCCACAGTTATGTAAACAGAAGACAGAGGAGCATTGGTAAGGCTCAAAATGGGCCACTTTAGAGCTATTTTTCTAATAGAAACGTACAATTTCACTAATTAAAGTATATTATAAAAATGGTCAGTATCACCGTCCCTACACATTACACAAACAAAAAAAAGAATGACCGTTACACTTTAAACCGGGCCACAGCGGTTAAAATGGAACTTGGACCAGAGAAAGGGAAAGTTTCTGGCTCCTGACAGAGTGTTATAGGTTATATTTGCATAGTAAATGTTATGCACATATAAAGCACGATTTACTGTGGCAGTGACTTTCCAGCTCTGGATGGGAGAAGAATTAAATTCTGGCAGAAGTCACTTTTTTTGGTCACAGAAAATTTATAGTAATTCTGCTTCAGGATAAAAGTGACAGTTAAATAATATGGTGCACAATTATCCGTCCTCGTCAGGCATAGAATACGTTAACAGAAATCAATCAGCGTGAGCGCCCAGAAGAACGCCTTTACTCTGGCAGAATATCAAACATTCCAGAGTATTGGACGTACGTATAGAAGTATGTAAAGGATAAAGGCGTTGTAAATGAAAAATAATCCAGTGGACTCCAAGTATTCCAGCAAGATAAAGTCCTTATACATCGTATTTATCTTTTCTGGATGAATTATTGAAATCTTCTAAAACTAAATTTAAGATACTTGATTGTCATAGTAGACAACCGAAGCTTTTCCAGCAGTCAACTATGACAATCGAAACCCGACAAAGTAGAATTTTAGGATAAATTTGATTGACTCCGCAGCCAAATTTCCTTGTGCTTCGTGGCAGCAAATCGATTTTACCTAAAAAAGTGTCCAAAAACAAATAAATCATACTTATCATACTCCATTTACTCACGACAGGCCAGCCACGTAATTGAAGATCTCGCACAAATTCCCATGCACGATGACGTATGACGTCTCCACACCAGCCAACGATGACGTCATCATGGGCCGCGCAAAATTTCGTGCCAGATCTTCAATCAAGATGGCAGAGGCTGGCCCGTCAATGAGTATGATTTCATTTATTAATTTCTTATTTAATTTTACATCAGATGCCGCAATCATGTATCATGATCAGTAATTCATCACTTGGAAAAAAATTTTTATAAAATTTAGCAAAGCAGCCAAATCAAATTTTTGAATACTTCGCTCATGTCTAATTACAACTCATTGGGTGAATATAAGTTAGTTGCATCTTGGAGAGTGACATTCTGCTGAGAATTCCTGCTGGGAGAGGGGAGAAAGAGCTGCTTTACTAAAGTGTTCCAGTGTTAGAAGTCATGATTAGAACTCATTGGATGAATACATGTTAATAGAGAGTGATGTTCTGCTGAGAATTTCTGCTGGGAGAGAGGAGAGAGAGATCCTTCACTAAGAGGCAATAATTAGAACACATTGGCTGAATACAGGTTATTTGCTTAATGGAGAGTGATATTCTGCTGATAATTTCTGCTGTGAGGTGGGAGAGAGGGCTGCTTTACTAAGCTTTTTCATTATCAGAGGCAATTTGTCACAGTGTGGCCCACTGTGTCATGAGTTGCCGTGCAGGCTGGCTGCAGACCCTGCTGTTGCCTGTGTTTGTGTCTCACCACATCCATATCTCTGTAGTTCTTGTGGCCGATGCCATGCAGGCTAGCTGCATGCACTTTGTGTACAGGCTGTGAGCATTCCCATGTATGCTGGTTCTGTGTTGCATGCTTGCTGTGGCCTTGTGTGCGAATACGGTCTGAATAGGAATGCATTTGTGTTTGTATCATCTGTTTGGTTCCGTCATTCCTTGATGTGTAGGTGGCTGCCTGTAACCTCGTACTGGCTACAGTTTATCCTGTGTCCTGCTGGTTGTTGTTTGGGGTGCTGCAGCATTCTGTGACTGATGTGAACTGACACTTGTATTGTTTGCTCTGTGGTTCTTGTTACTCCTGGTTCTTTTGGGGTTAACAATCCCTGGTCTGGGCCTGTGTTTGGGTATCAGGTGCCCTTGTTATGCAGCTATTTCTATCTGTTTGCCGGCAGGCCGGGGGGTCAGTCTGTCTCCAGCTTTACTGGATGCAGGAGCTATGCACCCAACCTAGGTTATTCCATCTGCCCTGTGTGACCACCTACTAAGTCATCAAGGTCACGTTGTCTGGTTCCATGTTTGGTCTGTGACTGCCATTTGTCCTCCTGCAGGGGGTCCAGACATCAGCCTGTCTGTGCAGCTCAGCCTGTTCGCCCATGAACTAAATCCGCCTGAGGAACAGGCATCTGCTAGTCCTGTCTACGCCTTCGGTGAGAGGGCTCCTGGGTTCTCTGGAGGAAAGACATTTATTCTGTGTGCAGCTCTGCCTGTGACTGCCATGTGTCATTCCACATGGCGTCCAGGTATCTGCTTGTCTGCCTGTTTGGGCAGCTCTGCCTGAGACCACCATGTGTCGTTCTGCATGATGTCCAGGCTGCTGCTTGTGTTCTGGTTCCCAATTGTCCTGTCTGTACTGTGTCCTGTGCGGTTTCCTCTGGTTCCAGTACGTGTGTTCGGGTTCCAGTCCTTGTTTGTTTGGACTGCTAATGCTTGCACCAGTAGTCTCTGCAGGTAAGTAGCCAAGTGCACCGGGACCATCCTGAAGGGGCAACCAGTGAGCCTCGGATAAGTTCATCCCCTCCATCTGGGGTTCTGTGAAGAACTGGGTTCACTGAGTCTCTGCTTTCTGGGTTTGGCCCCCCTTGGTCTACTTGTTCCAGTGGTATTTTATGCCACTGGTCCCTTACCGGCTCATCCTGTTTTCTGCCTTCTCTTTATCTTGTTAATAAAGTTTTGGTCACTGTCATGTCTTTGTCTTTGCTTGCCTCGTGTTTTTTTTTTTTTTTTTGCTCGAGATGTTTTATCGTTCGGTAGGACCTTCACTAGAACATGGCACAATGATTAGAACTTATTGAATGAATACAGATTAGTTGTTTATTAGAAAATGATCTTCTGTTGAGAATTCCTGCTCGGAGGGGGGAAAGAGAGCTATTTTACTAAGCTTTTCCAGTCATGACTAGAAATGATTGGCTGAATATGGGTTAGTTGCCTATTGGAGAGTGATATTCTGCTGAGAATTCCTGCTGGGAAAAGGGAGAGAGAGTTACTTTACAAAACATTTCCAGAGTGAGAGGTAGTGATTAGAACTTATTGGTTGAAAATAAGTTAGCTGCTTATTGGAGATTGATATTCTGCTGAGAATTCCCACTGGGAGAGGGGAGAGAGAGCTGCTTTATAGATTTTTTTTTGCATTAGACTATACACTGTTAAATTAACGTTAAGTACCTAATTTCTCAAAACATGCAAGGATATTTCTTTTATATAGAGGAATTGGAAATTACAACTCTTCTGATTTAATTGGTATTTACCAGTTTTTCCACATGAAATCAGATTAAAATAGTACTGGGCCACAAAGTCTAATCATCAATGGAGTAACTTGAAGCATGTAAACCCATCTGTAAAGTTGTATTAGAAATGCTATGTGCCATTTATAGTACTGCTGTCCTCTTGGGGGCATTTGGTCTGCAGACCCTCAGTTATGCCCCTGCTATGGATACGTTCACATGTGCACCGTGCAGGTGTTTTTTTACGGGTTTTGAAGCCTGACCCAGGTGTAGATCATAAAAGGACAGAAAGTCTAAAGGACTGGTATTACTTCTTCATTTTTTAATCCACTTTTGGTTTTGGTTTCTCATCAATAAAACCTGATCAAAACCAGAACATGTGAATATACCCTAATGGTATGACTTTGTCTAATACACTACAGATGGTCACCAGAGTGTCATCTTCTATCACAACAGCCTAAAGCAATTGGCTCCATTGGCATCTTCACAAATGTCCAAAAAACTGTAATTGCTCAACTGGAAAGTTCATTGGGGATTCATAAGAAAAGTGAAGATGTGAAAAGGTGTCCAAATTAGTCAAGATTCGTTTTGGGTCCGGTTTGCTGAATTTTTGAAAACATTCAGTTCGAGAACCGAATTTGCTCCAATTACCCTGAAAGTTGGTATATAACCCCCTTTAGCCTCCTAGTAGTCATAATTTTTAGAAAAACTTATCTAGTTTTGAATTTTTTTTCCCCACCCTAAGCTGTGGAACGCAATGACAGCTATAGTAAATGATGTCTGTTTGACACTGACATACATAGCTATGGGTAAACGGATGTTTGACAGCGTTAACATACAGCATGCTTGAAAACACACTGCGCCGCCACATCTCATGCTTTTTCATATTCCAAAGCTTCCAAAAATTGTCCCTGATGTTTAAACACACTCAGTGTTATGTGATTTTTTTTTTTAATAAGTGGCTTAAGGCACTAAAGGTTATGCCTTGCCAGAATCAGAATGCTGCCTGTACGATACACAGAATTGTTGATTGTCAGAGGAAAAAGTGGCTCCTTGTGTACGAGCCTAAAAAAAATTCTCCCTTTTAATTGGGAGCAGAAGCCATGTAGTGTGGATGTGGAAAGGGTAGGAAGTAGCAGCAGAAGCCATATGGTACATGTTGGCAGAAAGGCAGCAGCATGATGGAGGCAGTAACCTTACGGAAGATGATGGTCGACAAGTCACAGCAGTGGCATAATGGTGGCGGTGTTATGATGGAGGTGGTGGAGGCATAATGCACAAATTCATGTTAACACAGATTGCTGTGACACCGTGTATATTGATACAGTAATCACATATTTATGCTGGTTTAACTAAATGCAAAAAGTCCCCCAAAAATTAAATTGCAGCCGTGTGGAAACTGAATAAATGTAAACGGAAGATTGCGGCCTGACTCTTAATATCACATTGATTCTCCCAGGTAAACTGCTACCCTAACCTGTCTAAAGGTGTACTAATCACCTAGATGCTGTTTTTTTTTAATGGAACAAGTCCCAAAAAAATGAAATTGCAACCCTGTGGAAACTGAATAAACGAAAATGGACGTTTGAGGCCTGACGCTCAATTTATCGTTAATACACACAGGTAGATTGCTGCCACATATTGAGTATCAATGCAGTAATCATGTATAGTATATATGATGCTTAATTTAATTGAACCCCAAAAAAAAATTTTTATTGCAACCGTGAATGGACGATGGTGGTGTGACGCTCAATTTCTCATTAATACACACAGGTAAATTGCTGCTAAATCCTTGAGTATTCCTGCAGCAATTATCTATATATCTATACACCCAAAAAAAAAACATTTAAATTGCAACCGTGTGGAAACTTAACATACATGAACGGATGATGGAGGCATGACGCTCAATTTCTCATTAATGCACGCACTGCTTTTTCTGCTGGGACCCCTCCATGCCTGTGGCAGCCCTGATTGGCTCATCCAGGTTGTCTATCAGCCTGGGAGCCAAGCAGGGCAAGCTCTCCCCTCCACCACTTCCTCTCAGGGTCATGTGAGATCCCTTCTACTTACTCCCTAGTGCTTTTTTCATGCCAACACATGCTCTAAAATGGTGCTTTTTAGTTGATTTGTCCAAAATGAACCCAGAAAGATTCGGGTTTGTCTGCCGTCTGAAAAATAGCAAGAATCGTACCGAACTGAGTTCGGTCCAAACTGGTTCACTCATCCTTAGTCCAAATGACAAAAGTGCTCTTCTATCTTATTCTACTCCAGTAGCCCAATCATTGGGAGAGGCCAAGTCAAGTCAAGTAGAGTAAAATCCACCATGAAACTCAATGAGAATGAGCATCTAATGCTCTACAATTGCCTAGCTTCAAGGCAAGTCCGCTACTGGTATTTTGGGACCTATGGTTTTCTATGGGTTCTGCAAGCCCAGCCTGGCCCTGCTATGTCTTAAAGACCCAAAAAGATCAAAGTGCACAAATAAATTTGCAAAAATATTTTCTTTACATATGAAGCCGTTCGTGTTGTATTTTGGGGGTTAACAAAACAATCTGTTTTTGAGATGCTTCTGCAATAATTAGCATAGAGGCGCCAGCAAACGTGGCTCAAGCGCTGGCACATAATTAGCCTATAAAGGTTAGGAAGTAATTGCATTCTTAATGCTCTTTGATGGCTCACTGGATAGACGAACAGACAGATTGAAGGAAGGCAGAACGGCCCCTTCACAGCTCCTGGAGGAATCGGTAATTGGAAGTGGTTGTTAAGAAGAAACAAAAACACATTGTTTACAAACTGTATATCATTAAGGGCCATTGTAGGCGCTCCGTGTGCGGCTTCACTTATCCCCTTCACTTACCTGAACTAAAGATCTAGCGGAGGAGGTGTGCTAATCTCACACCTGGGACGACACGATTTCAGATGTTCCACTAATCTGCCCCTTGTGGGATTCTGGGTAATTGAACAGGACCACGATGAGCAGTAGAAGTAAAATGATATCTACTGTACTAAATGAATGACATGAAATCTAACTATAATGCAATATTAAAAATGATAGGGATTTAATGTGTGATTGACTTTGATTAAAATTCATCAGTACCTTGACCACAGAATTGTCATTTTATTAATTGTTGAAAACTGTATTCAAATCCTTCCAGGTTGTAGGAGGGTCGGCACAATCAGGACGTTCAGCATTACCACTCCTCTGGATGTGTCTGGTATTGCAGCTCAGTCCATTCACTTGAAATTGTGATACCAAAGTCAATGAGCAGATAAAAACTGTTTATCTCTATAAAACATTGAGCCACTTTGTAAATACACTTATCCTGTACTGATCCTGAGTTACATCTTGTATTATACTCCGGAGCTGCACTCACTATTCTGCTGGTGGAGTCACTGTGTACATACATTTCTTATCCTGTACTGATCCTGAGTTACATCTTGTATTATACTCCGGAGCTGCACTCACTATTCTGCTGGTGGAGTCACTGTGTATACACATTACTTATCCTTTACTGATCCTGAGTTACATCCTGTGTTATACTCCAGAGCTGCACTCACTATTCTGCTGGTGCAGTCACTGTGTACATACATTACTTATCCTGTACTGATCCTGAGTTACATCTTGTATTATACTCCGGAGCTGCACTCACTATTCTGCTGGTGGAGTCACTGTGTATACACATTACTTATCCTTTACTGATCCTGAGTTACATCCTGTGTTATACTCCAGAGCTGCACTCACTATTCTGCTGGTGCAGTCACTGTGTACATACATTACTTATCCTGTACTGATCCTGAGTTACATTCTGTATTATACTCCAGAGCTGCACTCACTATTCTGCTGGTGCAGTCACTGTGTACATACATTACTTATCCTGTACTGATCCTGAGTTACATCCTGCATTATACTCCAGAGATGCACTCACTATTCTGCTGGTGCAGTCACTGTGTACATACATTACTTATCCTGTACTGATCCTGAGTTACATCCTGTATTATACTCCAGAGCTGCACTCACTATTCTGCTGGTGCAGTCACTGTGTACATACATTACTTATCCTGTACTGATCCTGAGTTACATCCCTTATTATATTCCAGAGCTGCACTCACTATTCTGCTGGTGGAGTCACTGTGTATACACATTACTTATCCTGTACTGATCCTGAGTTACATTCTGTATTATACTCCAGAGCTGCACTCACTATTCTGCTGGTGCAGTCACTGTGTACATACATTACTTATCCTGTACTGATCCTGAGTTACATCCTGTATCATACTCCAGAGCTGTACTCATTATTCTGCTGGGTGCAGTCACTGTGTACATACATTACTTATCCTGTACTGATCCTGAGTTACATCCTGTATTATACTCCAGAGCTGCACTCACTATTCTGCTGGTGCAGTCACTGTGTACATACATTACTTATCCTGTACTGATCCTGAGTTACATCCTGTATTATACTCCAGAGCTGCACTCACTATTCTGCTGGAATAGTGATCTGTTACGCTGGCAAAGGACAGTATACAACTGTTACAAGTGTAACAAGCTCTCACCTCTGCAAAGTATAACATCTGTACAGCCTTGAGCAGACACAATACTGTTTCCATTCACTGACTGATTTCTGACAATGAACCAGAACATTCTTGTCTTGAGGCTGAAAACCTGACTTGACCTAGTCCTGATCTCACCGCTAATGGTGCTTGTCACATTGGATCAGTCCTGAAATTCACTGCTTGTGTATTGCAGTCTATGTCCCAGAATGCTTTGCACCAATGACTGTTCTTCTAGTTGCTGCTCTATCATCTCAAATACAAACAAGATCATCTCCACTTGTAACAATATTGTGCAAATTGTCTTCATTTTACAATCCTAGTCTGCACTGTTACAGGTTGGTGCTGAGCCGTGCGAGGTGTCCTGGTGCATGATCAGTCCCACTTACCTGGCAGTGATGCACCACTAGTATTATTAATAGCAAGCAGCACTTTGGCTCTGCACGCCTTCCTGCACCATGCCAGCCTATATATGTTAACAGCTACCTAATTACTACTAATTAGACTGGAAGCTTCAAGAAGCATTGTGTCGTACTGCGATGCCAAATGCTACAGTCTTCTCAAGACTACATTCATCACGAGGCTGCATGACAAGCGGCACCAACAGAATAACATGGGGGAAAGGCTGGAGTGTGTGCTGGGGGATGACTGTGAACTAGATGAAGATGACATATGGGGCGCTGGACAATGCATTACACTGCCCATAGTGATGGATGAGGACTGCACACTGTCCATGGTGCTAGATGAGGACTGTACACTGTCCATGGTGCTAGATGAGGACTGTACACTGTCCATGGTGCTAGATGAGGACTGTACACTGTCCATGGTGCTAGATGAAGACTGAACACTGTCCATGGTGCTAGATGAGGACTGTACACTGTCCATGGTGCTAGATGAAGACTGAACACTGTCCATGGTGCTAGATGAAGACTGAACACTGTCCATGGTGCTAGATGAGGACTGAACACTGTCCATGGTGCTAGATGAGGACTGAACACTGTCCATGGTGCTAGATGAGGATTGCACACTGTCCATGGTGCTAGATGAGGATTGCACACTGTCCATGGTGCTAGATGAGGACTGCACACTGTCCATAGTGCTAGATGAGGATTGTACACTGTCCATGGTGCTAGATGAGACTGCACACTGTCCACTATGCTAGATGAGGACTGAACACTGTCCATGGTGCTAGATGAGGATAGCACACTGTCCACTATGCTAGATGAGGATTGTACACTGTCCATGGTGCTAGATGAGGATGGCACACTGTCCACTATGCTAGATGAGGACTGAACACTGTCCATGGTGCTTAGATGAGGACTGAACACTGTCCATGGTGCTAGATGAGGACTGCACACTGTCTACAATGCTATGTAGATGAGGACTGCACACTGTCCATGGTGCTAGATGAGGACTGAACACTGTCCATGGTGCTAGATGAGGACTGCACACTGTCTACAATGCTATGTAGATGAGGACTGCACACTGTCCATGGTGCTAGATGAGGACTGAACACTGTCCATGGGTGCTAGATGAGGATGGCACACTGTCCATGGTGCTAGATGAGGACTGAACACTGTCCATGGTGCTAGATGAGGACTGAACACTGTCCATGGTGCTAGATGAGGACTGAACACTGTCCATGGTGCTAGATGAGGACTGCACACTGTCCATAGTGCTAGATGAGGATTGTACACTGTCCATGGTGCTAGATGAGGATGGCACACTGTCCACTATGCTAGATGAGGACTGAACACTGTCCATGGTGCTAGATGAGGATGGCACACTGTCCACTATGCTAGATGAGGACTGAACACTGTCCATGGTGCTAGATGAGGACTGTACACTGTCCATGGTGCTAGATGAGGATGGCACACTGTCCACTATGCTAGATGAGGACTGAACACTGTCCACTATGCTAGATGAGGACTGAACACTGTCCATGGTGCTAGATGAGGACTGAACACTGTCCATGGTGCTAGATGAGACTGAACACTGTCTACAATGCTATGTAGATGAGGACTGCACACTGTCCATGGTGCTAGTGAGGACTGAACACTGTCCATGGTGCTAGATGAGGACTGTACACTGTCCATGGTGCTAGATGAGGACTGAACACTGTTCATGGTGCTAGATGAGGACTGAACACTGTCCATGGTGCTAGATGAGGACTGCACACTGTCCACAATGTTATGTAGATGAGGACTGCACACTGTCCATGGTTCTAGATGAGGACTGCACTGACCAGTGTGTTAGTGATGTGCCCGGCATGTGTCCATTGTGTTCTTGGTGTGTGGAATGTGTCCAATATAGAAGTGACTTGTCTTGCATGTTTCCAGTGTGTTAGTGATGCCTGCATCATATGTCTGTTTTGTTAGCAGCCATGGTGGCCTGTGTCCAGTGACTATAGTGTTGTGCAATGTCTTTGGCAGGGGGCCCAGACAAACCTCTTCCACAGGGGCCCTTTACTGTCTTCAGTTGTATAAGAATATAAGACATGACATCACTTTGGTAAAGTATTTGCAAACTCCAGATTACACATAAATGATGTTCGCTCTGTGAGCTGCTGGTCGTTCGGTTCAGGTCGCCATGAGGAATGTTTGTTTTCTTCGCACATCAGGACGACTGTGAATGGTCTTCCCCTCCAGAGGTGACAAGCCGAGAGATGTGGCGCTCTCTTGTCTGCCACTTCTCCACGACACGAGGACGGCCCAAGGCTCAGTTAATTGTTATCAAGTGGAGACACAGGAGAACTTTGGGATTTGTGGTTAATTAATACATTGAATTCCCTGGGGAGTCAACAGAATGGAAAAGAGTTTCTAAGGGGGGAATTTAGAGAGGAACTGCTGTTACCGCTGAGATAACTGTCACGGCTGACAGAGCGCACATGCATTCACGCCATTGATCAGAGCTGGGGCGAGTAAGGATCCATGGCAGGAGATAATGCAAGCATGGTTAACACTCAAGAGCTTAAACCATTTATTTCTGCTGGAGCGGTATGCGGGAAGCTTCTCCTGGAGTTGTAGTGACACTTGGCAGCCATATTAGGCATAACAAAAAACAAGGACGGAGCGGCTCAAGATGCATTGTAAATACCCACGCTGGGGCAAACGCAGTAAAATTTCCAAGTGCATCGGTGGGAAAAACAAAATGTTCGACCCCACCATATGTACTTACTGTGCCAACTATATTAGTTACTAACATAGTAACATAGTAACATAGCTTATAAGGCCGAAAAAAGCCCTCCGTCCATCCAGTTCGGCCTGTTATCCTGCAAGTTGATCCAGAGGAAGGCAAAAAAACCCTGTGAGGTAGAAGCCAATTTTCCCCACTTTAGGGGGAAAAAATTCCTTCCCGACTCCAATCAGGCATCAGAATTACTCCCTGGATCAACGACCCCTCTCTAGTAACTATAACCTGTAATATTATTACCCTCCAGAAATACATCCAGGCCCCTCCTGATCTCTTTTTAGTGAACTTACCATCACCACCTCCTCAGGCAGAGAGTTCCATAGTCTCACTGCCTCAGTCATAGTCTCACTGCTCTTACCGTAAAGAATCATCTTCTATGTTTGTGTACAAACCTTCTTTCCTCCAGACGCAGAGGATGTCCCCTCGTCACAGTCACAGTCCTGGGATAAATAGATGATGGGAGAGATCTCTGTACTGACCCCTGATATATTTATACATAGTTATTACATCTCCCCTCAGTCGTCTTTTTTCTAAAGTGAATAACCCTAATTTTGATAATCTTTCTGGGTCAAACCAGTCAGATCCCTAAATAAAAAAGATCCCAGAAGAGTCTTACACTTTATCCCCAATTAAAATACACAGCAATGGTCAGAATATTCTCAATCCCCCTATTCAGTGCAGATTCATGCATCACCCAGATGCTGTCACCAACAAAGAAATAAATGGTCTCTAACCAACTGTGATGCCAACAGCAGGCAAGCAGAGGACAAACATGCAGAAGGTCCACCTAAAAACTGTCGGGCTACCGAAACAGCAATGATGCAAGGAGCTGCACTTCATTGGAGTTTTTTGATTGGTACACAGTATGTTGATACAGATGCCAGGACCGCTGGATGGCATTAGTATTCGATGTCACCGGCACTGCTTCTGATTGGCTAGCTGTATTGTTAATATCCAACACTGCTGCTATCCAATGGTCCTCCTTTTGGCACACAAGCTTTTTGTGCCCAACTGAAAAGCAATTGACGTATTCTAAAACACTCCTTAATCCTGTGGAGTTGAGGGAGTGCAGGAGCAAGCAGAGAGGAATAATGAGGTCAGTATTCAGCCGTATCCATGTCTAAAGGAAGGTTCAAACAGTTCAAAATAGCTGCCACAAGGGGCCTGGGGCAGTTGCCCCATTTGCCCAGCTTTTAAAGTAGCTCTGCCTCGCAGGATGTACATACAACAGAGGGGGCCCCATAGGAAATATTGTAGTGACCGCACTATGATGGAGCTAGGTTTTACCCACCCTGGAAAGAAGGGCCTGATAATTATTTTTCTTTCTTTTCAGTTGTCTTTTTAATGAAATTTCAACAAACATGTTTGAATAGCAATCACAAATAAAGCAATATTATCTAAGTAGCGTTTATCTCAGAATTCTCCAGGACAATACTGTAGAGTCCTTGTAAAGTGTAATTTTTTGGTAATCCAAGAGACAATGAGCGGACAATACAAACATTGAAATCTAGCTGTAGTTTGGGGCTTTTTTCCCTTAAAATAAAACAGGGGGAAAAAAATAAAAAAATAAAACATTTTAGAGGGAGGGTAGGAGGTGGAAGTGGTGAGAAGGATGTACAAAAGGAAAAAGAGACCTGATGACTGATGTTAGAAACTACCTGTTAAATGTTAAAAAATGTGATGGTATGGTATGACAATGCAGCTACCTCTTTAATGTGGTACAGTTGGTCTACTTTAAGTAACCATTGAGAGATGGAAGGACTTTGCATGGACCACCAAAGAGTTGAAATTAGGATTTTTGCAGTTGCTAATAGAACAGAAAGGAGGGTTTGATTCAGCACACCTTCCGAGTCTCCCATCTAGTTAAGAAAGATTAAAGGTACAAGTGCATCCCAATAAATTAGAATATCATCAAAAAGTTTTTTTTTCCAGTAATTTAATTCAAAAAGTGAAACACATATATTATATAGTCATTACAAACAGAGTGAACTTTTTCAAGTGTTTATTTATGTTAATGTTGATGATTATGGCTTATAGCCAAGGAAAACCCAAGAGTCATTATCTCAGAAAATTAGAATATTATATTAGACCAACTGTATTTTTTTTTAAACACAGAAATTTTGACCAAATGAAAAGTATGTCCATTAAATGCACTCAATACTTGGTTGTGGCTCCTTTTGCATGAATGACTGCATCAATGTGGCATGGCATGGAGGCATTCAGCCTGTGGCACTTAAGAGGTGTTATGGAAGACCAGGTTGTTTTCATAGCAGCCTTCAGCTCGTCTGCATTGTTGGGTCTGGTGTCTCTCATCTTGACAATACCCCATAGATTCTCTATCGGGTTAAGGTCAGGCGAGTTTGCTGGCCAATCAAGCACAGTGATACTGTGGTTATTAAACCAGGTATTGGTACTTTTTGGTAGTGTGGACAGGTGCCAAGTCCTGCTGGAAAATAAAAAATTCCATCTCCAAAAAGCTTGTCGGCAGAGAGAAGCATAAAGTGCTCTAAAATTTCCTAGTAGATGGCTGCATGGACTGGTCTTGATAAAACACAGTGGACCTACACCAGCAGATGACATGGCTCCCAAAACCATCACTGATTGTGGAAACTTCACACTAGACATCAAGAAGATTGGATTGAGTGCCTCTCCACTCTTCCTCCAGCCTGGACCCTTGATTTCCAAATGAAATGCAAAAATTTACTTTCATCTGAGAAAAACATCATTGACCACTGAGCAACAGTCCAGTTCTTTTTCTCCTTGGCCCAGGTAAGACGCTTCTGGCGTTGTCTATTGGTCATGAGTGGCTTGACACATGGAATGCGACACACTTGTAGCCCATGTCATGGATACTTCTGTGTGTGGTGGCTCTTGAAGCACTGACTCCAGCAGCAGTTCACTCCTTGTGAATCTCCCCAAAATTTAGGAAAGGCCTTTTCTTAACAATCTTATCAAGGCTGTTGTTCTCCCTGTTGTTTGTGCAACTTTTTCTACCACCCTTTTCCTTCCACTCAACTTTCCATTAATATGCTTTTACACAGCACTATATGAACAGCAGTAGACAGGTTCTTTAGCAATGACCTTTTGTGGCTTACCCTCCTTATGGAGTGTGTCAATGACAGCCTTCTGGACATCAGTCAAGTCAGCAGTCTTCCCCATGATTGTGTCGCCTACTGAACCAGACTAAGGGACTTTTTAAAGGCTTAGGAAGCTTTTGCAGGTGTTTTTGGGTTCATTATTCTAATTTTCTGAGATAATGAATTTTGGGTTTTCCTTGGCTGTAAGCCATAATCATCAACGTAATAAACACTTGCAAAAGTTCACTCTGTTTGTAATAACTCTATATAATATATGTGTTTCACTTTTTGAACTGAATTACTGAACAAAAAACCTTTTTGATGATATTCTAAATTTATTGAGATGCGCAGTTGTTGGCAGAGAGCATATTGATCTGGAGAGCTCTAAAACTCTCCAATAGGGAACTCTAAAAAACTATCCAGTAGGGAGTGAGTTTGTCATAAGACCACCAGGTATGCAGATATGCCCCCCTCTCTTTGTTACTCCTCCCATATATGTCAGGGATTGACAGGTACCATTTAATTGGTCTTAACAGGGGTAACATCCATCAAGAGAGTATTTTGAAGGAGTTCTCCTGTACGCTAATGCAAGAGGAAGGGCCGGGTGAGTGTCAATAGATGTATGGAATTGCTGTAGCCGGGAGACTGATTCCTAGATCGCTTTCCCAAAGAGAAAGGAATGCTCCTTTTAATGGCACATTCTTAGAGATCAATAGGTGATACAACTGATATAGAACTTTAGTAGGAGGTTGGACATGAGCTACCAGCAATTCAAACTGCATTAAGGGTCTTTCTGCTAATCACATTGGTAGGTAGGAATTGAGAGCTTACTTAAAGGGAACCTGTCATCTCCGAAACACCCCCTGAACTAGAGTAAAGCGTTGTATAGTGTAAGTGATGCTGAATCCGAACATGTAATTTTTATCTTCGTACTCACTTGCATTCTGACGCTGTGCTCTGACAAACCAGCAGTAAAATGTACTCACTGGACTCCAGTGCTTACTCACAATAATGGAGAGGACTCAAAAGAAGAGTCCAGTGAGTGCATTTTACTGCAAGTTTGTGGGAGCACAGCGTCAGAATGGAAGTGACTATGAAGATAAAACTGTCAAGTGGCAGCGCTGTCCAGAGCTGAAAGAGGTAAGTTTATTGTTTTATTTTTATTTTTAAAGTCTGATCTGAGGTCTGGTTGGGGCTTATCTGATGTGGTGGTGGGATGGGGGGGGGTCTGATGGGGGCTGATTTGAGGCTGGAGGGGCTGATGGGGGGCTGATCTGAGGCTGGGGGGCCCTTTCGGGGTCTGATCTGTAGAAGGGGGGGGGGTCTGATCTGAGGCTGGGGGACCTATTGGGGGTCTTATCTGAGGCTCGGGGTGTCTGATCTGAGGCTGGGGGTTTCTAATCGGGGTCTTATCTGAGGCTGAGGGGCCTATTTGTGAGTCTGATCTGAGTCTGGGGTGTCTGATCTGAGCTGGGGGCCTATTGGGGGACTAATCTGAGGCTGGGGGTGTCTGATCTGAGGCTGGGGGCCTATTTGAAGTCTGATCTTTGATAAAGATGTAGCAGCCATTGGTGTCAAGTAAGGTGTCTACATGTTTTGAAGGGAACGTGATTAGCGAATGCAGTTAGCAACTCCTCTTGATTTCCTTGAAAGGGAGTTAAAGTGGTACCATTGATTATAGAAAGCCTTATCAAAATTGGGAGATTAAGTCTGCATGAGGTGAGTTTCCTGATGTAGTAGCATTCTTTCTTTCTTGGGTGTGCGAATATTTGAGATCTTTTGACCGGAGAGTTAATGCTCTTAACATTGTAAGAGGCAAAGGTCATAGAAAGTGCATGCCTAGCCATAATAAGTTGTAGTAAAAGTAAAAAATAAAAGAGCCAGTAGATTCTCAGGTCAACAAGGGCAGGTAGGAGTCTAGAACGTGGTAGTAACCACAGGTAAAAGGAGTCAAGGCACTTGCATAGGTAACATATGGGTAACAAAATATTGATAACGTTTTAAAAAGCAATATAGATAAAAAAATTGTAAAATAGGTAAAGTATAAACTGGAGGAGCCTAAAGGCTGACCGAGAAAACTATGGAAATAGACAGAAAAAACAAAACATTATCAAGCTAAAGAGGGTACTCATTGTAGATTCAAAAGCTTCCAGTTGGGAGAGCAATGGGATGGTCAGGTGTTAACAGATTTGTCTGCAGAATGAGATCTCTGTGATCTGCGTTTTAGCACGTTCATTCTTTGGGTCTTCCATCTGTTTCCCAGGGAATCAGGGTGGGTACAGTCAGTAGGTGGCTAGAAGCATAAGAAGTCTCTAGGACTGAAAGTGGGTCTAGGGCAATGCCAAGGGTTGTAGATATTTTGGAGACATCTTTCGCATACAGTTTATTGATATGATCTGTAGGCAAGAGGTTACTCCTTATGTGTGAGAGATGACCGTT